>JAOWBP010001760.1:66982269-67007080 GCA_028571105.1 Tragopan temminckii | reverse complement strand
ATGCTTATTCCATGCAACTGATGGAACTGAAAGATTTAAATGTGTCTACAGATAGCTAGAAGTAGGAAATCATGCTACTCAGGATTCAGGACAAATTAGCAGAAATGTAAGTCCTCATACTTTAGGGAAAAAAAAAAATCACCAGCTACCTAGAAGGAGGTTGGAAAGAAATGTTCTCTCTGCACGTGTTTTTCCATTATCTTCACTATGAAGTTGTCAACACTGAAGTTTTTGGTCATGTTTGAGCACTAGCCAACTGGTTGCTGGTTAAGACAGCTCAGCCAACAAGGTAATCCATTTTACATTAGATGTTTTTTACATTGTTTCTCTTTGTGGGACATGCTAGGCTAGTAACTATTTTCATGATCAAAAATCTGGTTTCAGGATCATCTTTTGTGAGTCTGTGGTAGATATATTACCTTCTAAAGCATGTGGGTACAGTCAGAGTCAAACAACAAAACTTGGTGGACTACTGAGCAGATGCGGGAAAAGCATTTTTTTCCACAGGGTTGTAAGGGGCATTGATGAAGATGTTGAACAAGGCACTGGGGAACACCGCTAGCTAAAGGGCTCCAACTGGACTCTGTGCCATTGATCACAACCCTCTGAGCTCTGCCAGTTAGCCAGTTCTCAGTCCACCTCACTGTCCACTCATCTATTCTGTAAAAATTTTCTTATAACACATTAGGCTGTCATATTGCTCTGGTGGAGCCTTCTAGCTAACTTTTGCGAGGTTTCTGTATTATGGATTGCTAAACATGGTCCCATATACTGACAAATATAATTAGATCCATCAACTGTATGGCCAATTCTTGCCTTGGCTGGTACATTCTGAGACCTTTTGACAATTTGCTCTTGGATGCCTCTTCCCCAGTGCTGGCTCTTCTCATAGTCCTTTGCCTGCTCTCTGGGAGATTTGCAAAGACACGGTGGATATATGATTCACCTCTTTAAGAGCAAGCCTAGGCTTCTAAGTCTAAACAGTCTTTCTCCACTTTCAAGTTGTCCTCTCAGTGGCTTTCTCCTGTGGCTGGGCACACCTCTGTATGGGAGCTCATCCTTCTGCTCCCCCAACCTGCTCTCAGTCTTGTAACTGGGAAGGTGGGAGAACATCCATACACATTCCCCCAAGACTCTAGCCCTGTCTTATGTTTAAAACACAGCACTAAGTACTGAGAAATTTCTATATTCTAAAACCTAAAGACCCTCATAAGATGCTGGAAAAACCTAGGGTGAATTTATCTGGACAAGCTGCCTTTTTCTAGGTGGAACTGAAGATGTTTAGCAGCTAAACTTCTATCTAAGTCTCTATCATGTTAAATTTCATATACTTTTTTTTCGAGTCTTGAAAACTGCACTATACCTGCCTGAACACTACAGTTCAACACAATAACATGTTTCTATTACATGATGTTCTGTTCATGGTCCCTTCTCTTTTCATCTCTTCTTTGTGCATCCCTTCCCTTATCTCACCCACGCACTAGTATATCATTAACAAACCAATTTTCTTTACACAACTTTCAAAGTCTTTAGTAGCTTATCCCTTTCTCATCACGTATTCAAGTCAATTACTGTCTCTCACTAGCCTCTGATGCTGGCCCCTCCCAATCTTATTTGATTTCAATCAGATGTCTTCATGCCTTCCCAGGCTTGAGAGAAGCTTCCCTTAAAAGGCACAGACATCCTCATTATCTTACCTAACAATCCTGCTTTGCTGTGATGTCTACAGACCACACTCAACAAGAGTCAGGCTGTTGATTGGGACTGCTGCCTGTTATTCTTAATAAGTAATTTGTTTACTTATGTTCTTCCATCTGTGTACCTCTATCTTAGACTGCAGTTCTTCAGAACAGGCACTACCTCTGTGCTTTAAGTGTTTGTAGTGCCTTGAAAATAGCTGTAATGGTCCTGACTGTGGGCTTTGAGTGGCCTCCTAGATTATCTTTGTATCAACAAAAATTACTTACCGTCATCTTCTGGTTTTGCTGGTTTTCATCTGTGCAGTTCAGAACTCACTTTTTCAGTGATCCAAAAATGATACAAGGCATATCCTTAGCAATACGTGACTGATTGGCTGATAAGGTCAGTGCAACAGTGAGCTCAAAATAAGATCAACCAGAATGTACAAATCTCTCATTTTCTGTTTGAGGAAAACTGTAATGTTTTGCTATTTAGAAAAGGTAATAAGAACTGTCCCTTATTTCCCTTATGCAACCAGTTAGAAACAAAAGAAAGCAGAAGAGCAAACTATTGAAATGTAATGTGCAGCAGGATATGGTTCTATGGCAGCTCTGAATTCCAAGCTGTAAAGACAAAAGGGGAAAAAGGGTTGCAAAACAAGTTCCCAAAGACTGGGGTTCAGGAAAAAAAGATCATGATTGCCCTTTCCAGTATACACTTGAACTTCATCTGTACTAGGAGATCAAATTCTCCAAATGCTCCCCAGTCAATAATTTCTCACATAATGTTTGATTATAAGAATTGCAGATTTCATCTTAAGTGATTCTGCCTAACCTCTGTCTAAAGTGTACACACAATAAAACTTTGGGCATCTGGAAATGGCAGACAGCATTCTACTCTCAGCAGCTTTCCAGGTCCCTCCCTCTCTCTTTCAGTGATAGTGCAAATATTGGCATTCATTCTAAGAAAGCTGTTTCATTAGTGTTATGTTACTTGCCTCAGCAAGGCAGACTACTGGCTCAGGATTGTATGGAGCATTGGATGTTAATTTGTTCTTGTTCTCTACCATGTAGGTCTGCCAATGGCCTTTATACTAGTGATGGAAAACCAGATAATGAGGGGAGCTTTTCTACTAGTTCCAATATAAACTTGATAAGATTTTCACCGTGCACAGTTTCTACAAGAGGGACAGTTTGTAACTTCTACAAAAAGTTTTTAGTTTCACAGTCTCAAGGAGATCAGTGAGATTTTAGTAATCCCCTTTAAAGACAAACAAACATAAACTCCAAGTTTTGATAGTATTTTTTGATCTTTGCCATTTGATTGCCAGGAAATGCACAGGGTCCTCTGAGACATAAGCCTCTCAGAAAAAGAGCAATAGGTTAGTCAGATGCTAAGCCTAATATTATCTGTCTTAAAATTATAAGGAGAGATATTCCTTGGAACTGTTAGTCATGTGCGCACCTTTTCTTGGGTTTGATACATGAAAATTATTATAGCATATATCCCTAGGTAGTTTAGATGTCCTCCTTTCTTTCATTGAAGCAAGTTTTGGAAACATTAGGCATACTTAAAATCATCTGCTGTTTTCTTGATACTTCTCTCTGTTTTCTGGACCAAATTCTTTTTCCACTTATAAGAGTCAGACTGCAGCTTTTCAGCTCCTTTGATTTTCGTTACTGTATCAGCAGTTTCCACTGAATTACCCATTGTCAGATTTATCAAAGAAATAGTACCAAAAAAAAAAAAAAAAAAAAAAACCCACAAAAAAACCAAACAACAAAACAACAAATTACTTGGGTGTTTAATCATGATCATACTTAATGTGACTTTGAAAGTGGAGGACTGGATGAAGTAGTCCTAGGGTGTTTTTTGGAAAAGTTTCTACATTTTGATATATTTCAAGCTAAAGGGCACAATTTTATTCTCTGTCATTTATAATTGCTGAGAATACTTAGAGGGCACAGCAAGATGTGAGGAAGGCACTAGATGAATCTGAGAATGTTTATTCAACTATTTGAGATAATTTGAATCTTTGCATTTTGACAATAGTGGATTGTACAAGCAGTAGCCTCACTAAATTATACAGTATTCAAATAGAGGTGATTTGCAAATGTTTGTGTCACACCAGGAATGTGAAAGTTTAGGAAATGAACAGCAAATGACCTGAGAGACCAAAAAACAATTGTGACAAAATAAGGAGCAAACCCTGCTATGATTTCAGTAATATAACTATTTTCATATGCAGTTAATCCCACCTATGCTACTCACACACAGGATAGCATTTTTTTGAATGTTTGAAATTTGTTAAAGAATTTGAGCAACTACCTATTGCAAACAGGAGAAAAAAATGAGGTATTGGCAACATCTTGATAGAATGTTTTTAGGCTGGAGTCAGGTCAAATTTGGACAAACACAGAATGAGATTGTTAGGACATGATAGCTTAAATATGGAAAAAAATAATAATAGTGATGGTCATACATAAGTAGGATGGGGTTGGGCTTTTTCAGCTCGGAGAGGAGCTCCAGGGAGCTCCAGGGAGACCTCATTGTTGCCTTCCAATACTTGAAGGGAACTTACAAGCAGGAGGGAGACTGACTTTTTACATGGTCTGATAGTGATAGGACAGGGGAATGGCTTTAAAAGGCTTTAAACTAAAAGAAGGGAAATTTAGGTTAGATGTTAGGAGAGGCACTGACACAGGTTGCTCAGCTAAGCTGTGGATACCCCATCCCTGGAAGCATTCAAGGCCAGCACAGCCTGATCAACCCTGCCAAGAGCAGGGGGTTTGGATCTAGGTCCCCTCCAACCTAAGCCATTCTACACTTCTATGATTCTATGAAATTATGCTTGAAGAGATTTGGATAAAGACTCAAGCCTTGACCAAGGCATCTAATATTTATCCATAACTATAATTCATATGCAAGAGAATGAAAATGGTTATTTACTCCTAGAGTACTACCCTTCCCTATTTACCCACAGTCAAATATGAGAGAGTAGAAAGGCTGTTAGGGACATAAGTTCCTTTACTCTGATAATACAAACGACACCATAGTTAAATGTTGTCGTTGTCTACGTAGCATAAATTAAAGCATAAGTAAATATTATTCAAGAAAGAGATCCTTCTCTTGATATTGAAATAATCAGAGATCACTGTAGATAATACTAATAAAGTAAGCATTACAAATAGTTTGTTGAGTTGTGAATTGCCCCTTGTGAATCCCAGACCCTGGAGGTAAGAGAGAGAATCTGGGAAAAAAAAAAGACTGCCCTTGGTCAAGGAGAATCTGGTCAGAGATTGACTAGGCAAGCCCAATGCACATAAATCCATGGGCCCCAGTGGGATGCACCCATATGTGCTGAGATAGCTGGCAGAAGCAATTTCTGAACCACTATCATCTTTGAAAAGTTACAGAGAATGGGAGAGGTATCTGAAGACTGGAGGATAGCCAATGTACTCCAGCCTTCAGAAAGGGCAAGAAGGAGGAGCTGGGAAACTACAGGCTAGTCAGCCTCACCTCCGTCCCTGGGAAGGTAATCTGGATGTCATCTCCAAGCAAGAAGAAGAGATTATCAGAAGTAGTCAACATGGATTCACATGGATTCAGCAATTATGTTTAATAAATCTGGTAGCCTTCTGTGATGTCATGACCGGCTGGGTAGATGAGGGAAGAGGCAGAAAGACCTGGGAAAGTTCAGCCTGGAGAAGACTGAGAGAGGATCTTATCAGTGCTTGTAAATATCTAAAGGGTGGGTGCCAAGTGGATGGGGCCACGCTCTTGTCAGCGGTGTCCAGCGATAGAACAAGGGGCAGTAGGCACAAATTGAAACACAGGAAGTTCCATTTGCACTTGAGGAAAATATTCTTTACTTTGAGGGTGACAGAGCACTGAAACAAGCTGCCCAGAGAGGTTGTGGGATCTCCTTCTCTGGAGATATTCAAAACCTGCTTGGATGATTTCCTCTGCAACCTACTACAGGGAGCCTGTTTTTGCAGGAGGGTTGGACTCGATCTCCAGATGTCCCTTCTACCCCCTACCATTCTGTGATTCTGTGAACAATCAGAGTGGCAAAGAGTACTGGGAAAGGCAACATAATGCTAATGTAGGAGATGGTATAACGGAATGGCAGATCACGTGCATCTAGAATCTGTTTGAAGGAATAGGAGCTGTTTATACACAGAAGCAACGTAAGAGTTGAACTACATCTACTTGTCTGAAGCTTCTTTGAATCCATAAGCAGGTAACAAATTTTTAAGGGCTCAGGAAGTATTAGGGGTTTATTCTATAACCACAGGCTATATGATTTCACCAGCCCTACTCTGACTGAAAAGTTAGTGAATAAAGAAAGAATCAGGCCACGGAAGAGGGAGGTAGGCAATACACTTTATCATTTCAGCTGTGATAGCTGTAAGAAAAGCTGACAGTTTCTAAGGAACACCAGAGAGGTCTTCAGCAGGTCACACATTCGAACACTGACCCACCCCAACTCATTCTCCCACATCCCTTTTTAATCTACTCCAGCAGTGAACTGCTTCCCCTGATAAAAATTTCCATCATTTTCTTAACGTGAACTTTAGTGACTTTAGTGTTCAGCAGTTGATTCTTGCATGCTTTTGTCTGTTAAATTAAAGAGTACCTGGTATCAAATGACTTGTACTAGTATAGCTCTCTGTAGCCTGCAATCAAGCATCCTTCTTAACCTCTTTCCAAAGGTAGAAGAGACTTGCTGTCTTCAATTCTTTATATCTTCATATCTCCTTTTTGTGCTATTTGGCTTTTCAGTCTCATTAGTTCTTTCTACACATTTCGCAAAGTTGTTTTTTCCTTACTTGTCTCAAAGCAGGAAGACTGAAATACATAGCTACTGATATAGGTAGATCTCACATACAAAATACCATTATATATACCGTATACATATATGTACCATATATACACCATCATATATAAATTATACATATGAGATTTATAACATACAAAATAATACAAATATGTGCATACATATGTATGTGTGATATATATAAATATATATAAAAGATGATCACAAAAAGGAAGGAAAGAATCTATTATTCATGACCATGGTGATTACTAGTAAGGAGTTTTTTTTACAACACATTTGGAAAATTTTTATTCTACCCTGAGAATAGTTAGGCTCTCAAGCTGTCTTATTTCTAGGAGAAACTCAAAATAGAACTAGTGGAAAATCAGGACTGTTTTATTTTAAGATATACATACGTAACAGAGCTGTTCACTAGTAGATTACAGATATACTCCACCATTATATAAACTAATCAGTGGAAGCAAAATCAGGAGATATTTCAAAGAGGAGCTGTCTCTACGATCCAGTGCTGGTACAGGTTGGTCTGGATGGTTTCCAAAGGCTCCTTCTCCCACTAGCATTTCTTTTCTTTTCTCTCTCTCTCTCTTTTTTTTTTTTTTTTTTTAGTTATTATTATTTTTGTTGTGTTAATGCAGCAAGGCTTCTAAACATAGCCACAGAGGATTAATGAATATTAATGACTGAATTTTGGGAAGGTAGTATCAGCTATCAAGGCAAGAAAATTTTTTTTGGCCATGATACAGGCGTACCACTTTCAGTATTGTACATGGGTGGATGGAAGGGAGGAGAATCATCTCTGGTTTAAAATCCAGGCAGAAAGTCCATCCTGCTTGTTGTGCCACTGGTCAGCACTAGATGTTAGCAAAATAAAGGTGACTTCATTCTAGCAGTGGGCTGCTTGGCTTTCAAAATGAATTGCTCTAAAATCATAGGAATTAGAGAAAACGGAAATCAGACTAATGAAGTAAGAGATATGAGGGGCTACCAGGAATGTGGAAGAGCCCAGAGAGTAAGAGATAACACCTTTTCACTGGTCCGAGTGTGACTCAAGGAAGACTACAATAAGCAGAAAGCACAACTGATGGACTAAAGCAACTGTGTTTAGACGATTATTGATTGAAGCAAAGTTTTGCCTTAGCATGTATGAAAGCAAAGTGTGACAATTCAGTTACTGTTGTTGTTCCTATTAGATATCTAGAGCAACTCGATAAAGATTGCTTTTGTGCTACGCAAACTGTGTAGAACCTATGCTTTTCATCATAACTTTCATTTAGCAGGAATATTCAGTGTCTTCTAACTTTTGTTTTATGCTGATAGAGTTTTTGCATGACAGGACACCTCTCACTAATGTAAGGATTTAATAAGAGGTTCAGTTGCAGAGGCATTTTTCTGAGAAGCAGGATATTTATTCTTTCCTTATAAAACTGTGAGGAATGCTAAGTGGTTTCTAGTTAGAGATTAATATTGGGTTTAATGGACAGTCAGCTACTTCAGCAGAAGTGGTTTTGTAACAATCACAGCCATGAAGAAGAGAATAGGGAATTACTTCATTTCAAGTCAGATAGCTGAGTCTTGCATAAGCCTGGGAAGCAGCCCGTAGTTACACATTCGAGTTTAGTTTTTCACTGATACACTTCTGCGAGGTGATGTGACTGGATGTTGCAAAATGTAGTTTCATGGAACAGGAGCTCTAGGTGACATCCTGTCCCTGTTCACCCTGCCTAGCCCCTCATTAGCTAGAATAAAAGACTGGCAATCTCGCTCTGATAAGAGGTATTTGGGGGTCAGTGTTCAGCCACCAATACAGGCGGAGAGCCTGGTCTGAACTGATCAGCACTGCTAAATGCTTTGCCAGGGAGAGGGTATTGAGAAAGGATGTAGTGCTCCACATATATCTGTGCTGCAGCAAAATCAGGGAGCCTGCCTTATCCTCCTTGTCTATGCAACTAAATAATTGCAGCAGGCATTAGATTTTTCCTATACAAATGTTTCTTTTGCCAGAATTATATAAGGATCCTAATGTAAATGAGATGCAAACGCATATTGTACACTACAGTAATGCTAATTTGTTATAAAGGGAAGCGCTGCTTTTAATGAAATGCTGAGACATATCCATCTTGAAAGCACTGGGGGAAAGAACACTGAAGCAACTGATTAGGAAACAGGGAAAACTAACATTTTTTTAGTAAACCTATGTTAAGTATGGGCAGTAGATTCCAGTTACAACTCTGCAAAAATCAGATTCACTTATCAGTAATGAAAACAGTACACTCTTTATTTGTTGTAGCCTAAGCTGATGCCAGAACTGTCATTTAATTAAATCACAATTAATTTTTCCTAGCTCTAAACTGAAAAGGAAAACAAAACCGTAGAACCACACTACTGAGGTCCGTAGAAATCTGCCTTCAAGATTTTTTTGTTTGCCAGTTGTCTTTCTGTTCTCTGTTGCTTTTGTGATGCCAGTTGCAAAATCCAGGCTTATTTTTATCTGATATAATACTTTTCCATGGCAATGGCATTCATGTATGTTACATAGTCAGAACTCCTCCAGTAAGACCAGCCGAGGCTATGAAGCCTGACTGCACAGCACTTGGGATTTGTCGAGCTGATACTTGTAGAACAGTGAGTGGAAATAAAAGTGTTGTTTACTGTGGTTTGTTTTGCTTTTCTTTGACAAGAAGTTCAGTAACAAAGCCAGCTACCAATAGGGCAGTGGCAGACTTGAGTATCTGGCTATTTCTATTTATTTGATACTGTCAGAAAATACTTTATATTTTTGAGATAATCTTAAAAATCATAATTCTGCTTACAAGGAGAACTGAGGGCATTGCAACTCAGTGCTGTTCTTATTCAAACTACTGATTTGTTTCTTTCAAAACTTTTAGAGGAGGAACTGGCACACATCTCAGGCACCTAGTGTTTTGTCAATATGTGCTGCTTTGAATCCTTCTCTCTCAGAACAGAAATCTGAGCAGATTTCTTTCCACGTGATTAGGCACTTCAGCAAATCTGTACCCTCATCTCTTTCAGTTCCTCCATTTAACCATGTGCTGTTTTGCTGAAAACACCTCCTTCCTCTAATCACTGCACCGAGCTGTAATCTCCTTATTTCACCCTTCAGCAGTATCTTTTTCTTTTTTCTCACTTGCTTTTTTGCAGTCATTGGATTGCTCTTACAGAAGTGCTCCTTGGTACCTCCCCTCCACATTCTTGAACTCTGTACACGCTCCCGACACTGCGTCATTTCTCTCCCTGCTCTTACATCCATGGGCTGAGAAATCAGTCACCACCAATTACCCAGTACATCTACGTGGGGCCAGGACTGCAATTTTTATAGACTAAATGTGGTGGAATTCAGACTTCAAAGGGGGTCTCATTCTGTTGGATCAGTCTGGGCTGGGAATGTCGGAGTAACTTCTCTGAAATCAATGCTCCCACCAGTCAATAGATGACTAGCTCAGACCTTTCAGAACATGTTTCCTTTCAAACCAGCAAAATGCCTGCTTTGTCCTCTCTGGAAAAACTAAATGATATCAACAAAAGCAAGGGAAGGCTGTTGTTATTTCAATTATTGTTATTACTGGCAAATAAAGCACTGGAGAAAGCTAAAGCTTTGTGTTCACAATCTGGTATTCAAATAACGCAGATGCTCTCTCAGAAAATTATTTAAACGCCTAATCAGCCAATAGCCACAAAATAATAATAAGATGTTAGGCCAAGGAATCGGTGGGGTCACATTGATTTATTCAACAGTTGATGCATTTCATATGATCACAGCAAGCAAACAGAATTGATTTAGAGCTGCTATTTATGGAGATAGCTCACCATGAGCTGTAACCATTCAAGCTCCTGGAAGAGTCCCACACCGTATTACTCACAGGCAGTGCAGACTGACAAACTTCTGAAAGTATTTACCCCACTCATGGCACGAAGAGGCAAGTACCACTGGGCCTTTCTTGCTCACCATGTAAGCCTGTTTCTTTACCAGTGTCAGTGGATCATAGAAGAGTTTTGTCTTGTAAGGAGTCCAGATTGATTCAGGAGGAACCAAAATGGAGGGGGTGATGGAACTGAGGAAATCCAAGTTAGAGAAGAGTGAAAATTAAATTCTGGGGAAGATGAAAGCTGAACATTGGAGCACAGCATTTTCAGCACATACTTGATGCTTAGGAATTCACACAGCATTAATAGGAGATGCATTCAAAAAGCAAATCAAAATTCTAGCACTTGGTTCTCTCAGGTTGTTTTGGAGGTTTATGGAAAGTTTTAGAAATTGGATTGTCATTAAAACATGCAAATCTGAAAAAATATATTCTACAAACAACAGAAAAGATGTGCTTGATAAAGTGTGTTATGTTGTCTTTGAAACCTAGCCTAGCCATAAGGAGGTATTACAAAGGGATGTGCTGCTTGTTTGCCTTGGGAAAAGGATAATGTAGGCTCATTCATGTAAGTTGTGTGCTACACCACAAAATGTGATAACATTCAGGAGGGGCATTTCAAAAATGCATGCTTTGAATTGCAGTTTGCAAAAACAACAGTTGGTGGCACTTTGAAACAATTTTTATTTCTAAATGCACATTTGCTGATTGTAGGTGTGTAGAGAATGACATTAAAATATTAAATCACTAGTCTACAGTGATTCAAATTACAGTGACAGTACAGAAGTCACCAACTGTACTTTGCGTGGTTCACAGATAGCTTGCTTACACAGAATTTGAAGATCTGAATTTATAAAAACAAAGAAGATGGTCAGAGTCACAAATTCTACTTCAAAAATGCTAGCGAGAAGTTACCAGAAAAGATAGTAATGACAAAGATAGCAGTGGAAGTCACTGCTAACTGGGAAGATTGCTCCAACCCTTAGAGGCATCAAGGCCTGCAGCAGCAGCAGCACAGCACACCTCCATGGACAGTTTTTCTTCACCTAGTTTACATTTTGTTGTGGGGTTTTGTTTTTTTCACAGCATTGATGTTCATGGTACGTATATAGATTTCTATTTTTAACCAGCAATCACTGGATAAACAGACATTTTCTAAAATTTTAGTCCCCAAGAAATGTGAGGGAGAAGATCATAAAGAGACTGAGGTGGCCATTGCAGAAGATCAGAAGTTCATCCATGATATTTCTGCCAATCAAATGCAATCACACTGCCTGCATAGGAACAGTAGCACATCTGATATCAGAGGGAAAGCTGGGCATTACTGGAAAAAACTGATGGATTGAAAGACATTCTTTTTGTGTCATCACATACCTTGTCTGAATACCTGACTTTTAAACTAGCTGACAAGCCAAAGCTCTTTCCTTAGAGATTAGAGATGATCATTTGACCCACAGATCAGTTACTTTGGGGCCATTTGATTCCAGAAGAGACACTTCACCACAGAGACAGCCCTGAATACCAGAGCAGCTTGCTACCTTGCCTGTGGCCATTTGCCCAAATAATGGAAGATCAGCTCACAGCTGGTGCTTGGCAATCTTCACAACTCGGCCAAAGGAGCTTCAGCACCTTCTGTTCTGTCTCTAATCTCACATACCGGAACTGAAAAGTCTATGTCAACAGAGGATAATAAATCTGGAAAAATTTCTTGGTTCTGCCCCTCCCCTTCATCCTGTGGATCAGTTGCAAATGACTCCCATTTGCAGTGCTGGCCCTGAATATGTTGGTCTTAACAGTATAAGCCATAAGTGGTTTTTATTTGGCCTTCTAAATTACATATTTTGCAGTTACTAATAGATCTTTATATTGGCTACTTTGGGTTCCATGGAAAAATATTTCATTTAGCTTCAGACAAGCGCAGCCTGACGCATTTGCAAATATGTTCTTGCCTGGGAATGTTTTGCTGCTTTCCTATTTAATTCCACGGGGCTGCTTGCACTGAGGGGAAAGCTTGTCATATCCAGTATGATAAAGCAAATTTCCTTTTTCTGAAGCATAATGCTGCCTGGCATTCTAAATTTTCTGTAATGTGCTGCTAGATTTGGTGAAACTGTGAGCTAAATACTGATTTCACATTTTCTGGCTTTTGTATCCTTCCACATACTTTTGTAATGTTCTTGCTTCTGGTATGCTTACGTGATGCCTAGGCAGCCCAGCAATGCCCACAAGTTTCATGAATGAGCATCTTTCTGAGCTCTCTACACCCCTGCATGCCACCCTGCAGTGGAAAGCTGCTTTTAGCCTGAGAGCTTCTGCTTCAGTCCAAGATGATGTTCTGGGGCTTCTCATGTCGCTGCTCTTCAGTGCCTAAATCAGTAATTTGTACCTGCCCTCTCAAGAGATAGTTTGCTCATACTCACATTGTTCTTCTACATGTCTGACCTTGTGTTTACGAAGGGCTTAGGAGTGCTCTGCTTAAACATTTTGTATACCTTCCTGAGTACTGAATCAGTTCTCACACACTGCAGCAGTACCTGTTTGCTATCCAGCTCTTACCTTGCCTGCATGTAGACAAATGGCCCTTTGCATTGGCCATCAGCCAAGGCACTCACTTCTGCCTCAGCCAGTGCCTTCATTACATCCCTGACCTGCAAGCTTGGTTGTTTCTATCATGCTAGACATAATCCCTTTGTTCTCTCTCTGAGCAGCTGTACGAGGCACACACCTGGCTCCCCGCTCTCAGCATGGCCAGCAATGTGGCAGCTTCAGCTGGAAGGTTGGGCTGCAGCTTGGGAGCCATGACTCTGCTTTGTCCTTTTGGCAACTGCCATTACCCATGACTTTGGACCAGCAAACCACATTCACAGACTGGTTGTTTTGAATAATTTAGCCTGTTAACTATACTGGCTCTGATGTGTTTTTCCAAGTAGGTGTAAATCTGCGTCCCCTTCAATGCTTTCTTGCAGCCAGGTCCTGGGACCAATTTCTTCCCTCATTCTCTTAACCAAGTTTTATGAGCCTTCAACAGAATCATCTGCTCCAGCAGAAGAGCATCAGGTCCAAGTGAATGAAAGCATGTGTTTTGTTCCACTGCCCTGGCATACGCCGAGAAGGAAAGGCAATTCATTCCAGTGGGCTTCATTGCTCCCTGAGAACACCAGGACCTCTGCAAAGGAAGAGACGTGCCTATGTTTGGTGGACAAGAATACTCCCTGGGCAGTATGGAGCATTTGAAAGCACTTCTTTCTTTTCACTGACCACAGAGCTCCCTTTATAAGAAACACATGACATTATATTCAGTGGACTGGATCCCTCTCGTCCTCCTTTATTCCTCCTTTCTCTTTGTCCCTTCCCTCCCTCTGTTTACTTCCTCCCTAGGCCAGGTGCCAAAAACGCTAGTGCAGCAGTATCTCAGCTATCAGTTTAAATTGTCAAACTAGCTTCCACCTCTTTCATTTCAGAGAGCACTGTAATTGAAACTCCTCTTATTTTAGGTGATGGTAGTATTTTAAACTCAGAATTATGTAAAGAAATGGAGATAATGCTGAACCGCTTAGCTGCAAAGGGGTGGCTACAGACCAAGCAAGGAAATGTTTGCATAAATCCTATGTAGGCAGATTCTCACCTAGAAAAAAGCCTGCATTTCTGCCAAAATATTCAGAATCTCTCTGGCATCCACCACAAGCCAATTGTCAGGCTTGATTGGTCCAGCAGGGAAGGCTTTTGCTTTCATTTTTGTGCATTTGGTGCCAGCATATTTCCCTGACAAGTGATGCGAGAGGTGACAGGAAGAGTTCATTGACCGTGGAGATGCCTATGCAGGGAATCACTTTCCTTCTTCTACAGAGGTGAGTAGAAGGCTGCAGACACACTGAGGAGAATGGGTTGACATTGTGTTCAGTTTTTGACAGTGCCCAGGTTGCATGGGTTGGTGCTCTCAAGCATTGCAGGTAGAACGATGCATGAGTCCCGATAAGAAAGCTGAGAGGTATCCCAGAGGGGGAAGCTTGACTGAAAAAATGCCTTATTACACGATTCTTTATTAGTAAGGCTAAAAATTCACGGACAATGGTGTCCCAGAATCCTGTTTAATGCTTTGGTAATTAGGTGGTAGGTAAAAAGCAACTCTACATTTACTAAATCAGAGAAACTTGATTAAACTGCTGTTTGCTTCTGTTGTGCCTATTTTATCAGGCACTGGGAGGCAATAGCAGAAAAGGAGACAGACTGTATGTTATGCCAGTTCTATATGGATCAGGCTGGGCTTCCTCATGTCTTATTTCCAGACATTTGAGTGTTTGTGTGGCGGGATGGCAGAGGGAAGTTTATTTGGCTTTCTTCTAGTGGTGGCAAAATATAAAGAGTAGGAGGTGAGGTGTGCTTCAGCCCTTAAGATGTTTTCATTTATCAACTGTATTTATCAATTCAATCAAGAATAATCTTGAACAGACAATCTAAGGATGAGACTGGAAAGGACTGGACACAAGGACAGGACTGACTTGCCTAAGCAGGGGTTTGCAGTCCAAGGTATTGGCAAGGGGAGCAATGAGAGATGGCATTATCCAGCTGGGATAAGAGAGGTGTTTCATGGAGGCTGACTGCAGGGTTGCTGACCTTATCAAAGAAAGATTTCTTATACTATGTGTAAATGAATTTTTTAAGGGGAAAAAAAAAAGGAAACATTAAATTTTGATTTGTTACTGGAGAAATTCTGCACAGCGTGTCTTATAAGCACTATAGCACGTGCCACTAGCGATGAGAGGTAAAGCAGAATATCCTTTGGGAGGTGGAGTGCACTGGAACAATTGAGCATCTGCACTAGAAGCCTCCTGCATGGAATCAGCATTGGTTTGTTCATTCTGCTTCCCTATGAAAACATTTTCTAAATATTCACATTTTATGCAGAACTGACAGTTAAATTTCTCTTCCATCCTTAGCTGCTCTGCTTTCCATCTGAAAATATCTATTTAAACTCTGTTTCAGCCTCCCAAAAACCTGGGATGTTCTGATGAAACCCATTCTGCTGCAAATCTCCCTGCCCAGGTGATACCAGAGATCTGCTTGGAATTGCAGATGTAAGAAGATATGTAGAGTTATTTTCCCATTTTAACGTGAATTCACTTACCAAGGACAGCATCTTCATTACCCCACTTTAGCATGCATGCCTGCTAAATCCATTATTCATAGAATCTGTATGGCATTAGCAGAAATTTGCCTATGTGCTCCTTCAGAAATGGGATGTCACTGCATAACCTCACCTAGCCAGCTGTCATACTGTGGGTAGGTATGTGCAGAACAGTTCTAAGAGAAGCAAAAGTGCTTATTTTTATGGAACATTTAATGTCAGGTAACACCGTATGTTACATTTGTGAGTCTGGAAGTATTAAGAGCTGGCTTATAAGGTGATCTAGTTTTATCTCCTGCCGTTTGGAAGCCAATCTTAGTTGTCTCTTTAAGATAAAACAAGCCACTAATGATGTTTCAGTAAAGAAACACGAATAAGAACTGTTTCTTTTAGGTGGTCATTAAAAATTAGAAAAATATCTTCCAAAAGAGAAAAGCATATATGCAATGTGTGAACCTAGCCCTAGCAAATGTACTGACCGGTCCTGTGTCTCATCTGCAAAGTGTTTCCTATGTGGAAGAGCAGTGGCTCTGTAATTAGGGATTACTCACACAAGCAAAGGTTTGTGTGATACCTAATAGTCTCTTGTTCATTCAAAAAACAAACAAACCAAATAAAAGAAGTTATTTGCATAGGAGAAGGCTCTTTTAAAAACAATTTAAAAAATCAAAGAATTTTTAAATGGTTTGGGTTGGAAGGGACCTCAAAGCCCATCCAGTTCCAGCCCATGCTGCCACCCACCAGATCAGGCTGTGCAGGGCTCCATCCAACCTGGCCTTGAGTGCCTACAGGGATAGGGCAGGCAGTCTGTGCCAGGGCCTCACACCCCTCTGAGTAGAACAATAGTATGATATTTGTTAACATTGTCCAGGCCAAATGGCCAGCAAAAACAAAAAACAAAAAAACCATCACCAACAACAAAAAAAAAGGTTTTGAAGTTTCCAATCAGACATGGGCTTTGCATACACTGTCAGACTTTTTTTACTTCGCTTGTCTTCCTGGGTGAAACAGTCACTCAAACATGGGATCAATGACGCTGATCAATACCTCGCCCAGTATTGTGAAAGGTCATACATCATTGTCTCCTAGCACTAGGGTAATTTGCAAGCAGATGCTACTTGTATTGGAGCGATGCCCAGAGGACTCAAGCAGGATGCTCGAACACCACTCTGCTGGACAGACACAAAAGAAAACAGTCCGTACTTACCGTACTTACCTCTGAGAGAGGAAGGAGCAGTAAAAGGCAGGCAGCGCAGGCTTGTGAGGGAAGGGGTAAGTGAAAATAATGGCAGAGGAATGGCAGAGCAAGGCGGTGCCTCTGAGCCACTGTTCCCTGAGGCTGAGAAAAGTCTGTGAGGGGCAGCTCATTAGAAGACTGCAGCTGCTTCCAGGACCTAAAGCAATAAGTAGATTCTTTCAGAGGAGCTGGTGCCTGAATGTTTCTGAAAATCTGATAGCATGGGGAGCCCTGAGCTTCTGAGTGCTGTTGAAAACTTGGTGTTTGCTTAGCAGCTGACTTGGAAGCTAAACCCATCCAAAAGTCTGTGTTTCGGTGTGGCTGTTTGCAGCGTGAGTTAATGCGTGTTCCTCCTCCGTGTCCATTACCAGGCACTGTTGTCTCCTAGATGTGGGAATTACTGATGTCATCAAAGGTTAATAGCAAAAGAAATAATTTCATTTGTAAGTACCCCCAGCTGAGAAACTGTTAATCACACCCCAGGAGAGCTTGCCAGCTTGCATTTCTGAAGATGAAAGGAAACAACGTTCTTGCCTGTTATTTGTTTTATAGCGCTGACTAATGAGAGTGGGTGTCTTGCTATTTTATATGGTGTTCAGAAATGAAATATAGCAGTGACCGTCTTGAAGTGTTGCTGCATTTTCATACATTTCTTCTGGAAAATGGCGTACATGAATTATATTCCATATATACAGAAACTCTGATCTTTCATTAGGTTATTAGATTTATTCATGCATAAAAAAATAATATTTATTTGCAGGTGAAGATAAAAATATGGAGTGAAATTGAGCTTCACAGCTGGGGATGGATTTCAGGGGCTGTGAAATCAGAACTTAGAGGGAAACATTGCATCTTAAATATTTAATTAATAATTATAATTTCTTTAAGTTTATCATCACAGTGTAGCGGTATTTGTTGTTTTTCTCTGTGAACGCATTTATTTATCAATTTTCTGTTGGAAAACATAAGAAAAAACATCAGGAAGGTAACATGATCTCTTTCATTGAGTGTAATGAAATGTTTATTAGCTGCCTCAGTTACTGTGTGCAAGTACTTTCATCTGACTGTCACTGGGATGCAGGTATACAACAGGGCAGATCACAGAACTGTATAGTTTGCCCCATTTCCAAATTCTGGGTGACGATTTATTTTCTAAAACTGGAGAAGTCATGCAACTTCTAAGATGAAGATCCAAATTAATTCATAACATGCAGTTTTGAATTATTGAATTATTATTCTGAATATTGAATTATATTTCATAAT
The DNA here is from genome assembly GCA_028571105.1 of Tragopan temminckii. Classification (NCBI taxonomy): domain Eukaryota; kingdom Metazoa; phylum Chordata; class Aves; order Galliformes; family Phasianidae; genus Tragopan; species Tragopan temminckii. The sequence continues at coordinate 66,989,054 of JAOWBP010001760.1, read as the reverse complement.
CATATATATGACCAATTTTCTTCAATTGCTGTGAGCGGCTTTCAAAGCAACATCAACTCTTCTGCACAGACTGCAAGATTTATAGCTTTCTTTACATTTGTTGTAGGTAAACACAGCCATGATATCCTGCAAATTAGGAATTATGATGGCAAATCCATCCACTGAATCTTTGGTTCATTGGCGCATATATATTCTGGAAATAATACGAGATGTATTCAGTTATAGTTGAAAGGATAAATTAAAATGAAACGTAAAAGAAGGCTGATATGGGAAACAGCTTTTTCAAGATGAGTATTTCACCATTAAAAAAATCCAAACAATACTAGTTCAAACCATATTGAAGATTTTGAGAACAAAAAACCTTGACAAGACTAATTTTTATGCAGTACAAATTTGACATTAAGAGACACTCTAAGAAAATGGACTATTGATTATACTAGACTAGATTGTGATTGTGGTATTAACATGGAGCATCTCTTCCTAAATGAAAGTTCATTGGATTTATTCTTTTCTTTGAAGAACGCAATAGTCCTTTCTGCAATAACAGCCTGTGAACAACCCAACCCACCTAACGGTGAAATGCTGTCAAGTTTGTTATTCCAGAGAAACTCTTCTTCACTGTTTGTATGCCACCACTTGTCTTACTATCACAAAAGCACACAAACTGGACCTTGACACTATTCATAGAATATTTAGCTGGTAGAGAAGAATTAGAATGTGACTTGTGACTAGTTGCTTAGTTTTTTTCCTAAGAAATGAACTGACCTTATCTTATGCCATATAGTCCATATTTTTATGTAACTCCTAGGAAATCCCATGTTGTCCTCTAAAATGCAATTACTTCACAATGCAACTAGTATTAAAGACCTTACCAAAGGTCTTGCTTTCAAAATAAACTTACAAAAGCCCAAATCTACATCCCAATCCTAATCCGAGAACTAAATATTTGGAAATCTCATTTTGGCATCATGCACCTTCTAAAATGTGAAGATCAATTTGCACATAAGAATCCAGTCATCTTCAAAACTGAGTGACTGATCCCAAACTGACATTTGAATAATTCAGCAACTTTAAAGAGAAACTTATTAACTATTTCCAACTATGGGAAACTCTCATGTACCATAAATCTAAATCCCCTAGGCAAACTTGCCACAAATAAATTCTATACCTCCTGAGAGAATTTATACCATAGTACCAACATGTTTTCTGAAGGGATTTTGTTTGAGGAGGTTAGAGGTAGCAACTTTATATTTAATAATGAAAAATGTATTGCAACATTAACTACAAAGAGCCCACTCCTATTCCATAACCATTAAAACGCAGGAAGTCACCTATTCAATAATGCAGAATTGTTGTGCATTAAAAATTTAGATCTATAAATATTAATAAAGCATAGGTCAGTCTTTTAACCAACAGAGGTTGTTGTACACACAGCTATCATTGTAAGACTTACAGGTCATGCATTTGTTATGACATGGAGCAAAACAGGCAGGATAAAAGGTAGTTGTCTGATAAAGGAAATTGTGATTCTTTTTTCAGATGAGCAACAAGGACAAGAAATCCTGGAGTAACTCAGGGGTCTGTGGTTGTCATTTGGGAAGGACACATTCGTATTTCAACCAATCAAGCCAATATGCCGGAATGAGCTTTGAAAGGCCACAGCGTGAAGGTGCTTATAAAGTGACAGTGGCCAACATTACCTTCACCAGATTCGCTCCATGACACCACTTTGTCAGAGTTTAAAGGTCAGAAAAATTATATTATTTATTAGTTCCTTGGTCTGGAAAGGCCTGGCCAATGGTCTATGCCAAATGTATCCACTACCATCAGAGAAATGATTGCCATGCAGGTGAATGACACTGCAAATAAAGGCAGAAACATATGTCTGCAACATGAAGCAGAAGGGTGAGTAGTGGCTATTTCATTCTCCTCTCCAGTGCCATGCGACAGGTCTGCTGCCATGTCATACAGGGAAGATGTCGTGTTCATCTGTCGTGTCATGTGGTTGGAAATGAGACAGCAGTAGCTGCTTTAAGAAATACTTTTCCCTGTGTGGAATTAGTTATGTTCATTTAGAATAAATATTTACTGAGAATGGATCAGGGGGATAGGACAGAAAATTTCACTGTCATGGTGTCAGGTGGGAATTTAGAGAAAGGCTGCTTATACTATGAAGGACAGGGAAGTTCAAGAAGAACATGAAGGAGAAAGAAGGACAGATTTGTAATATCTTAGTTTGGGAAGTGTCTGAGGATGACACAGACCTCCTGAGTTCTCTGAGCCAAAGCAAACAGAACAGACTATGCACACTGGAAAAAAAAAAAGCAGAGTCTCAGGAAGATGCGCTTCTGCATGTTTGGTCTGGTTTGGTGGGTGTAATTTTTTGGTGCGCTTTTTTTTTTTTTTTTTTTTTTTTTTCATAGAGGCTGATGGTTCTTCCTTCTGTCCTCTTCAAGTAGAGTGGTGGGAAACCGCAGGCCAGAATAGGGGTGCAATAATAATTCTCCTACACGCTACAGATAAAGCTGGTCTTCTCATCCCACACGTTGCCCTTTGGCAAAATCAGGAAAGCACATATGTTTTTAACACTTCACAGAATGACAGTGTTGAGCACCTTCCCAACTGCTCTGAATGATATTTCTCTGGCACTGGACCTTGGTGAACCCAACAGCACTCAGGCTCAGAGTACCCAAGACGTGGCCTCTTTGGGTCCTCTAAGAAATGCTGTAGCCAGAATCACCTCGCCCACATTCAGAAGCTTTCATCATGCTGATGCTGTTTTCTAGAACATCTGATAGCTCAACTGGGGGCCTTCAAATCTCCGGACTTTAAGAAGCACTCTCCAATGTTCACCCTGCCATAATTTGTTGAACTGGCTTGAAACAAACCTGATTCATTTAATACATTTAGGAATAACTCTAAAGTAGAATTGTGGAGTTTTCTCATTGCTCTTTTCCTGGTTTTTGTCTACTTTTTAATCTGTCTTTCTCCTTACCAGTGTTTATAGCTGATATATTGTAGACACCTTCTCCACATATGAACTTTGAACTGAAAGTTCAAACTTCATTGGAAAATTAAGAGAAATTAGTGACAGAAAAGTTCTTTTTTCTTTCCTTAATATTTACTCTTACCAGGTCCAAAGCTGGTGTACAGTTAGAGAGACCAGCCCATCTAGGAAGAAGAGCAGAACATCTGGATATCCTCAGAGAATCACTACAAGTTTCTCATCTACCTGTGCAGGTAGGCAACAAATCATGTTGAAAAGTAATAGGCACCTGTATTTACTGCAGGTTTTGCAAAACTGTCATTCCGAAGGGAGGAGCCCCTATATATATATATATATATGATCCATCTCAAAAACGTGATAAGGTGTTAGAGCTTAATTGGTTTTAGACTAATGAAAGTCATAAGTAGTTTCACAAAGTCAGTGGAATGCGAAAAATGTAAGCTTGATGGAGACAACATTCAGTTAACTCAATGCATTGAAATTACTTTGAAATGGAGTGGTTGTTCAAGCATTCTGGCCCAGGTTGTGTCTAGTTAGCAAAGTTGTATTTAGTTATCTGACTCTGAAAGAGAAAAGCAATTTCATAGTTGCGTCCTAAACTAGAAACACTAAATCAGTGTTTCTTGAGATGCTACTTTGTAGAACACTCCCTTCTTAGTGTGGCAACTCTGCAAAATATTTAGGTGTGCTATTAGCATAGCAGAGAGCATATAGGACCCTCTTAAGCTATCAACTGTGTTTCAGAAGCCACAACCAATGCCAGATATCTGGTCTCCTTAAAATCGCGGCCCTCTTAGAGTGGCCATTTTTAATCCCATTGTCTCTTTTATGATTATAACCTGCTGCACTCTGCAATTCTAAAGCCAAATTTCAATGGATCGGTTGATCTAACTCGGACCTTGTCAGCAGGAGGATGGCAGGATGTAGAGGGAGTGAATTACAGTCAAATATGAAGTTAAGTAGCCTGAGGTTAGAGAAGAAAAGATCAGCAAAGCACTTCTAATCGATTTGATATGGACAACTTAACCACATTCACTCATGATCAGCACCCATGTAACAAAATAAAACTGCAGGAAAAATCATTCTTGTGTATTTCTACCAACATCTGTGTACTGTCTCATGGTTCCTGCATGACTCTCCATTTCTATTCCGCTTCACTAATTAGTGCACAGCTCTGACCATGTTAATACAATCTATGATTCTACGAAACTCGCATCACTGCACATGATTAACACCACTGCATTTTTTTATTCTTTGTCATCACTTTAATTTATTGCCAGAGTTTTTTAGTCTTTGATCCAGTAATTGGATCCTTTCTTCTTTCTCAATTTACAATCTGATCTTCTAAAAATATTGATCTCTGCCACTCCTTGTGCTCAGTTCTTTGCCTTCTCTTTTTCATTATTAACTTCCTTCTTCTCCTGTTCCTAGCACATTGTGGTTTCTACAGATGAAGAATTTTGTTGTATGTCTATTTTTAGGCAATTACTATTAATAAATAAAACCTTTATCCGTGTACCCTCACAAAAGGAGTGTGGGCTGGGAATCCAGGAAGATGTGGCTTTCTGTGTATGGTGCCACTTTATGTCAGCGCCAGAGATTTTCTCACCTCCAGAGATTAGACAGATACATTTAATGTTGTCTCCCCTTTTTGGGGAACCAAATTCCTTGCTAGAAAAACTAGTGGGATTACCCCATGGCCAAATGTGACCTAGCATCTGTGTGGTATTTCAGAAGTGCACATTTTTGCATCTTCCTTTAGCATTTTTCCCTTCAGAAGAACAAAGGAAATAAATACCAGACTGCTGTTCTATCAGTGCCACTTTATGGTTTACACACTGAACGCACAAGATCTGTGACGGATGTGAGGAATCTTATTCTTTTGGCCCATATAGGGCCTCTGCTTTGAGATATTTTGTCTTTTAAAAAAGGACAAATAAGTTTCATGGAGCAATGCACACAAAAATACAGCCTAACACCAGCACAAACATTTAGTAGAGATAACAGCTTGGTCCCCACATCTATGCAGTCTAGTTAGCCAAGGGCCCCACACTGTATTAACATTTCTGTGTTGCTCTTGCTTCTGGGTTGGAATGATCTCTCCTCCACATCTGTCCTCTCTTCCAGAGTAGCTAACCAACGTTAAAGCATGGTTTGGTTTTGCAAATCTCCAGTTGTTTTCCCACTCAAAAGCAAAATCTTCATTAAAAGACTTAGTGACAAAAGGATGCAAAATGAACACATATTATGCATCATATAGGAATATAAATACTGAGTCATTCACTTTGGAAGAAGACAAGAATAATATATTTACGTATCTGTCCTAAACGTAAAGGCATAAAGGCTGAAGCTTTTGCCTTTGAACATGTATCACAGCAACAAAATAGAGACTTGTGTGGGAAACATCACTAGGTTTATTGTATAACAGCTTTTATTTAAAATTTATCCTCAGTCTTTCATAGCATTCACAGATGTAAAGGATTCAGTTTAAATGCTTTTTACAATTTACAATAATTACTGTAAGCACTGAAAGTTCTCTGGTGCCTATAAACATGTATTTATCAGAGTATTAGGTGTAGTCATGAGGCTTGGAATATACATAATGCTTTTGGACAACTTTTGCAGGGACAAAAATCTGCCCTGTGTTTTGGCATTAATGAGGGACAGAAGGCAAACCGAGTTGCTATCATACCTATATACACAGCAGATCTTCAGCCATATTAAGAGTCTGTTCAAACAAGAGAGAGAGGTATGAGTAAATTCTTCTTTCTTGTTTACCATGAACTGAAAAGTCAATTATGTAAGATGCAGCAACTCATGCACAAAAGAGAGGGAGGCTGCAAGGTACCCCAAAAAGGAATTTAACACAGCCTTCATTACTGGTGATAATACTTGAGAAGAAAAGAAAGAATCCAGGTTGCCACCCATCTAGAAAGGCATTTTATAATGCTTAAACATAAAGCTGTTAGAAAACACTCTGAACAATTTTAGCATTATAAAAGGGCCCATGGAGACAACATGAAAAATAGAAAAGATGCCACAGAAGAAAGAGTAATGCAAATCCTGATAAAAAACAAGTGCTCCTTCTCTTCAATATCAGAAAGTAATACTCCAGGCGTAGATCAGTAATGACTGGGAAATACATAACTTGCAAAAAAATATGCAGAACCTCAAAAATAGTCTTTTGTTCTTTTTTAATATCTTGGGCAGAAATAAAAGTACTACTACAATTCAGTAAGCAAAATGTAACAATTTTCTACTATTGTGTACAATATTATTTTCACAAACTCAAATGCTGTATTATAAATTCACAAATTCAAGAAACTTTTACTACCAGATGGGGGATTTGCTAAGCATGTGAATATATATATAAAGTCAATGATCTTCAAGTGAATAATCCAGAAGACATTAGATTAGCACAGTCCATTAGTCTATTGCATATGTTGTTTGTGTTTGCATATGTGTATATGTAAGTTTTATCATATATGCACTTATTCAACCTACAAAATTATTGTTCCCCAGTGCAATGTGTCAGATGGTCTGAGGAAGATTTTTCCTGTTAAAGAAATTCTCTACACTCTTCTTTCTCTGAAGAGGAAATTCAGAGTCTGATCTACACTGGTGAAAGGACCTATATATTTTGCACTGACTTTTAGAACTCTTTGGGTCATACATTACTAAGCAGAACACTGCTCACACTCCCCTCAGCAAGTTTGCTGATGATACGAAGTTGGGAGGATTGGCTGACACGCCTGAAGGCTGTGCTGCCATTCAGCGA
>JAOWBP010001760.1:66961839-66973069 GCA_028571105.1 Tragopan temminckii | reverse complement strand
TTTGTTTTGTTTTTTTTTTTTTCTGATTTATCCTCTTGTTTTGTAAATCCTTATGTCTCATCTTTGGTGTTCCTGCACTCCACTGGAAGATAATCATAGGATTATTTAGGTTGGAAAAGACCTTCAAGATCACTAAGTCAAACCATCAACCAGACCTACAAAGTCCTATCACTGAGCCATGTCCCTTAGTGCCAGATCCAGGAATTTCTTATGTAAGTTTAGGAATAGGTACTCCACCACTTTCCTGGACAGCCCATTTCAATGCATGACTAACCCCTCCATGCTTCTTAATATCCAACTTAAATCTCCCCTGGAGCAACTTGAGGCCATTTCCTCACATCATATCACTTGTCATCTGAGAGAAAAGACCATCACCCTCACCACTGCAACCTTATTTCAAGTAGTAACAGAGAGCAATGAGCTCTCCCCTCAGCCACCTGTTCTCCAGAACAAACAGCCCCAGTTCCCTCAGTGACTTCTCATAATCCTTTTTTTTCTGGTCTCTTCACCAGATTTGCTGCTCTCCTCTGTGCATACTCAAGCATCTCAGTATTCTTGTCATAGTGAAGGGCCCAAAACTGGACACAATATTTGAAAGGTGGTATCACCAGTGCCAAGTACAGAGAGACAGTCACTTCCCTAGTCCTGCTGACTACACTTTCTTATACAAGACAGATTCCTATTGGCTTTCATGGTCACCTGGGCACACCGTAAGCTCATGTTAAGCCAGCTGTCAGCTAGCACTTCAGGCCTTTTTTTTGTTGAGCAGCTTTCCAGCTGCTTTTCATCCAGCCTGTACCAAGGCACTGGGTTGTTGTGACACGAGTGCAGCATCTTAGCCTTCTTGAATGTCTTGTGATTGGACTCAACCCATCCACTCAGCTTCTCCAGATCTCTCAATGTAATAGAATCATAGAATTGCTCAGGTTGGAAAAGACCTTAAAGATTATCTAGTTCAGCCACAACCTAACCATAATACCCTAACTAACAACCCTCCACAAAATTATGTCCCCGAGCACCAGATCCAAATGATTTTTAAACACATCCAGGTCTCCCTGGGGACCCTATTCCAGTGCTTAACAAACCCTTCTGTAAAGAAGTTTTTCCCAATATCCAACCTAAGTTTATCCTGGCACAACTTGAGGCCATTTGCCCTCATCCTGTCACCTGTCACCAGTGAGAAGAGACCAACACCACTTTTGCTGTAAGCACCTTTCAAATATTGAAAGAGAGCAATAAGGTCTTCCCTCAGCCTCCTTTTCCCCAGACTAAACAGCCCCAGTTCCTTCAGTCTCTCCCTGTAGGGCATATTCTCCAAGCCTTTCACAAGCCTTGCTGCCCTTCTTTGGACCTGCTCCAGCACCTCAATGTCCTTTCTGTACTGAGGTGCCCAACACTGAACACAGTACTCGAGTTGAGGCCTGACCAATGTCAGTACAGGGGCAGGATGACTTCCCTAGTCCTGCTCACCACACCATTCCTGATACAAGCCAGGATGCTATTGGCCTTCTTGGCCACCTGGGCACACTGGTGGCTCATTCAGCTGACTGTCCATCAGTACATCAAGGTCCCTTTCTATCAGGCAGCTTTCCAGCCACCCCTCCCCAAGCCTGCAGGGTTACCTGGGGTTGTTGTGACCAAAATGTTGTGACCAACACTTGGTCCTATTGAAACTCATACAGTTAACCTTGGCCCGTTGTTCCAGTCTGTACAGGTTCCTTGGTAGTGCCTTTCTCCCCTCAGGCAGATCAACACTCCCTCCCAACTTGGTGTCGTCTATAAACTTATTGAGGGTGCACTCAATCCCCTCATCAAGATAGTTAATAAAGATGAAGAAGCAGCCCCAGTACTGAGCCCTGAGGGACACTGCTCATGACCAGCTGCCAACTGGATTTAACTCCACTGACCACAGCTCTTTGGGCCTGGCCATCCAGCCAGTGTTTCACCCAGCAGAGTGTACGCTCATCCAAAAAGTGGGCAGCCAGCTTCTCCATGAGAATGTTGTGGGGGACGCTGTCAAAGGCTTTACTGAAGTCCAGGTAGAACACATCGGCAGCCTTACCTTCATCCACTAAGCGGGTCACCTTGTCATAGAATGAAATCAGGTTTATCAGGCAGGATCCACCATTCGTAAACCCATGCTGACTGGGATTGATCCCTTGGCTGACCTTTAACTGGTCCATGATGGCTCCTGAGATTATTACATACCTTTCTGGGCACCGAGGTGAGACTGATAGGTCTGTAGATACCAGGATCATCCTTCTGGCCCTTTCTGAAGATGGGAGTTACTTTTTCCAGTCTCCAGTCCACCAGGACTTCCCCAGTTAGCCAGGACTGCTAAGGATGATGGAGAGTGGCTTGGCAACCACATCCACCAACTCCCTTAGCGCTCTAGGGTGCACGTTTGGGTCATCAGTAGTTTGCCATATCTACTAAACAGAACTTTAACATCAAGTGTGGAATGTAAACACTGCCACTTGTCTAAAAGGAAGGGAAAAATTGAGAGAATCACTTTTTCTAATTGGGCTAATTGAGAGAAACAGCTTTTTTCAAGCATTCCGGTCCTACCTCTGTGTAGGTGATGGCATGTATTGTCCAGAGGAGCAGAACTTCTTCACAGCCACTCTTTCCTCACAAAAGAAATCCTGACCCCTTACATGCTTCTCATGTTTGTGTCACACTGATCTACAGGGCATTGCAGATTTGATGTACAGCAGTTTCCCAGTATGTGTTAACCATTTCTACCAATGGATAAATATGAAAAACTTATTTTCATTACAAAAAAATGGAGAAATTACACATTGCTTCCTCCAGGTAACCTTACTCCATCAATCTAGTTTTTCTGAAGTGAAACTCTTGCATTTAGTTTTTTTTATTTCTGCCAAGAAAAATACTTTTTTCAATTTTCTTTGCCTTTTTATCTTTTATTTTAACAGCATCCTTTAAGGTCTCATTTCTAACTTTATTTCATAATTAAAAGAGATAGGAAGATCTCCTCTCTACTTTCTATCTCCACCAAAAATGAAAATAAAAAGGAAGGTTTTCTCTTGAGCATTCTGACTCTTAATTATCCTCCCAAATTTGATTAATTTTTTGATACTCAAAGTAATTTTGTTTGCCAGCAATTAGTGCTAGTGTGTTGTACAACAAACTGCTCCAAACACTGGGGGAGACCTCAGGAAAATAGTTTCCATGGCATTAAGTCAGGCCTGCACTACTGTTGCTTAGTGAGGAGAACAAGACTGAGGCTCAACAGCAGCAAAACAGAGGGGATCTGTTGTTCTGGGTGTCAGACTGCCCATTTGGTCACAATGTCCAGCACTGCTGATGTGCTGTGCCACAGCTTGGATGGGGCATTTCAACAAGGTGAATTTGTTCAAGATTCTTGGTCTGAAGGCCGGATTATGATGTTTTTCTTTCTGTTTCACTTGCACAGTTCTGATGAATAAAAGATGATGCTAGCATCTTTTATGAAGGGGGAGATCTACAGAGTTCCCTCTATCAAAGCCCATGCTCTTCCCTTAGCTCACCACTCACATGCGGGAAGATTTCACTGCTCCCTGAAAAACATCCCTGGGCTTCTTTGGCACTGCTCCAAAGCTTCACAGATTCACCCTCAGTTGGAGGTAGGCTACTGACTGTCCTGGAGCAGCAGCTCAGGAAGTCACAGCTGAAACCAGCGTTGCAACATTTTAAAGTAAAAAATACTATTTCTTTCTTGTGCTATTCAAGGGAAGAAAGCAAAGGGAAAATCTCTCTGTAAAGCAATCTGCAAGTGGGACACATTTATGTATAAAACTGTACAAGAACTGAAGACTTTTGCTTTAATTTGGATAAAGATGGAACCTGGATATCTACTTCTATTTAGACATGGCTAATTAATGTCTGTGCGTTCCCACGAGGCATCCTGGTATTGCCCTCAGCCCCCTCCCCTCAAATTAAATCTATATGTATATATGTCTCCTAAAGAGAAGAGAGATGTGTTGCTCCTGCCTCAATTGCAAGCAAAATCTGGCAGATTCAGAGGCTTTCCCTGTATTTGTACTGGGCAATACACTGCCTGAAAGCACTGCCACCATCTGGGAGCTTCCGAAGCCCCAAAATGTTCACTCAATGGATGAAGGGCTCGTTCATGCCTCCTTCTGCTGTGGCTCACACAAAGGTCTCCTGTTGCACATCTAGGAGAGATGGGATGGATAGCTCAATACTATTATGTCGCATGCTCCAGGGGAAACAGGGCCCTCTTTAGTGGCTGCTTAGGGGCACACTTTCCTTTATCCTTTTTATCACCCTCCCTTAAGCATTATCAACAGCATTGGTGCCCAAGTGGCATGCAGCTGTGGATTTCTCTGGGCTCTGCCCCATGAAGCTGTGGTTTTAGCTACCGCATTACACTGATTTATCAGTCCCTGTTAACTCTCCATTCCCTGTAGATACAGCCCTGTATTTCGCTGCCAAGCTAGGAAAATAAAATCTTTAATGTGCTAAGCCAACTCCTGCCCACAAGTGCTCCATTAATTCTATCAAATCTATTTTGGTCTTATTTCTGCCATCACTTCTGCCACATTTTGCACCAGCTCAAACCAATAAGCTAAATTATTAAGCCTGAGAGTCTTGCTCAGAGAATATGGGCACTTTCTGAGCAGCACAGGACAAAGGTTAGTAGAACACAGCAGTGGAAAACAAAGCAGAGAAGGGATGTAGCATAAAGTCACTGGTTTTCATGCCAGTCCTAGCATTAATGCAGTTAGTAAATTTTCCGTGTCATTTAGACTATCCTCTTCACAGTTAATTTTGTGTCTGAATCTGAGGACTGGAGTTGAGGAGAAGAACTCTTTTGGCAAAGGGGAGGCTACATTAACTATTTGAGAATCAAAGCAGAAATAGTAGAAATGGGGAAAAGAGAAGCTGGAAAATTTTGTCTGGGAAAATGTGATCCATTTGACTTTCGTCGTGCTATGAAATGAGTGTAAAACAGACTCAATTTTCGTGAGCAACTTTTGTTTAGAATGGTCTCAAAGCTCTTCACAAATTCAGGTGAGTTTATTCTCAGTGAAAGGTACACTTTCCATGAATAATTATATGATTATTAGAGATATGGGATATGGGAGAGAAAATTGGGACTAATTCCTAGATTTTTTCTCCTAACTTGAGGAGTTAGGTGTCCAAATAATATATCATACCACCAGTTTCATCTGTCAGTGTGCCTTTCCACCTCTTGATATCCATAGTAGGGACTCCAATTTTGTCTCTATAGTTCACCCTCTTCACCTTCAGAAAACCCCCCAAACAGGCAGCTGCTTTGTAAGCAGTACTGCCCCAACAAATGGCAGAAGTGGTGAGCTAATGCTTTTCAAGCAATGTCCTTTTGCCACTTGAACAGGTCGTGATGGAAGAATCATCAAATTTCCAATTTCAGGAGTTCAAGACCCTAAAACTGCCACTGTCTATCTGTGCCTGCTTTTTAGATATCTGCCGCTTGTTTGAGATGGCATTGCAATCGCTGAGGACATATTATCAATCCTGGAATCAATGAGAGAAATTAGGCACATCTTTTTCATAAGAAGAAGCACTACTTAAGATGCAGATATATAGATTCTGACCAATCACTTTTTGGGACTTGAATTAGAAGAAATGTAATGTAGGCAGAGACTGGATTATACACATGCATCAACTGTGAACTTTACTCATGAAATTCTGTTTTCTGAAAAATGTATTTCTCCTCCTCTAAAATCTGTATCAGAAGGGTGAAGAATGCTGATTTTTAAGATTTAGTTCCTTTTTATTTCCTCAACACTAGTCTTGCATAAGACAAGGAAGCTTACTTCTCTGTAGCCCAGAGTTTCAGTTTCTATATTTCTTAGTATAAGCAATTCAGTCTCCTCCAAATCTTTCTTCTTACTCCCATCTGCACGCTTAAAAAGACTCTGTTTTGAGATAGGCCAACCTAAGGATGATACCCCTAGTGCAACAGGTATATCTTGATTTGTAAATGTGATTACAGTCTTTCTCATTTTATTCTTCATACCAACCTTTTGTAGACTAACTTTCCATTTGTTTTCTTATTTTCATCTCTGTTTGGTAGTGATCCTTAGAGAACTGGGATTAATAATTTAGGACTGCATCCAGATTTATAGCAGCATTCAATTTCAAACTGCCACCTCACAATACTGCCTATTTCCCCATTTCTTTCTAGTTTTGCCAAGATTATACTGACCTATATACTTTTTCTATCTTGCTGTTTATCACCTTCCCCAGGGTAGGTATGCTACACATATATAACTGCGCAAACCTAACATACACTCTTGATGTGCCACAACAGTCATCCACCATTCATTTGGCTTTTTTTCTTTTTTTTTCTTGTTTCTTACCCAGTTTCTAGTTTGTGGCAAAAAACTCATTCTCATCATGAATTCAATGAACTTCTTTTGTGTTCAGCGTGAAGGATTTTTTAAAGGCAGTTTGAAAATCTAAATAAATCACGTCAATTAATTTTCTTTATCCAATAAAGTATTTTCCTGACATTTTGAGATTGCTAAATGGGAAAGAAAACATGATCTTCCCTCTAGCACATTCACCCCACCAAACCCTACGGGCTTTAGAGGTTGTATAATTATGGTTATCCCCATAACCACTTCAGAGTATGCATTCAAGAGATTAGAATTTTTCTAATTAAAAAAATAAAGATTTTTATCAGACATTAACAGTGTACTAGAATTAGAACAAATGCTTCTGAAAAATCTAAAGCTTTTGATTTATTTCTGAGTAGCAAAAAGAGTTTAGACTTTGTGGAAACTTTCTGCATTCAGTGGATAATCTTCCCTTTGCAAGTCATTTGCACAGTCATTAGAAGGAAAAGACAGACAGTGTTACACTGATCTTTTAGAACATACAGGAGATCTCAATACTACTGATGTTTTCAATTACAACCACCTTGTTTGGCAGAAAAGTAATTGCAAGATTTAGGTGAGTCATTCTTCAGAACCCCAGACTTGTTACATGTCAAAGCATGCTGGCATACATCAAACACCCTATAAAACGTGAACTCTATATGCTTTAGGGTTGATTTGGTATTTGACATATTTGCTTATTTAAACAAACAGTTCCATTAATGATTATAAGCCATTGATTTGGATAGTCTTAAAAAGTAATTTTCTGATTAAATAGAAGTTAAATCTGTTAAGTAGCAAACTAAAATGTTAGATCACACTTTTCCTTCACTTTCCCTCTGGAATCCTACATCACATACACACAGGTAATAAATGTAAGTGTTCCTTGTCTACATGGTCCAAATGTGTCATCCCTGTATGCTAATCCCCATAGACCTCTGCTGTGTTTCTGTTCAATCACCATTTTTTTTCCCCCATTTTGAACTGCCAGAGCATGTTATTAATGCAACTCCTTCTAACCAACAAGTAATTTTCTGCAGATTACTCTCCTTGTTTTCAGCTGGGATAAAAAATACTTTCCTAATCTTTGAAAAGGTCCTGGAGGCCCAGAATGAAATAAAATCTTTCAAAGTGTGAGCAAACCTATCCTACAATAGCCATCAAGATAGATAACACGCGTTGCCTTAGGGAAGTACCTCTTCACTGCCTGTGCAAAGTAAATGATACAACTACAGGAATCCATGTACACAGAGACGCCTGATCTTACCCCATAGAAGAACAGTGGGCACCCTGCCCTCATGAACCAGTCTTGAAATGCAGCAATGTGACTGGTGTTTTTTCAGGGTCTGAAGGAGCACGCTGGTATTCAGTGGTGCCTGATGAACTTTACGTGTCATACACTGCATTAAGCAGATGTACCATAAAGGGCAAGGCAAATGTCAGATGGAGATGGAAAGTCCAGGCTCAGAAGCTGCCAGGAATGTGGATTTATTTTTCTTTTGACATCACCCATGGAAACATCAGGGTCTCACTTGCAGTCTGGGGTGATATTCTAATGCTAGAAAAACTAATGAGAACCTTGTGGCCTTAAAAGTATTAAGACACGGATTCAAGAAAGCCTGGTGAAAACCTTTTGGCCTTAAAATTATTAAAACAAGGACTCAGGAGAACTTTTTTTTTTTTTTTTTTTTTTTTTTCTGGAAAAGATTTGATATTTTTAACTGATTCTGATTCTAAAGGAATTTTAGACCTTTGGCTTCTTTTCCCATTTTATGAATGAGTTCCTTTCCACATGAATGTGTAGATTTTCTCCATGTGTATAGAAAGACAATTTCAATCAACTTTCATTTTTTATTTTACCAGACTATTGCTGTGAATAAATATTTAATGTGTGATTTCCTGAAGAAAAACGAATTTTCCTATGAAGAAATTTAAGTAAAGAACATTACTTCTGATAAGTTAAGACTGGTATTTGTATATTAAATGTTATGCCTTGAAAATGTTATTGTCAAAATTAAGTGATTAAAAAAAAGGAAGATTCTCTAATGTGTGCCCCTGTACTATTTTACTCCACTGCCATGTGCTTACCTCATTTTCTCTCTGGAGCACAGGTTAGCTATTTACTCAGGCTAATACTGGATGTAGCCTAAATGTGACTAATGTCTTTAAACAGATGACTGTAAAGATAGCCCTTTTTCAATTATTTTTTCCTGCCATATGTTTTTTTATACATCTTCTAATTACTTGTAATTCAACATTTTCTTTATGAAAGATTCCACAGAACAGAAAAATAACCAAACTCTTAAATTTTATGTTCAATTTCATACACTAACTACTTTTCCTTTTCTATTTAAAAATACTGCTGTTATCATATCCAACTAATGTGGTATCCTGTGCGATTTTCCACAGAGATATCTTCAGAACACAAACGGTTTGTCCACTGACTGAGCAAGATGTTTGTAAAGATTGCATCTGTCATAGCTCTTCTTTTAGGTATGCAAATCTACCATCAGATGTCATATTTACAAGAAATGAACTTGTTTTTATGCAGAAATACCACCATCTCTCTTTACAGAGGAAATATGTGTGAATGAAAATTTGATTTTTCAAGTAATTTTAGTGACTGTATACATATATATACATACATATATTCCCAATTTGAAATTGTATTTTCCACTCATAAGTTTAAATTTACTTGTGTGAATAATGTCATGGAAATACTTTTTTTTTTTTTTTTTTGGTAAAATTAAACATATTTCATGCACAATATCTAAGTATGTCTGTACATAACCATGCTGGCTCTAATCTATGTATTGAATAAGAGTTACAGATAGTTGCCTAGGTAATTTACCCTAGCAAAAAAAACTAACCTTTTTTTTTCATCAAAACTTGCAGCTTTTATTGCAATTAACTATTTCTAGTCAGGTGATCCGAATGGCATAGATCATACTGATTTATGTCAACTTCCTGTATGCAGCAAGTGGGGAGTCTTTAATTCATTGAGACTTCCCAACTTGCTCGAATTTTCCATTGTATCTCCTTCTATTAGTAGAATTGCATACAGTTTGCTCTCATCAGCTCCAAGCTACCAGTATGATCATCAAAATACATCTACATTATTTTCTTGGTGGGTCAAACAATTTTCTTTCTGCTATTTTGAATAACATTGGGATTGCTTCTCCTTTGGAGGTCACAGATCTTAATATTTTCCTTAATTTGCTGCTAAGAAAATAATACATTCCAAAAAGTCAAAATTTATCATGCTGATATAGGAGTTGTTAAATACTTTGAACACAGCTTAAATAAAGTCTTTAAACTTACAAAAGACTTTATCAGAAGAGCTTCTTTGAGAGAGAAAGATCTCATACAGAGAAAAAGCTAATTAATATTGGCAGTGGATTCACAAAAAAAAATATTCCTTTCATGTAGTCAAATAAATGACACCTTTTTACTCACTAAATCAGAAAAGTTGTCATCTTGCCAAACAGTATAGTTCTGTGGTCCAAATACCAGATTCTAAAACGAAACAAAAACAGATTTTCTCACATGTACTCGACAGTTTGTTCTCGGATTGAATATGTCCTTTTTGGCAATGTGTTGTGAGCTCAAGTGGTGTCTCCAGAGGGCTGAGAATGGCCCAAGGGAAGGAGAAAGGTTCTGAGGGTGGGAGAGTCATGACAAGAAGGTGACTGATGGGTTGCATGGGCTTTTGTGGGCTAGAACCCATAAAGATAATACTAAAACGAGCAGAGACTGACCCCTAACCAAGCACCCACAGTGGCAGAGAGAAAAATTTGATGGATCAGAGAGAGCTGGTTGCAAATCAAAAGCCACTGTGGTCACAGTAACTGTGCAGAGAAGCAAGAACTTGCCTGTAAAGATGCAGTGGGTGGATGAGATTTGTTTATACACAATTTTATTTCTATTCTGTATGAGTGACTACAAGTTTTGTCTCTTCAAAAGGCTAATTATTTTGGCTTATATTTAACAAAATCTGCCCTTCAGATGAAAAAGTGTTTTGGTCTTCTGGTCTCTACCATAATGCAAGCATCAAGACATCCACCTCAGAGCCTTACCTGGCTCTGATCACACAATATTGTGCACATCTCCTGTTTAATAGTACACAGGGTTTAAATTTTACCAGAATTGGTGACAAATCAAGACTCCATCCTGTGAAAACGGCAGGATTTCAAAATTTGTTATGCATCAGACAAAAGAAATATTGACAATTCTTTTCATGCAAATCAAATTTCATGGCATCTTATTCCTTTGTTTTGTTTTGTCATTCTAAGCTGAACAACACATCTTGACATTTCCACTCTGAGCTCAGCCAAATCTTTAGATTCATCTTCATTCAATTTACTCCGCAACTTGAGCAGTAAATCTTGATGACCCAGCCTCCATACCTCCACTCTACGTTAACTCAATTCATGAAGCTTAATCTTAGCGCTGTATAAACCAGCCTCAAACTAAATATTTCATTTCCCAGTGACATGATGAAATATTTTATCCTCTGCTTTTGGGTATGGGAGTTGTGGTTTTTAATTTTGGAAAATTCCCAATTATGTATACTTTTCATGTATAAAAATCCCTGTCTTAATCTGAAGAAGTTGTTTGTCCTAGGGAATGCAGTAACTCTCAAGTTATTTATCACTATTTTAAGTTGGCAGCATAAGGCATGATCTATTTCTTCTCCCACTGGCTGCTTTCCCCACTTGGATTTAGTCCTGGTTCATTCAGAAACTTTCAGAAAAATCTCCAAACATCAAAAGAATGTGTATTTTTAATTACACCTTTTTTGGCCTTCCCTTCCCTTCCCTTCCCTTTCCCTTCCCTTCCCT
>JAOWBP010001760.1:66893511-66944602 GCA_028571105.1 Tragopan temminckii | reverse complement strand
TAAAGTACTCAGCCAATGAGGAACTAGGGGAGAAGGAGATAAGCGTCGGGGAATAGGGAATAAAAGATGTAACTCTGCTTTCTGTGTGCTCTCCTGCTTGCAGGAGGCCTGCCATTGCAATTGCGAGTAAAATCTGCTTTATCAGAGATACCGTCCTAGAAAATTATTTGGATATTTCCTACATTTCTGAACAGAAAACCAAAGTCTTTTATTTGTAAATAAGAAATAACTTGAAATTTGATTAAGTACGTTTGATTAAATGACAAGTATGGCACCAGTAAGTGATTGTGAAGCCCTTCAAGTATAGTAAATGACTTTTTTGAAGGTGAAAAGTTACTTGTTTGATAAAAAATACACTTGCTGTACCTTATCTTTTATAACAGAGCTGTTTTGTCTGATTGTGTAGTTTTAGAAGTCAGTGATGTTGTGGTTTCGTGATTTTTTATTGTCAGTATTCCACATCAGAACATCACGTGGACCAGTGGGAGTTAACGAGCTAATGTTCTGGTTCCGTTTGCTTCCTTTTGTGGACTCTTTGAGTATCCTGATGGGAAGGAGGGAGGGAGGGAGGGAAGGGCATCCCCGGAGGACCTGGCGGGGTGCAGCTGCGGACGGGACCCGGAGCGTCTGCCTCTCTCCGTCTGGCCCCGGCTCAGCTGTCTCAGCTCGCCGCGGACGAAGCACCTGTTTTCCCTCGCACTATCGTGGTTTGACTCTCATTTTTTGATACTCTTGTCTCTCTCGTTTTGTTTGATTTAGTTAGATTCAGTAAACTACCCTTCCTCCTCAGATCGTTGCCACTGTGTTCTCCCTTTGTTAAAACTATCTGCTAGCTCTCTGCCCTTCCCCCTCTCCACGTGGCCCGGGGCCGGCCGGGTCGCGGCAAACCGTTCGTACCCCCCTTTTTTTTTTCTCTTCTTCCCGGGGCCTGTGCCCCCCTGTCACGGACTTACATCTTAGGATAACCCGTGACAAGTGAAAAAAGAATGCTTCACTAAAGTGAAAGTCTTGATCAGGCACTGCTTCTTCTTAAAGCTGAAATAAACACAGAAGCACATTTCTTAGCACGCTTAGATCAGGCTTTCCATCTGCTCACAAATAAAGAAATCAGGAGTGGGGGTAGATTAGAACTTTCTCCAGGGCCAAAAGGAAAGATGGAGGGAAGCTTCTCCCTAAATTTCTTATAACATTATACCTGTCTTCTCTTATGTGTTTTCTGAACGAGGTTTTCAACAGATCGGTGACAAACATGGGTTAGCATAACCATCATTGAGTGCTATGGGAGTGAGCGATTGTAAATACTTCTCCTAGACTGACCCGAGGGACACCTGCTCTTTCAGACAGTCCCAAAATACATATATAGATGGATATATAAGGCCAAGGCCATTTATATAAATGAAGCTCAGTTAGTCGAATAGTCAGTGACTATTCGACTAACTGAGCTTCAGCTGAAACACCAACACTAAGGCTGAGGAGAGAGAGAAGGGTCTTCTGCCACCCCAGGCATTGGAAGTGTTGAGCTGGTGGAGGGCCAAAGAAACCCTAAATCCCACACCTCTTGTATAATTCAATTTCTTCTCAGAATTCAGTAGACACCATATTTTTTTTCTTTCCACCATTACTGAAATGAGGAAAAATAGCTTTCCACATCAAACAGTTCCATATCTTTTGCCTTTTAAAGTGGTTCATCAGTACTGTCTTCTGAGATAATAACAAGTCACACAAGTCATGCTGCTAGATTGTTGAAATTTGTTTGATCCTGTGCAATGTCAAGTTTTCCATCTCTGGCTCAGAAACTTATACCAGAGTAAGAGTTTTCAATTTGTTGAAGAACTCATTCCTAGCTGTTTCTATTCGACTACCTTTCTTGGATGCTGGGTTGTTTGTTTGGGTTTTCTTTCTTCTTGGTAGAAGGGTATTGTTTATTGATGCAGACATTCCTTTCTACAGTGCATCCATCCCAGAACATGGAAGATGAATTATGCAAGTATGAATGTGTATATACACACATGTATATATAAAACAGTCACACCTCCGAGATCCACACTGAAAATTAAAGAGTCTGTTTGATATCAGAACACGTAGATGCCAAACTGAACTGAACATCTGAATAAATCTTTATTTTATAATTTCTTCCTATTGAGACTGCCAACTTAACTAATATTGGTCACCTGTTGTCAATTAATTTTCTAAACTTTTTGGTTTAAATCTATTTCTCACCTAAGTTTCAGAAGTGTGAGATTCCGTAATTACATACTATTTCACTAAACATCCTACTTAATCAGCTAAGTTTTCATTTACTTGTGAGAAGAATATCAAAGAATCTCAAGATTTTCTTTGATCTTATAAAGCTTTAGAGATCTCTAGCAAGAATCAAGATAATGTTACTGATTGATACAAACAAGTTTGACACCTGAGAAGGAAGTCATTGAAATGACTGAAATACTGAAATTCTTTGAAGATCAGATTTCTTCTAAAAGATATCTCCCTCAAACAACTGACTTGGGAATGCTCAATGAAACTGAAAAGCTTCATAGCTTCCCAGTTAAACTAATACTAATTCTATTAACTAAGCATATTAAGTATTAGAAACACCTTGCCCTTTTGTTAACCAGTTTCTTGAAAACCAGTTGTAACCATCAACCCTGCTGTCATGGCAGAACCAACCCAAAAAGGCTTAGAGAAGTCTTGGCTCTAGATAGTTCGAAGAGCATTTTCACCATAAAAATAAGAGATGGTTTCCAAGCAGCTTTTCATTCTGTTTCCTTATATCATATAAGATGGATTTTTATTCTCTTAATACTGAGAAGGAGCTAGGAAAATTGAACAACAGCCTAGATAGATGGTTACACATAAGATATTGTGTATTTGAATAGGATGTGACATGCTGCATATTGCAAATGACAGAAGTCATTAAAAACTTCAATGTTAAAGACACTTAAGTAATTTATGCATGCCCACAAGTCAGTGTTTCAAGATTAATATTATACTCTTATGGGTTGCTGAATTGCCAGTGGTCAGTTACTTTCTTTTTTCACCACCTTATTTTGTGGTTGTCATTAGCAATATCACCTAATACTTTACTGAACTTCCATTTGCCTGTTTTCCCACTGCAAAGATATATTTCTGTTCCCTGCAGCCAAGTACCAAGACAATACTATAAGTAATATCATCTTCAAAATTTAGTGCCATTATGCATACACTTAAGAACACAAAAATTTTTCAAAGACCAGCAAATAGAGTCAAGTCAGTCTTGGACAGTATTGTTAAATTATGATTTTTCTACTTAGATTTGTACATTCATTGAATTATAGGATCACATAGTTCATAAAAAATACTGGGTCATTTCTACTGATTTTGCAACAATACACACCATTACATTAGAAAAATAGAAAAAGAATGAGAATTGTATTTTTCTATTAATCATTGAACAGTGTAAAAATTTCTACTCTAAGCTATTTGAAGTTTCACCTGAAAATTTGGTTACTGAAATACACGTATAACACAAAAGAGAACTTTATTAACTTCATTAAAATGGAAAAACAGATGTCAAGCACAAAGAATTCCACAAATTATTAAATGTTCCTTTAACATCATCCTCCCCATAAGGTAGCTGCCTAAATGGATTACCTAGTTGTTGGATAAAATACCAAGCCAAATGCTGTTACTTCAGCCTCTTATTTTTAAAAAAAGTTGCACAGTGCCAAAATATTTTATTCCTATAATGTGACAGTTATTTTTTCTCAGTATGCCTTGTTGTTTGTTTCATGAAATGAATGAAAAAAGGATAATAGGAATAAAAAGTGGAAGTTGGGACTAAAATAAACTATTTATAGTCTTTCATCTCTCTGTAGAAATGCTAAATATCCTTGACCTAAGGATAATTGCAGCCTTGGGTGGCAAAGGGTTTAATGAGACAGGTTTCATTGGTAATTCTCAGGCTTATAGGCTACTTGCAGAGGAAGTTCACCTGTTCAGTTCACATCCACATCCCCTGACATGGTCACTCTTGTCATGTGTCATCTTGGAGGTTTGTTGGAGAGGTATGATAGGAATAACCTTTTGTAATCCAGGCAGATGCAAGAAGTGTCTGTCTCTTTTATAGCATGATTCCTTTGTATCGCCCACTGATTCAAACCACGCAATTAGACTCACTCTGAAGAAGAAATATAGAGAAATCATTCTATATTCCATCCCTGAAAAATTTTATTGTAGTGTAAATTACAATCAGTGAACAGAGGATGAATAAACAGATGTTATTCTGGTGTGCATTCCTCTTTTGTTAATATTATCAATAAGAAAAATCCCTCACCTTCTCAGGCGAGCTGGGAAATACAAACATCTGAGACTTGACTAGCTTATTTACACAGGTATTTTTTGCTAAATAGACACATTCTTGTATCTTCACTACATGAACAAGACAAGGTAAACAAATACCCCATGGAGACTGCAGGTTCTTATTTAATCACAGGACCATTCACTTCATTTTCTTAAGCTCTCTGCATGTTACTCACTTGATTTCAAGCCCATCTATTACACAGAATAAGCAATTCACCAAACTTTTAGATTCAGACATCAGAATAAGCCTGATTTATCTGATAAAGTAAATTGAAAATAAATTTTCACAGTCTCTGGCACATTAAAAGAAAAATCTTTCCCTTCCTCACTCTCCCTCACAAGCTTACACCTTGTCTCCAGAAATTCACTGGAGAAGACACATGTCAACTACCAGAACTGTTAACTAAGACTGGAATTAGACAGAATATAGAAAAGTGTTTCACAATTAATGCAGTAAAGAAATATGGCAATAATAAGGGCATTCTTATGCTTCTGTTTAATATTTCCTCATTTGGGTTATTGGTTTGCAGCATCAGCATCTCCTTAGAGCCCAGGCTAAAAAGAAGGCTTTAGGATAATAGATGTAGCTTTAGGCAAGAATATTTAAAGGAAAAGGGACAGTTCAATGTTTTGAAGTCAGTGGAACTGTGTGCGGGCAGTAAAGAAGAGGGGTTTGCCTGTAGATATAACGTGGAGCAATTACACTCCTGCAAGCTCTAAATCCCTTTCCCACTCACAATTAAAGGCATAGATAATTTCTTAATGTACAGCAGCTGACAGTTCAGATGATTGAAAATCAGTATCTATCAGTCTCTGTTTACCTCTTGTTACATGAGGGGAAAATCAGCCGCACACAGAATACATGGGGGACAAAAAGAGCTTGACTAGCAGTGTAGAGATCATTTTCAGTATCATCCATCAACTCTCTCCAGCAGCACATGACTGGGTGTTTTATTTGCAGAACACAGGTGGAGATATCAAAAGAAGAAACAACAGCTTCAATTACCCTTTCAGGCAAAATTTCAAGATCCTAGTGACTTTCTGAAAGTCTCTGCATGGTTTCTTATGCTTCTTTTGTTTGCTTTTTTGTCCTCAGAAAGATAATTGCCAGAAAAGTTGATTTGAAATAGCAAGCGTTCATGGAGAGGGGGGAGAAAGGAAAGGGCGTGGGATGTTAACAAGCACAATTAATCAACTCCCAAAGTCTTTCTTCAGTTTGCTTTAAAGCTTATTCAAACCTCTAACCAGATCTGTAAGAAGCTTTAATACTCAGTACCTCATCATGGCCTTTCAATGCTTGAAGAGGGCTCATGGGTTAGAGACTTTTTACCCCTTGTCCTATTCACTACAGTTAACAGTTTTAAATTAAACAAGGATAGACTTAGATTAGATATAAAGAAGCAATTCTTTACTATTTACTGTTAGGCCCTGGAACAGGTTGCCTATAGAAGCAGTGGAGGCCTCACCCCTGGGAGCGATCAAAGACAGGTTGAATGAGACTTTGAGCAACCTGATCTAGAAACCTTGGATGTGGCCTGCTGTGCTGGGCTGTAAAGCTTTTAGATCCATTAAACATTGGAGTTCAAATACTTCATTAGTAAAATCCACCAGCAAAAGTTGCTTTCAATGCACAACACTGCTGTCTCATAGCTGAGAAGGCTACAGAACAGTTCCTGATAGATCCAAGGTGTTCCATGTCTCCCCACAAGTTCTTTGGAGGCAGAGAAATGTGCCCACGTATTTCAGGACTTCAGAAGCAGAGTTTGCCTGGGAGACTTGACCTGCACGGCTTATCTTCTTAAACACTCTCGTAACTCTGATATGTGTTCTTTTCTTTAAACAATCAATCTTGTATCTGAAAGTATATAAAAAGAAGACTGACAAACTAAGCTTTGCAAATAGGAATCCAAAAGAAAAGTTAGGATCACCTCTAAAATATCTGTTAAAACATCCACGTTTTCATACTAATTTTCAAGTTTTGTATTTTCTCTCTCACCATTCTCTATTAATTTCACAGAAGATTCCAGGATGATCTTTAATTTATCATGGAGATTTTTCAAGGAATTTATTAAATAAGAGTTTAATGAGGATAGCTCATAATATCTCAATGATACTAACTGTGGAGTAACCAAGGATACATAAGACATGAATTCCATCTATCATTATTCATGGATCCAAATCAACAAGCCTACATCTTCAGACTTTTGGCACAGGCAGAACTGCATGAATTGGTACTGGTCCTTAGAAGCAGTGAAATTGCTTCTGATAAGTTCTTTGCAATACCAGGCAAAGCATCATAAAAAATGATAAAAATTACATGTAGGAAAAAGTCATCTCACCCACTTGACAGAAGGTCTAGCTATAAAAAACACCTTCTTCAGGAGTAGTCTTCATCCAAGCTAGCCCCTAAAAGACCCCAGGGAGGGGTGGACCCAGAGTCTGCCCCTTCTGGTCACTTGGGAAGCACAAGTGAATTACTTGCACCTCTGCTTCCTGGGCCAGACACCTCCTTCACCAGATGCTCAATCATCAGTTCAGGCCATGACATAACAGCTCTCATATAAATGGCTTACATGTGCAGTATTCATTTGCCTAGGTTACTTGCTTGCCTGCCCTTGCAACTGTATGGAAGTCTGGTAGATTCTTGCTAAAAGCTGAAAAGCAGCAAATGCTTCTGTTGTCTTCAGAAGATGCAATGACTTCCTGGCCCTGACCTGAAAACCTACTTCTCTAAGTAATATGTGGAAGGAGCCGAATTAAACCTGTCCAAAAAATCTTCCATAAGAGAAAAATAATCTGCAATCTTTGGAATATCTTGAGTGCCTTGTACAATGTTATATCTCAATGATACGACATTGAAAAATTAAATCAAAACCTTTCTGTGTCACTTCTGCTGCTTCAGGATTGTATTTCAGTTTTTGATTGGCAGCAGACTAGGGCGAAGTAAAGATAGCAGGTACTGATCTACACTGATACAATTTACCTCTTTTTTATTCATTGACCTAAGTGATTGAAGATCACCCTCACAAAAACTGGCACCAAAAAGGCCTGATCAGCTGTTTTTCACCTCACTAGTTATTTTACTCTACATCTGCAGCAGTATTTTTATATATGGAAAGAAAAGATTCTTGCTTTGATCTGAAAATTTCCTATGACTTTTTTATCAATTCAATCACACCCAAGTAGCATATTTTTGTGTTTAAACATACTGCACAGAGACTTGCATCAAGAAAAGCAACGAAAGAAGTCATACCGATTCTTGGTTCTTGTTTCCAGTTTCTGTGCAGAAAATTTCTACAGTTATTTCTATCCAGTTTCTGAATCTTGGTGTTGTTTTCTACTGTTACTATTACCAGGTATTATTTAAAGAAGACATTACAAGGTGTTTGGTTGTTTTTATTTTTCTACTAAAGACATCGGAATAAGGCAATCTCCTCAGTAAGTTTTAAAAACATACTTTAAAATGAGATGTTGCCAAATATTTCTACAACTTTTCAAAACCAAAGATATATTCATCTCTATACCTTTTGTAACAACATCATTTTTGTAGCTTTTACAACTATGTTTGCTATGAAGCAGAATACTCCTTCCTCCCTCCCTCCTTCCTTCCCTTCCTTTTTTTTGTCTCTTTCTTTGAAATTGATCATTCAATCCCTCACAGAAAGGTATCACATAAACACCATGTAAGCCAATCTAGGTTCTAAGAAGCGTGTCTAGACATTAAAAAGGATACTATTAGCCTTTATTATATGGGGAAAATAATAAAAAATATGGGAAACATTTCATGTGATTTTGTGGAGTCTCAACTTTAAGACTTGAATTTCACATTTATTTTTCATTTGAAAACAGCAATTCACATTTTTATCATTTTTTCTTTTTAGCTTGAACTGTTTTAATCACCTAACCATCAGTTGTTCATGATTTTATTAATAGCTCAGAAAGTTCCCTTTCAAGGATCTCCTTTGAAAACTCACTAAGCCCTTACAAAAGTCTGATGAGAGATGCATATATGATTTTATAGCTAAGGACCTGTCAGCTTTTCTATTATGAAGTTTTACTGTCAAGGACATTTACATCATCTCTGAATTCCTTCAGGGACATCTGAATGATTCTTTCAGGGTTTCCTATATTTGTTAGGAACTTGCAAGTTCTCTGTGAGCTACTTAAAACATTTAACAGAGACTTTCTTAGGTCTGTGGTGCAAGCTTACTGTATACAACTCATGCAACTGTGACTTAAGTACAGAAAATCAGTATGGGATGACATTTGACAGAGTACTTGATAGCAGGGTTTTCAGGTACAAATCATGTAGTATCTTTGGGAGTTCTCAGATTATAAAACAAAAACAAAAAACCTCTGCCTTGCAAGTTTGCAAAGATTTTAGGATTGAGTTTGGAATGACAGTTTGTACACATGCTAAAATCTACTCTTTTGAATTTATAGTCAAGTTACCTAAGCACCTGGATTTTGAAAACTGCATTAACATCTCTGTTGTATCAATGTATTTGGAAAATATATAGTGATGCTTTACATAGCCACATCCTGGCTTAAAGCTGCCACTCCTCCAAAGGAGGAGGAGGAAAACAACAACAAAACATAAGCTCTACTCTCTAAGTTAGCTGTTAATTAATATCTTTGTTAATCACATCGGTTGAATAGGATAACCAACTCTGTTGGGTAGAGTGCTAGTAAAGAAGCTGAAGACAGAAGTTTAATTTCTTACTCTGTGGTTGATTCCTTGTGTCACTCTGTTTAATAAAGTTTAAATAACGGCACTTTTCTACCATGAAAATGGCCTAGGAAAAAAAAGGAAGATGCTCAGCTATGGTAGTAATGAAGTGCTCAAAACTGTCTAAAAGCCGAAGCAACGCACAATGGAGAAAACAGATGCCAGCCAGAAGTCTTCAAATAATTTTGTAACAGTCTTTCCCAGTGCTGTTGTAAGAGAGAAAAATAAGTTAGA
Organism: Tragopan temminckii; assembly: GCA_028571105.1. Lineage (NCBI taxonomy): Eukaryota > Metazoa > Chordata > Aves > Galliformes > Phasianidae > Tragopan > Tragopan temminckii. The sequence continues at coordinate 66,935,301 of JAOWBP010001760.1, read as the reverse complement.
GAGACTCTGGGTCTGACCCACTGGGGGCTCTTATGCTTTCTTCCAAATTTGGTGTCACTTCTACTGGACTTACCCGATATGGAGACCCAGGTGAAACTATATTGGCTGAGACCCTAGGGAGTGTATGAATTTCAAAATGCCATAAAGTCCCAGAGCATTCAATTAGTTTATCCTTCTCTGTTTTCCACAAAGAAATTAAAAATGGTGAGGGCAAGTTGGTATTCACAAAAATTGGCAGAACAATTTCTAGCTAGGAAAACAAATATATAGGCAGATATATCAGAGGGAGAGAGGTGTTCATGGCATGTGAGGAAACACCAGTGACAACACAGGCGTCTTTGAACTCTGGCAGTGCCTTAAGAATTCTGGAGCAGTCTGGAGCATCTGAAGTATTATTCCTTGAAGATATTTGATAGTCTCATGAGGGTTACCTAAATAAATATTTCAAATGAAGAAACAAAAAGGAAAGAACACTTTTTACTTTTTATATCATCTTGCTTGCAATGGCCTTAATTATGTTTGAGAATGAGCATCTATTGTGACGTTCAGAGGTTTAAGAACTTAACCTACATTTTTTCGTTCACTACCCAAATATGAATTATTATGAAAGTGTGCTAAAAATCCACTTTGGCTGGTCCTGAGTTGTGGAATATGAGCAAATAGATTTTGAATCATTTGAAAAATGTTTAGGGTGCCCTTTTATACTCCAATTCAAGTAACATTTAGCTTGACTTATACCTGCCTTTGGCATGTTTAAAGAAATCTGGTTTTTAAATCACCAAGTTATGCATCTTAAAACTACATACCTCAATTGCAACTGTGTCTCACTGCATATTTATTAAAGGCCACATTTTCCCTCGAGAGAAAATGACTTCACTGAGAGTCATACACATATCTGTGTGTAGAATTTGGTGATAAGGCATAGATAAAATAGTAGAGTTGAAGAAGGAATGAAAACTGTAAAAACTATTGGAAAAATAGCTCCCATCCAAATGCAAGGTGCATGGAAATACAAGAGGATTATTTCCATAAATACATTGCTTGGTCCAATTTCACCTCAGATTCTCAAAGATAAGTGCAGAGCCTGATTAAATCTTACTTTTAACTCTTACAAATCTTAAGGAAATTACATATAAGCTACATATGTCAAATGTTACATATATTCTACCGAACTCAGATTACTTCATTCTTAGATACGAATTATCCAAGTAACATACATAAGAATTTCAGTCTGCTGATTTGCTATTTTATTTTTCCTTTTCATCCAAATCCTTGAGAATTCGAGTTATACAACAAATCAAGCTTATAGTAAGAGGCGATAAACCAAACATTACTATGCACTGATTTTATGGAAACAGTGAATTTTACAAAAAAAGTGAATTACTTCAACAAAAAGGCTAGAATCAAACTCAGAGCTGAACTAATTTAGTTAATTTTATGAACATCATTTATACAGCAGCTTTCACAGATTTAAATGAAATACTCACTCACAGGAACCTTAACAATGTTGTAAATCATGACCACTTGGTCTAGTTCCAAAATTACAGATACCATAAATTTATGGTCACCTTCATTGCATATTCTTTCCTCATAATCATTTGTTTCGGACAAATTCCTTAATGAGTAATTGAGAAACCTTGTTAACTTTTTTTTTCTTTAAAGTTCCTTCTGATTTTTTTTTCCATTTAACAGAAATATGATTAAAGACAGCATGTGTATTTGTCAGATGGACGACTGCCTCTTAAATACTCCTACGGAATGGGTATTCATGGAGTCTAACAGGCACGTGCAATTTTCTCCCCTTAAAATATACACAACCCGGCCTTCATGGTTCTTTTCTGCAACCTGCAGACCACTTACACACCTGTGTATTTCAAGGTGGCTGCAAAAGGACTTGTTACAATTCCATTGAATCTGAAATCCTGTCACTTGAGCCATGTCATGCAATTGCATGCAATGTCATGCAGATGTTCAGATTTCTTTATCACCACCATTTTATTTCAGGCATGGGAATCACAGTAATCTGTCTCTCTCATGTTCTCAGCAGAAGCTCTTCTCCACAGCAGCAGCAGCTCAGCAGCTGGAAAAAAGGATTTTTGCCAGGGTTCTTCCTTCTCAAATGGGCTTCAGGAACCCCAGGAAGCATAGCATATGAGTTTCAAAGCAGATTCAGTATTGACCAGAGCTCCCTTGATGTGTTAAAATTACATTCAAACCTTTAGCTGTAAAGGACAGTAGCCACTGAATTAGGATGTGATTTTTCTGAGGGAAGGAAAACTGCCTGTGTAGGGTAAAAAGTGTTTGCTTTATCTTTAGAAGCCAGTTGGAACATATTAGTCAGATAACAAACATTATTTTCAAAGCTTCTTTATGATAATTTGTTTCACTTTTTCACTTGTAACTATCTGCTTATGTATCTATTAATCTAAATGTGTGTGCACATACATCAGTGTAAGTACATATTTCTGTACGTGATCTATCCTATTCACAGTATATACTGCATTAGAAACTAAAGTTATAATTCTAAAAAAATTAAGTTTTTCTGAGAAGTATTTCTTTTTTCTCCTGTCTGCTTTCCCTATTTGTTAGATATAAGGAATTCTGGGCTTCAAGAATCTCCATTTTAAAAAACTGAATCTGAAGCCCACATTCGACACCAGAAAAAATGAATGTGTTAACTGTTTAAGCTTGTTAAACACAGTGGAACACATTTACAATTAGAGCAAACTGACAAAACTCCTTTCAATTGAATGAATCCATAATAATTTACCTTGCTGATTAGATTGCCCTCCCCCTCCCTATCTAGGAGAGCAATGTATTGTCTTTTGAGGGAAGAAGTTGCCCCAGTTTTGAAGATCAAACAGGACTGTTTGGCCCGTAGGAGTAGGTCATTAACCACTAGTTATGTGCATGCCTCTGTATGCGAGTGTGCATAGGCTTCCACAAAATGAGAAAATGTTTGCATTCCTTTTTGTGGACGGAAGGAGGAAAAGTACTTTGGGCCATATCCAGTTCACAGACTCTAGGTATTGAATAGCCATGTCTTTAAACACTGAAGCACAACCATCATTCTGATTATCTGCTTTGCCTTTTTTCTTGACCTGAATTTGTGGGGTTTTTTTGTATTGGTTTCTGAATGGTGATATTCTTCATGGGAAAGGTTTTGTTTTTGCTTAATGTACACCATATAGAAGAGAACTGAATCTGTTGTCATTATCTTATGTGTGCATCTAATTTTATAGTGCTATATAAGTGAGACCCTGGAGCATGTTCAGAGAAGGGCAACAAAGCTGGTAATGGGTATGGACCACAAGCCTTATGAGGAGTGGCTGAGGGAACTGGGATTATTTATTCTGGAGGAGGCCCAAGGGAGACTTTACCTCTGTCTACAACTACTTGAATGAAGGCTGTAGAGAGATGGGGCTTGGCCTCTAACCATGTAAGCAGCAATAGGACTAGAGGGAATGGCCTCAAGTTGCTCCAGGGGAGATTCATGTTGGACATTAGGAACTAGTTCTCCAAGATGGTGGTCAGGCACTGGAACAGGCTGCCCGGGAAGTTGGTGGAGGCATTCAAGAAACATTTAGATGTTGTACTGAGGGACACAGAACCACAGAATGGTCTGGGTTGAAAGGGACCTTTAAGATCATCTAGTTCCAACCCCATGCTATAGGCAGGGACATCTCCCTCTAGACCAGGTGGCTCAAAGCCCCATCCAGCCTGGCCTTGAATGCTTCCATGGAGGGGGCATTCACAACCTCTCTGGGCAACGTGTTTCAGTGTCTCCCCACCCTCACAGTAAATAATTTCTTCCTAATATCTAGTCTAAATCTATCCTCTTCCAGTTTAAAACCATTTCCCCTTGTTCTGTCACTATCTGTCCTTATGAAAAGTCCCTCTCCAGCTTTCCTGTAGGCCCCCTTCAGATACTGGAAGGCCGCTATAAGGTCTTCTCAGAGCCTTCTCTTCTCTAGGCTAAAGAGCCCCAGCTCTCTCAGCTGGTCCTCACAGGGGAGGTATTCTAGCCCTCTGTTCACCTTCATGGGCCTTCTCTGGACGTGCTCCAAAAACTCCATGCCCTTTTTGTGTTGGGGGCTCCAGAACTGGATGCAGTACTTCAGTTAGGGTATCATGAGAGCAGAGGAGCAAGAGCAGAGGGTCAACATGGTTTAATGGGAAATATTAATGATAGGTGGACAGTTGAACTGAATGATCTCAGAGGTTTTTTCTAATGTTGGTGATCCTGTGATAACATTTAAATAAATCACTGTGAAATATCTCTTCATAACAGAGCATACCATGGTAACCAATGGCATATTGCCTCTTATTGGTAGCAAGTTGTTTCCCTGTTCTCAAATCGTGCCTAACTTTTTAGAGTGCTTTTGGAAAAGGGGAATTTTTACACTTCAGCAGCTGAAGCAGTAATCTCCTTCCTGATGGTAATGCTTTATTTCTGAGCAGTAACAAAGAAGTCATTGCATAACTCCCTGAACATCCTAAATCAGATGATTTGTTTAGAATTGCAGATTATGATCAAAGGGGCTAATAATATACCCAAACCATATTTCTGTCATCATAAATACATACAAAATAGAGCAATTGAAAACACTTTACAATCCGTTTTGAAGACTGTGATGCCAAGTAATCAAGACGCATGATGCCAAAATTTTTATTCTTAATTAAATATGCACTGTAACACAGAAGAATGAAAGCACAAATGAGAAGACACTGGCACTGTTAGTGATTTTCACTCATTCTTCTCAAGTTAGTAAGCACTTGCTCCACATCAGCAATACAAAACTGCAAACTACATCATTTGAGACAACATATTTTGTATGTGTTTTCAGGCATTTTCGACCCATGGGTAAATTGAGATGCACTAAAACATAAAGATGTCTAATGAATTCTGACAAATTGTAGTTCTCCAAATGAAAACTTACTTTCATGTTTGCTTAAATTGTTGTTGATACTGTAGGCATCCAGTAACAGCAGGGCCTGCATGTTCTACAGAGATATAATTTATTTATACTTAACATTTGATTGAAGGTTGTGCTCTTGTGTTCTTAGTTGACCACTGACCTGTTTGTAAATATTCAGTATATAGATTGATTAAATACTGAAATTGCATGACCTCTAATGTGATTAAACACCTGCACTGCTTTTATATTTAATTATTAATAAAAGCAGCTAATTATTTTGCATGACCTTTTGCCACGAATATATCTTTTGACTGTTTTTCAGATCAAAAGGCACCTTCAGAAATAAAGATCAAAGGAATTTATCTTCAGCTAGTAGATTCGGCTCCCTTCATGATCTACAAACTGCTTGTTTGAAGTCAAAGCTTGGTTTTACTTTTGCTTTGCCTGAGATTACATGAACTGCTAATCACTCAGTGTTTGGATATTAAAATGGAAATTGTATCTTATTTTTTATTTATTGGTTATCCTTAGCTTGCACATATGCACAAATCTGCACATGCTCACTCAGTGTTACTTGATTACAAAGCTGATCTGTTAGATTATATAATTACTGAGAATATTGAGGACAAAGTTAATACAAGTTTAAAAAAAACCATACAGGTTATTTTTGAAAAGTGTTCTTCAGTAGACCAGAATCATATATCTCAAAGTGAATCTGCAGTTGATTGTGCCCTTATTTGCTGCTTTCTGATGAATAACAAAGAGATGCTCTGTTTAACCATGGGTTAAACAGAAGGGGGGGGGGGGGAGAAGGAAAGGAATCAGCTTCTTCCATCTTGAAAATATTGGAATTCTTCCATTTTAAATAAAAACCCAAGAGCTGTAAAGAAGTGCAGGATGGCTGGTATTCTGCAGGTTGCATACAGTGAGTTTAGAAGTATGTGACAACACTGCTTTTAACTGCTACTAGTTCCAAATCCAAAGCCATGCAGTAAGAGAAATTTAGGTACATCTCGAACGATTAAATACAAAATAATCAAGCCTAAATCATCCTATCCCAAGAGAGCTGTTTAAAAGCAGAAGGTCTCAGATGTGGTGCCTCTCAGTTAGCCTCCACTTGCAGGTATGACTCATACTCTAAAATAAAGCAGTCAGAGTCCCTTTCTTTTTTGAAACAGTAATAAACTTGCTTCTGCTTAATTCTTCCCCCAGGTTTGAAGGTAAAAGTACTAATGTCTCTCAATCTTTTCTTTCAGTCATACCTAAAAATATTATGTGAAAAGATGCATGTTTTGTGCTACATAATGAGTGCTCACTTTGAAAAGTATCTGCATCACTTGCATGCACAGAAGATGCACAGAAAAGAATAGACACATTGTGGCTGTAAAAAAAAAATTTTTTTAAAGGCTGAAGAATATTTTATTTTCTTATTTTTTCCCCTGGGCTTCATTGAAAATTCAGTACAAAGCCAGAATGAAAATATACTCTAAATTATTCAGTCAAGCTTATTTTTATCATTTGAAGTCTGAAATGAAAGTTCCAATGTGTTAATATTTTTCTCTAGTTGAGATGGTAAATTTATTTTTCAAATTAGATTTTTTAAAAATACAGTAGATCAGAAATCTAGCACTATGTATCTTGATAAAAGAGCTTTTATGAAGGGATGGGCTTAAAGTGTTAAAAACAAAGCTGTGCAAGCTATCTGAGAATAAAAAAATGGGCTTGAAAATTGTAAAAGTATATATTGTTTGTCACATCTGTTTACAAAGACTAGTCTTCCTATACTGAAAAGTCTCATACATTCTGATTAACCTAACTCCATCCCATGAAACCGGCTGTTACTGATTTTTCACCTTGCCTCCCTCCCTCCTCAGCTGCAGACTCCATTTCTGGCCCAGAAGGCCTTAACACAAACTTTTCAATAGTTTGTGTAAAAAATAAATTGTACATACAGTAATAACTTCTTTGTTAGGAGAACGGGAAATGGTTTAAAACCAAAGGAGGGAAGATTAAGATTTGATGCCAGGGGAAGTTTTTCACTTACAGAATGGCAAGGTGCTGGTACTAGCTGCCCAAAGAGGTTGTAGCTGCTCCATCCCTGGGCAGCCTGATCTATTGCCTGATTTAGTGGTTGGCAACCCTGCTCATGGCAGGGGTGTTGGAACTAGATGATCTCTGAAGTTTCTTCCAACATAAAGCCATTCTATCATTCTTAAATTGACTGACAAGCTTCAGTCACACAGTTTTAGCCAAAAGAAAGAATATATTTCCAGCATGCTGTGAATGAGGTATTGATTCCAGGTTTCACGATCTCATGGACACCTGAACATAAGAAATCTTTAAAGAGACTCAAACACCACAATCAAGCTTCATTCTCAGTACTGCTATTAATTGGACTTGACACCAAGCACACATCAGTGCAAAAATGTGTGCAAGGCCATTTTAGGTGACTCAGCTGATAACGAGCTCCAAATAAAAGCACTACTGTATGAATGGAACATTGTTTCTGCATTAGAACAAGATAAATATTTTACTAATAGTTCTTTTCAGAAGGGTCTTTTTACTTCATCAGGGGTCTGGTAGTCTTCGCATGCTCAGCAGATAGATAAAGTAATTCATGGTCACAGAGATTAGGTAGATGGAGTAATTTATAGGTACAAAGACTTCAGCTCTTGTCTGTCCAGCTATCTGCAATACCTCTGAGCCTTGAGACAAGTTAGCCCACAAACAATGTGACACGGCCATCAATAGGCTTGTTATGTTGAAAGGCTACTAATTTTTGTTGCTGGACAGGCAAGACCTGACAGACCGAAAACTAAAGGAGAAGTTAGACAATGAGCATTATACATGTTTAGATAACAATGATTTATGTTTAGCAGGTATCTGTATGTTCAGTTAAGCATTGGGAAGATTTGTGAACCTGAAGTACTCAGCCGACGAGGAACCAAGGGAGAAAGAGATAAGCATCGGGTAATAGGGCATTGTATAATGAATATATTTGCTGAGCAGGGCCTATATAGCCTTGGATCTGGGTGACTGCTTGCCTTGGTCCCTCAGCACGGAGCCGGGCCGCTACCCTCAAGGAGGCAGCGTGGAGCCGAGGGCAGTGCCTGTGAGCGCAGCTCCCCATCATTGCTTCTCTCCATGGAGCCGAGGTGCGTCCCCCAGGGTGGGGAACTTGCTGCAGGTAGGTTGGGGCTTCCCGGGAGCCTCGAGCTTGGGTAGACTGGGGAGGCGCTAAGGGAAGCTAGGCGAGCCTGCGGCCTGAGGAGATGCCCCGGCCCGCCGCCATTTCGGGGCCGTGGGTGGGCGGTGTCTGCCGGCCGCGGCTGCTGTGGCGTCGAAGGACTGCCGTGGCTGGGCACGGCCGCAGGCGAGACTCTGATGTAGATGTTTGTTTGTTTGTTTCTTTTGTAATGCAAATAACATTCAAGCACGTTGTATTGTTGCTAAGTTGTCTTTTATAGGCGTGATTTTTTTTTTTTTTTAATGCTGTTCGGCTTTTAAAAATAAGTTTGTATTGTCTTTTTCATTCCGTGCTTTTATCAGCGACTAACAGAAGAAATTATTTCCTTTTCTTAATTTGAATGAAGTAGCTCTGAAGTTGAGTTAAAGTGCAAAACATTATTTATTTTCTGTGGTCTCCATTGTGACTGCTTGACACCTCATGTTCTTAGTTTGCTGTCTTTCAGTGGTTCATACATTATTACTCAAATGCTTCATTGTGATTATAGTTAAGCTAGTATCTGTAATGTAGTAAAGCTTTGGTCTTTTACTGTATGCTTTTCCATAGGCTTCTAGGAATCTATCTCTGTGCTTCGTCTCAAGAACGTTTGCTTACTTCTGGGCCATCTCACCTTTCATTCTTCCAGTGTGAAATTTGGGTAGGAAAGCCAAGCTTTCTTGTAAGTTATCTGAAGGAAACTTCTCCACTGAGAAGTACTGATGTGGCAGATTTTAGAACTTGTATGAGAATGGAACTACTTAAATGAAATTTGAACAGTATGGTGGTGTTCTATTCTATATATATGGGAAGAGGAAATGTGCAAAATAATCTGTGTAGTCTTCCAGATAATTGTTGCTTTTTTTTTTTTTTTTTTTTTTTTTTTTTTTTTTTTTTTTTTTTTTTTTTTTTTATTTTTTTTTTTTTTTTTTTTTTTTTTTTTTTTTTTTTTTTTTTTTTTTTTTAAATCTGTGCTGAAATCCTGTGTTTAGGAACAGCTTGTTGCAATAGGTAGAACTTGGAGGTACAGGTACTTGTCAGCCTGAGGTTATGATTCAGAGTCTAGAATACCAATTGTGGATTTACATGTAGTGTAACTGAATGTTGTTGGCACATGTGAATGTTTGTAATTGACTAACAGTCTGACTTCTACTTGTAAAGCTGTAATGAAAAGCATATCCTTAATTTCCAAAGCAAGTGGGGTTACATCCAATTGATTTGATTACAGCTATGTTTTGGAAAGGGAGCATCTGTGCCAATGTAAGAACAGAAAAATCCACACCACTGAGTTATGCTTTAGTTTCTGAACAGCAGGCTTTATAGGATAAGTTCCCTTTTGTGTCCATCCCTGGAAAATGTGGTATTAGTAACAGTAATGTGTGGCAGATTGACTAGGTAACATTGTAAATGACACAGCAAAAACAAACAAATCTGCTTGAAAAGTAAAACCAGTGCAAGATGAATTCTCCACTTGTAGTTAGAATGTATACATAATTTAAAGCAATCAGAAATCTCTTGCTTATGTTACGTTTTCTTACTTGGTCTATTCTGATGGGAATAGAACAAAAGCAGAATGTTTTTATCTCTTTAAGCCTTCTGTATTTCACACACTGTCCTTGCTATCAATCCTGTGTAATGTTTCTTTAATAATAGTGATGGGGTTGAACTTTTGAGTGATTTAGGATACTTCTTTGTAAAATCTGATATGTTTTTTTTTCTTATAGAAGTGTCACTACAACAGTATGTTGGGCAGGGAGAAAGGTTTTAAGAGAACCAACCCTGTCAGCTGATTCTATTCAGAAAGCGAAATGTCAAAACAGCCCAAACCTGCCAAGAGCTAAATATGTAATATAGGTATGACAGTATTGATATTCTTGTTGCTGAGAGAGTGGTTTTCTTTGGTATCCAAAAATGGGAGTTTGTACATTTTCAAATGGGAGGAAATAAAGTACAATTTCTTCACATGATCTTATTGAACTCTAATGTATAGTAACATTATGAAGGGCTAAACACATGGTTTATGCACATTTAATTCTGAATGTGCTTTATGCTTCACTTGTCTTACTTAGCACACATATGCGAAGTTTTCTGTGTGTGAATGCTAAGTGTTCACAAGGCTGTTCTCAATTTTTTTTCCCTATGATTTTTGTGTTTTGCTAATTTCTTCAGAGGTATTCAGAAGAGCTAGGATTACGAACTTCTTATTATAGGTGCTAATTTTAGCTCTGCATCATTTCCCTGTTTGGTTAGGCACTTTTTTTGAGGATCTGAGCTTTAACTGCTTTTGGTGCACTCATCTCTCTGAAGTTTGTTGTTCACGAGATGTGTTTGTGCATCGCATCTAGTCATCTGAACTCCCTCTGTAGCCCAGGGAGGGAAACAAGTGCTTCTGGGGCATGACTGACTTAATCACATGGCAGATGTACGAATCACTTCACTTATTGTTGACTTTAGAAATCCCTCTTTCTGCTCATTGATCTTAAAGGAAGTCTAGACAGTTAGCTCAGCTGAAGCCTTCTACTTTGTAGATTTCCATAGTTAAGAGGAGATAAATCCTGCCTCTTAAGTCTCACTGACATCCGGAGGGGGTTATGCTTGCTTATGTATTTAGTGCTAGGCAATGTTTTATAGTTGGTGAATGCTAAGAAGCTCCTTAATTATTTTTTGAGAATTTATCCGACTTCATTTCAGAGGCCAACATGATTTAAGAATTAAATGGTTTGAAGAAATAAATTTCACGATACGCTTTAATCGAGTTTCTTTGTGCTTTTGACATATTTCAGATTTTTATTTTTTATTTTTTTAGTTCCAGTATCATTTTAACATCTTGAGTTCTTTTTTTGTAAAAGGAGATTTTGAAAAAGGGTATGCTGGAGATATTGTTTAGACTAATGGTAGTAAAACTGAATGTTTCAGTAAGTATGTACATGTTATGTATCTTTGTTTATAAATGACACTGCCAAGCAGCCTTGGTTTAATAAACATTTTACATATTTTACAATAAAAGCCGCTTAATTGGAACACAAGGCATACTTTAGTTCATCTTGATTATACAGCTGTCCCATTATCATTATTTATTATATACATAAAAGACAGCATTATGTTAGGCATACTAATTAAATCAAGTTTATTTTATTGTTGCTTGATGTTATAGCCATATGTGTCGGCAGCTCAGCTCAGTTCTGCTAGAACGCTTGCATCATTTTGTGACCTATTTTGTGTTCCATTATAACAGGTCAGTTATGATGGCAACTTGGTTGCCATCATGTAATGCATGAGATCACGCAGATATGGGTAATTTTTCACCTTTATCTGCAGTGTGTAATTGACAAACATGTTAAAGTGAAAATTGTGCAGACAAAACTGTTTTTCCTATTATGTTTGTACCATTAATGCTAGACCATACACTTGATTTGGATTGTAAACTTTTAAAATATTTATAACGTGGTGCTGTGTGGGAATGTTAGGTATCTTTCAGCTGCACAGCAGTGGTGACAGCAATTTAGTACTGCCCTTAGTTCGTAACCATCTATTTCAAGTATGGGGAGAACAGAGCGCTTTGATGCCTGGAAGTTAACTGTGTTATAGTCTATTTTGTGTCTTACTGTATGAATTCTTGAAGTTTTCAATCTTAGATGATAAAGATCTGAACAAGAAATTGATGTCCTCAAAACAGTAAGGTTTTTGTCAATGGCATTTGAAGTTTCTTCCATTATTAGATGCGAGTTACGTGTGTGAACTTAGGGTTGATGCCCAAGGTATGCTGTCCTGTAACAGCAAACAGTTCTTCAAATACTTAATGATTTCAAATAAGTTCAGGTTTTGGTTTTATTTTCCACTTACCACTTTAAATCTAAGTATTTCCTCTTTTTCTATAAAGACCACTGATCTAACCCTTTTCCCTCCTATCATTGTGGTTTCCATGTCTTCAAGGTCAGTCAAAAATTTATAGGTAGGGTTTAGAAAGATGAATTATTTAAAATTCGCCTCCCTTACCCACAAACACTTCCTGAAGGACTTCTTAAAAGTTCTTGAGCAGAGGCTTTGCCTGTGTGAACTGATTAGCTAATCCCTCAGTGTCTGGGTTATGCAGGCGTTTTCTGTGATAAGAGCCTGATAGAGGAACCCAAAACTGCCTAGGGAACACTCGGCTCATTCCAAGGTCACTGTTTTGGTGGGGGCTTTTTTTGTTTGTTTTACTACTTCATTTTCTTTTTCTCCTTACTGAGCAGTCCATTTTGATCTGACAGCTGACTTTAAGTTTAACCCTTTCTGAGCTAATTGATTTTAGGGAAAGGTTCTTCACCAGGAGACTTCCATAATTCCATAACTTTTTAACAATAATGTGAAGTCTTTGGAATTTAGAGCAGTGCTACATATATGAAGTTTCCAGCTGAAAATAAAGCGAACTTTAATGATGATTATCTAAAATAGATGTTTTTTTCTTATTTTTGGGTATTTTTTTTCAGTTTACATGTTGTGGGCAGCCTCAGAACTGAGGTGTGATCTGCCAGAAAGGTATCTTCCTGTACCAAGTGGTGTAATATGAACTGCTGCATCAAATGCAGCTGCAGAAACAGCAAATTAGTGTAGAAAGGTAGTGTTTCTACAGATTTAACTTGATTATTTCTGCTTTCTTGCTAATTTTCTTACCCGGGGGAATGGCGTGGAGCTGCTTCAGGGGAGGGTTAGGTTGGGGATTAGGCAAAGATTCTTCACCAGAGAGTGTTTGGGCACTGGAACAGACTCCCCGGGGCACAGGCTCAAGCTTCAGGAGTTCAAGGAGCATTTGGACAGTGCCCTCAAACATAGGGTTTGAATTTTGGGTGATGCTGTGTGGAGCCAGGAGCTGGACTCAATGATTTCTTGGGTCACTTTCGACTCAGAGTATTCTGTGATTATATCTAAGGCCCTCAAAAGATCTTTTACCACTTCTTTATTCCCCTTTGTCATCTATCATTAAGCTGTGTAGGGCAGCTCGTGACTGCTTGGTTTGAGGTAATCCTAAATAGGTATATAAACTGGGAGAAGAATTTATTGAGACTTAGAGGTCTTGGTTGATGAAAAACTTAACATGATCTGGCAGTGTGCTCTTGGAGCCTGGAAGCCCAATGGTATCCTGGGTTCCATCAGAAGTTGGGTGGCCAACAGGGCCAGGGAGGTGATTGTCCCCCTCCACTTTGCCCTTGAGAGGCCCCATCTGCAGTACTGCATCCAGGCCTGGGGCTCCAACGCAGGGAAGATGAGAAGTTTTGGAAGAGGGTGCAGAGGAGGGCCACAACAGTGATCCAAGGTCTGGAATGCCTCTCCTGTGAAGACGGGCCAAAGAAACTAGGCTTGTTCAGCCTGGAGAAGACAAGACTGCAAGGGCACCTCATTGTGGCCTTCGGATATCTAAAGGGAGTTTATAAATGTGGGGAAAACAACTTTTTGTATGAGTAGATAGTGATAGAAGAAAGGGGAATGGTTTTAAACTAAAGGAGGGGAGATTTAGATTAGATGTCAAGGGGAAGTTTTTACTGAGAGAGTAGTGAGGCGCTGGAACAGGTTGCCCAGAGAGGCTGTGGATGCCATGTCCCTGGAGGTGTTTAAGGCCAGGTTAGATGGGACCGTGGGCAATCTGATCTAGTACTTGCTCTAGTGGCTGGCACCCTGCCTTTGGCTGGGGAGTTGAAACTTGATGATCCTTGGAGTGCCTTCCAACCCAAGCCACTCTACAAATTTATGATTTCTCTGATTTCTTTTGTACTTCTTTCAGCATCTGAACACTTAGTGATCTTCCACAGCTGAGACCTATCTTAGTAGGGTTTGACAGCAAGAGGGCTGGAGATAGGTTTCCTTCTTTGTGTTAGGAATCTGGAGACACCAGTCCTGTTTGACATTCGTTTTAGCTGATCCTGTCCTCTGATTGCACTCTGATTGAGGTTTGAGGCTTTGCATAGGAAACTTGTCATCTGTCTGTATGCCTTAGTGAGGGTACTACTTCTAGCTGGGCTGCTGAGAGGGCCAGAGGTTTCCTCCTTAGCACTGAATGAAAACAGTTGTTATTATATGTTATATCTAAGTTGTTATTCTTATTGTAACTTGGGTACCAGACATGTTTTCATGAATGATTCTTCTTTCTATTCCTGTTGATATATTTTGACATTAGGAGCTAGGATGCTTAATGACTGCTTTCTGCTCTTGTCATGGTCTTGTTTTGTAATTTCCAGTCTAAGAAAATTTCTGGTTTAGTTCTTAACCTTTTTCTACCTAGTCTATAGTGTCATTTCTATGCTGATGTGAGCAAAAAATATTATTGATATCACTATAGCTGCCAATATGCTTTTAGTGGAATGCATTCACAGTTGCTTGTCTTTGGTGTGATACTTCCTGAAAGCAACAGCTTGCTTTGCAATTTTTGCTAATGCACAGTTGGCAAATCTCTAGCAGCATCATCCAGTGTGTAATTTTCTAGGAGTTTTTTATACAGTGGTTTGTGAGGGAGCAGCTTTCCATTTAGGGAGGTGTGGGAAACTTGAAATTGATTTCTGCGATTCCTGCTTTTAGTCCTGGAAACATCTCTTTCTGTGATCATAAAAGGAGAACGAGATGGTGATAGGAAGAGCAAAAGAAAGGAGATAGATAAGCTGTTTATTCTCCATGAAATCTTCATAAAATTCATTGTTTCTAGAAATGCATGTAGGTATATCACCATTAACCATGAATTACCTGGTTTCAAGATTCTGATAGAATTATTTCTCCAAATACTGCTTTTTTTGTCATGTTTCTAAAGAATACCAACTTTGTTATCAGTACTGTTTTGTGGTTGTGGTTTTTTTTTTTAGCAGCAGCCCTACAAGGGTTTTTTGCACAAAAGTAATTCCCTTTTTCCAGAATAAGAACTGCTACTGTAGAAGTCTCTATATAAATTTAAAGAGGAAAAAGCCTCTTTAAATCCAAATCTCATTGCTTAATTCTGCGTTGTGAGGATTAATGTAGATTGCTGTTAAGTGTTTTGATAACTGGGTTTTAAAGCAAAGCTAGAATGGTTTATGTGATTTATTTATTTATTTACGACTCTGAATCACTGGATATTTCAACTACAAGGGCTGAGAACTTGGAATTTTCAGGAAGAACTTCCTAATTTCTTGGACTTCTAGTAATGTAGATGTCTTTTCAGTAGTGGATTTTCAGAGGATGTATGGAGTTATTACTTTCATAATGAAAAGGTATGGTCCAAGGCATATGAAGTGCAGGATCATAAAGCATCAGTGGTCAAACAGCCAACTGATTCTTTGCTGTATGAATAGAAATAAACAGCACGATAGAAAAAAGGTAGTGATGTTGTTTTTTATAATGAGAAAAAGTGTGTGGATAGTCACAAAGCACTCAAATTAAGTACTGTTTCCTGCCTCATACCTTCTTGCAGCTTTCTTGAATGTAATTTGTGAGAAAATGCTTGTACTGACAAAATATATTACAAAGCAGAAAGTTAGTATTGCCTTTCTCTTCTATAAAAGCAGGTGAATCAGAAAGATTTTGCAAAGAGGTCCCCAGAGAACTCAAAATGAGAAAGTGGCAATAAAATCCGTTTGTAAGAAGAATTTCTGCCTTAATCTATAGCTCTGCTCTGCAGATAAACTTTGTAAGAATGGAGCTTGATGTGTGTGTCGAGTGATACCTGGGTAAAACTTAGATTTAAGACAATGAGAATCTGGGGAGTGTATTTCAAGTTCAAAGCCAAAGACCTTTGATCCTTAAAAGTTACTACATACTCTTTGTGTAATTCTAGATTTCATTTTATGCACAGCTTTGATGGTAGCTCAATTACTGGCATGGTTCTGTGTTTGCAAAATACTTCCTTTGATGTATAAGGCAAAAGAGCCTTACAGCAGCTTGTTGTCCCACAGCAGTGTAGATTCTTTTTGGGGGAAGTAACTTATGCTTTTTCCATGGAATTCTTAAAAAAGTTGTGTGAAATGGATTTCAAAAGGCAGAAATCATGCAAAAAATATTGTTTATGTATTGAATGATATAGGTATATAATGGTATAGGTAGTGTTGGTTAGCTTCTAAGATCGTGCTATTTCATTAATCATTATCAGTACACTGATGGTTAGGCTAATTGTTTTTGCATGGGTAGAGCAGAAATGTAACATTTCAAGTGGAGAGCAATAATTCTGAGCGTGGCTCTAGATGGATCCCTAGGAGTTCCTATCGTCTTACCCTTTGTGCTCGTGCTTCAAGATGTGACTGGTGTGTATCTAAATAGATGGCGTGCAAGGAATGTACAGGAATTCTTTGTGTGTTTCAGTAGCACTGGGAAGGTGGAAAAAAAAAGGCATCTATTTTTCTAAATGCCTTTGCTGGATAAATAAATACATAATGTTAGGTGACTTACTGTCTAAAGTTGAGGGGGAAATCATCAGACGATCTGGTGAAAGGATGGCATAAAATGCCTCACTGAATTCTGCGCTGTTACTATTTCAGATATTCAATACAATTTATTGTAATGCTTAATTTGTAGCTTCTTGGATAAAAAGATTTTAAAAATAGGATGATGGAGAATTTTTGTGTTAGGGCTAGGAGAAAAGCATAGGGAGGATTTTATTCAGTGAATTTCTTTGCTGTTGCAAAGAACCTTACTGATATGTGAATTTGTGTAAGTTATATGTGAACATGTGAATTCCTGTTTTGAATGGAAGGGGTTAACTTTACAGTTGTTGGTGGCAAGAATTGAAGAAAAGACACCTTTACTCCAGCCTGAGTCTGCATTTTGTTAGCAGTATCTCTGAAAAGACCTTTCTGCAAGTGTGAGATACGATGCAGACTTAAAACCAAAGGTACAGCAGTACCAGGTATCCAAAACTGGAAGCTACCAATATCCTCAGGTGTGTGTTTTTATTTTTAGAGAATTGAGACTTCTTGATACCCTATCAAGAAGTCATATGCGTAGGGTCTAAACTAATATAATCCCATTCTTCAGCCATAGGGCTTTAGTGATTTTCTTTTATTTTTTCTCTTAGGATTTTTAGCATTTTCACTTCTGTTTCAGTTGAAATAACATTTAATATGTTGCTAGTATAAGCCTGTTTGAACTGTTTTCTGATTTCCATAATTGTTATCAAACGCTATGTTTATTGGTGTTAGTACTGAAGCACAGCTCATGTGTGTTTTAGTCTCACACTGTGGACAGCTATTTATATTTCTTCTGTTGTCCTAGATTGATTTTTGGATTGTGGTAGAAATAAGATAATTGGTCTCACTGTTAAATGGCTTCCAAAGCTAAGGAAAGTGTGTACAACTTGCTTTAATAAAATCATGGTGAAGGTATTTTTTTTTCCTTTCTTTTTTTTGTATGCAATAGAAGTCGAAGACAGAAGAGAAAATCAAATCTGGTATTTGAAAATATCAAAACTGGCACTGGCTTTTGCGATTATCCGCTCCAAACCACCAGGAAAGAGCTGCAAAGAATACACCGAGCACCTTGCCAAAATTGTATCTGAACAAGATTTTGACTGGAAATCAAGAGTTAAAGCACTAGAAGCTGAAATTTTTCGTTTACGTCAGGAGCTGCTTTTGAACAAGATCTGTCAGAGAGTCTGCTTGGAAAATGGTGAGTTTCTGAAGTCGTTTTTGACAATCACCATGCTGCAGTAGCAAGAAATAAAACACCTTTCATGTTGCCCGCTCTGTTTCTTGTATGTAGATACTAGAGTTCTAAGTTCTAAGCCATCTTTCTGGCTTTCCAGAAACCCTTAGGCTGTAGGCTTGAAAATTTAATACTTTGTCAGAACTTATATTTTAACTTTCAAAATCAACATGTGTCAAAAATGTGTAAAATTAGAACATAGGCCTAATATGTTGAAAGCATGAATCCCTGATACGTATGACAAGGAAAGGTAGGACAGGCAGAGAACTATATGTATGCTTTCTGTTAATGTAGACAGACATTGTATTCTTTGAATATTTTGTGGAATCACAGCTCTCCAAGATCATCCAGTCCAACCAGTTTATTATGATAAGTGATATAATACTGTAAGTTTGACATTGTAGGATCCAGGAAAACCTTTAAGTAAGGAATATGATAATTAAAGACTATTTTAGATGTAAGGAAGGGTATCTAGCTAGTTGCTTTCAAAATTGTGATTTTTCTTTTTTTAGGAAGTTATCTAATGGAAAACTTGATGAGGCTTTAATGATGTAGTGGGATTAAATGCACTCACAACAAGTCTACTGATGACACTAAGCTAAATGGTACAGTTGATACAACAGAAGGAAGGGATGGCATCCAGGGGGACCTGGACAAGTCTGAGAAGTGGGTCCATGTGACCCTAATGAGGTTCAACAAGCCAAGAGCAAGGTGTTGCACTCAGGCTGGGACAATCCCAGATGTGTACAGACAGACTGGGAGAAGAGAGCATTAAGAGCAGCCTTGTGGAGAATGACTTAGAGGTTTTGGTGGGTGAAAAGCTTGATGCAAGCCAGGAGTGTGTGTTTGAAGCCTGGAAGGCCAACAGTGTCCACAGTTGCATCAAAACAGGTGGCCAGCAAGGCAAGGGGGAGGTGATAGTCCTGCTCTACTTTGCCCTTGTGAAAACCTGCAGTATTACACTGAGGTCTAGGACCTCCAGTGCAAGATATAGAGCTGTTGGAGCAGATCTAAAGGAAGGCCACGAAAATGATCATAGGGCTGGAGCATTTCTCCTAAGAAATGGGAGCTCCCTCTGAGGGAGCTAGGCTTGCTCAGCTTGTAGAAGAGAAGGTTCTAGGGAGACCTCCTTGTGGCCTTCCAGTACTTAAAGGGAACTTAGAAACAGAAGGAAGACTTATTTATTTTTACATGGGCTAATAGTGATAGGATAAGAGGGAATAGTTTTCTGCTAAAAGAGGAGAATTAGATTAGATGTCAAAAGAACATTTTTATTTAGAGGATAGCGAGGCATTGACACAGGTTGCCCAGAGAAGCTCTGGATGCTCCATCCCTAGAGGTGTTCAAGGCCAGGTTGGATGGAGTCTCAGGCAGCCTGATCCAGTTGTTGGCAACCCTGCTGAGAGACGGGAATTTTGAACAAGATAATCTTTGAGGTCCTTCCTAAGCCATTCTGTGGTACTGGAATGCTTTTATACTAAAACTTGCCATTTTTATTACCTTGTGAAAAGATTGAAGAGATTTCTAGATTATAAATTTAACTGGGAGGAGTAATGTGTTAGACTTTACTTAGAGGTTTTAATGATTTACTTTTTTTATCACTAGACCTTTCTCTCTAGAAAAGTGATTTACTAACTATTCATATTTAGTTATTCTTTGTATGCCTCTTTTCTGTAACTTATTCCAAACATGAATAGTAGTTGTGGTTATAAGATGGGAGATCAGCAGAACATGTCAGTAGACTAGAGATTAAATCAGTTTGCACTGCTGATAAACCTTCTACTTAGAAACATTTTGATATTTTAAACATTTATAGTTGTTCACATCAGCCCCTCCTACCTCACATGCTGTCCAAAATGAGTAGGATGTTCACGTTTTTTCACAAGGGCTTTCCTTAACTTTAAAAATTCCCAGTTCTTGAAGTCTAACTTTGATATGTTTGTCTTTTGTGGTGTTTTTTTGACTGATTTGACTCTTCTTCCTCTCCCCCGCCTCCCCCCAACCTTAGTATGGCATGTAAAGTTTTCTGATAATGAAATTGAGCCATCTGTTCTCTTGGAAGAAAGATAATCAGACATGTAACTGCTGAGTGAGCATTCGTAGTTACGGTTAAACTGGAGACATGCTCAGTGTCTTACTTCTGAGTAAAGAAAGATCATGGATATCTGATGGGATATCAGTTGGTGAGTTCTCTCTTCTGTTCACTCTTCTGTTGATCTAGTTGATGATTTGTATTAAGAGCAGAACACCTAACACTAAAATTAAAGGAAGGTTATTGTAGGGGCAAAACCTACCTGAAGTAAGGGACACTCTACTACTGAAATTTCCTGCTCTGGAAAATGAAATTCTTCACTGTTGCGCCTGTCTTGAGATTTTCAGGTTTATGGATAGGAGCCAAAAGGTGTCTACTGCTGAGATAGGAAGGCACAAGGAGCTTGACTCCCTTTTGGAAAGAAAGTGGTATAAATGGGGTTCCATCCTGTTTGCCTGAAAGTTACTGTATAGGCACCAAGTTTTATACCTAACATTGTACCAGAGAAGTTCTCCTTGGGGCTGAGAGTAGGTGGGATTATTCCTAGGGCAGATGTCTAGAGACACCATGGATTTTCTTCTGCCTCCATTTGTATTTGGGGTTGGCTTTCTGCCTAAAACAGTGCAACCTTTTAGAAGAATTCAGATCCTCAGCTTTCCTTTGGCTCTCTTGTGTTCTGTTTAACAATTCTATTAATGCAAAAATAGCAGGGTTTCACAAAATCTGTCACCAGAAAAACTCGCACAGTAAGTGTCAGATACTGTTTGTCTCCTGCTGCCAATTGAGAGCTAAAGAGTTTGTCTTTCAGCTAGGGTTCACCTTGCAGCTGAATCTTCCCTGCACTGTGTTCTGAATAATAATAATAATAGGTTTTTCAGAGGCTTCAGGAATTTGTGTTGGCCTATGGAATTTTATTTCCTTCATGTGGGAAACTTGTGAACTCTTTGTTTTCTTCATGTAAGAATAAACATGAAATGGATGTACAAGCACGTGAAGAAGAAAGCAAAAAATACTTTTAAAGCCATATTATCTGAATTATTTTTATCCAACCTTGCTAGAGACCCTAAAAAGTGTATGCATCCTTGATGAAGGGAAGAAACATGGTTTACTTAACTAATTTGTTTTTCAGTATGAGTTGTTACATTTTAATGTGCTGTTTATGAAGTTGCTGTAGTATACATTCACTAACTCTGTCTGGAAACTCTTATTTGACTTCATGTGCAGTTGTCTTTCTGAATGCAAGAACTTTGGTATCCCTTTCATATGGTGGTACTTCGTATGTCAGCCATCCAAGAAGCAAATCTTTTTGTAGAGAGGCTGTGACAGACTGGACTAATGGAATGTCATGCAGTCCAACAAGAAGTGCAAGTCCTGCACTTTGGGAGAGACAACTCCAGGCACCTGGACATGCTGGGAGCCACCCAGCTGGAAAGCAGCCTGGCAGAAAAGGGCCTGGGTTTCCTGGTGAATTCCAAATTGAACATGAGCCAGCAACAAGCCCTTTCTGCAAAGGAAGTTAATAGTATCCTGGGCTACATTAGGCAAAGTATTGACAGGGAAGTGATTCTTCCTCTCTGTTTAGTAGTGCTGATGCCATAACTTGAGTGCTGAGTCCAGCTCTGGGCTCTGCAGTACAAGAGGGACATAGACAGGAGTGAGTCCAATAGAAGGCCACCAGGATGATGAAGGAACCAGAGCATTTCACCTATAAGGTGAATAAGATGTCATCAGTGTATAGAAACATTTGAAAGGAGGGTGTGAAGAGAACAAAGTCAGGCAGTTTTCAGTGGTGTTCAGTGCCAGGTCAAGAGATAATGGATATAAACTGGAATAAAGGAGGTTCCTTCTGAACATGTCTTAGTTTCAACTGGGATGGAGCTTGGGTTTTTTTTTTTTTTTGTCAGAATGTCTGGTATGATGCATGTTTTAGTTCCAGAAGAAAAACAATGTTGATAACACGCACGCATGCAGATATAGTTATAACTATTATCCTTTTCTCTAGATTAGTAAATAAATAGTTTGATCTCAATTCATGAGTTCTACTTTGCTTTTTTTTTTTTCTTTTTCCTCAATTATCTCCCACAGAGAAGCTGGGGGAAGTGAGTGAACAACTGTGTGGTGCTTAGCTGCCTGCTGAGTTAAACCACAACAATACAAGGAAGCACTTCTGTGCTGTGCTGGTGATGGAGCACTGGCACAGGTTGCCCAGAATGTTTGTGGGTCTCTTGCTTGGAGATGTCCAGAAGTCACATGGACAGAGTCCTGGGGCAAGAAGCCAAGAGTGTTGAATCAGATGACCTCCTGAATTTTCTTCCAATCTTGTAATTCTTTGTAGTTGTTTTTCACCTTGCCAGTATTGTCCTTACAGATATGCCTATTGCTTTAAAAGAAAAAAAAGTTTATTGCCTTTCATTTGATTCAGATTGGAATTTGATGTAGAGAAGGAGGCACTACTTAAGAACGAGAACAAAACATTTGAACATACTGTTGCCTCTTTGCTTTGGAGCTGCATGAAAAGACAAAAGGTCTTACAAGGTATTGATTGACTTATTCACAGGTTGAAGCACCTGTCATCTAAAGCAAAATTCCTTAACCATGATCAATTCATCAAATCAACAATCGTATTGTTTCTTGGCAGCCTCTACTGAAAAGATCTGGAAAAGCTTGCAGCTGTTACTGCAACTCAAGAAGGCATTAATGGAATACACAGCCCTTTTTTGCCTGGCAAATATTTGGGGAATGACAATTTAGAGGAGATAGATATGTTGTTTTGATTGTTTTAGGCTGATAGGCTTGACAGATTCCAAGTTAGTTATCTGGGATATATTAGCAAAACTTGTATTGTGCATGTCTTCTGTTTTCCTTATCTTCACCATTAATCTTGGTTTATATTATTTCCTTTTTGTGCAGGGGACAGAAATTTACTGAACTGGTTGCTTCTCTAATAAAAATTAATAATCAGGGTTTTTCCTCTATTTTTTTGATATTATTTTACTCATGCTGTCTTGTATCATTTACAGCAGGTCTTCATCTCCCCTTCTGGATTTTTAGCTTCAACAGTAGCATGTAGTTGCCAGCACATCTCTCTGTGGTGTGCTTGTGTGTGAAGGTAGAAGCTGAATTCTGATTCACTGTATGTGAGTAACATGACTGATTTTTTTCAGCTGTGTCTTGAGGCTGCATTTGACTTTTCAGGATTTTTGTCCCCTGAATTCTGCTTACTGTGCCAAGACTTTTGCAGCAGCTTTTACCTCTTTAAGGGATAAGAAATGGGGACAAAAAACATTTTGTATCCCTTGTTTTAACTTCTTAACTTAGTGTGTTTCTTGAGGTATTTAGCTGTAACTGTGGAAAAAGGAAGCAGTTTTCTTTGTAGATTAGTATGAATGAAGATGCTTCAGTCTACTTTCTTCTTGCTGTGAGTTAAGGCTTTCTGAAAAAGCAGAAGCATGTAGAATTAGAACAAACCAAATCTGAAGTAAAAACTGATAAACTTTACAGAACTCCATGTAAGTATACTTGTTTTGAGACAGAGTTCAGCTGTATCTTCCCTTTCTGCTTCCCTGTAAGTCATGGGTTGAGTATTTCTTGCCCAGCAGATAGTGACAGAACTTCTGGGTGCTCAGCTTAAAGCCCCAGCTGTTCCTCTGGAAGTAGAAGAGGGAGTCAGAAGTCCTGCTTTGTTTCGAGTAAGGAGAGTGCTAGCCAGTGAAAATATTTTCTGAATAATTTGATACAAACTTCTGAAAAGGAAAACTTCACTGTGACTTAAATAGCACCTTGTGGTGTTTTCCTTTCTGCTTACATTAATAAGAGCAGTGGGAGAACGTAATTGATAATTTTTTTTTTTTTGCTTTCCCCCCCCCCCCATCTCTTTTCTAGAGAGAAGACAGGTGAATTCAGAAAGGTCAGACCAAAACATTTGCAGATTTCTCAGTGAATATATCTGCAATCTTGAAAAGAAATGTTCCTCTTCAGTGGAGCATCTTTGGCTTCTTTCTTTCCCTAAATTACTACTTCTAATGTGAGAAGATTTCCTGTTGGGCAGAAGACAATGCTTAGTTTGTTGCTATGGAAAAAAGATATGTTTACTTTTGTCTCATGTTTAGGAATGTGGTATGAAGAGACTTTTTTCCTCCCTCCCCAGCAACATAGGTGGCCTTCTGTCCATACAGATCCATAAGGGGAGCCCAGCCTACTGAAGGACCATGTCAGCACTTTCTCTAACGCAGACAGTGCTGCAGTGATGAACAGTCAGTTGACATAAGTGTACTCTCATGCTTCTACCAGCAGTACTAATACAAGTGGGCAGCATTGCAAATTGTGTCTTACAACCATAAAAGTATTTTATTTTTTTAAGGAGGGGAGTAGGACAATAAAAACAGATATGAGGTGACAACACTGGGATTAAAATGTGTTTAGTGTGGAACATGGCTTTTGGAATAAGATGATGAGATAAATCTGTTCCCTGTAATAGTAGTGGCACAGTGAGGAACTTAAGGAAAGCTGAGGCCTTTTCAAGATAATTAAATAAGTGAATTTGCAATCTGGAAAAAGCACCAGCACCAGCATAATCATTCACTGAAATTTCAGAGTACTGCTCCTTCCACGTATTGCAGGTCTATTTGGGTTGTAGAATTTTCTCTTTGAAAGCTGTCTGTCTAGTCAGGTAGAATTACTACAGCTGTCCTAAACACATACTTGGAGCAATGGGATTCAAGGAACATCCTTTTCCTTCCCAGTTTCTGTATAACAAACTCCTTTAGAGGTGAAAACAACACAATTACCCACCAAGACAAAGAGTTTGTGGTTATCACTTACATTTCTTGTATTTGTCAAGTTTCTGATAAGATGCATTTAATTTTTAGGATTGAGGCTCATGCAAGCAAGTGGGCTTAATTCTTTTCTTTTGGTAAACAGAATAATAATACTGGGAAAAAGAGAATGCGTATAGTAAAAGCTAGTTTAAAAGTGTTGCCATGGCAATTGGGATTCTCTTGCTTGTAAGTCTACTATGGAGAGCTAAGAATAAGTCAGATTGTTCTCATGAAAGACAAAGTCTTGGAATGGCTGAGGTTGGAAGGGAACTCTGGTGGTCACCTAGCCTGACCTGCACAAGCAGGGCCATCAAGAACCACTTTTTCAGGACCATGTCCAGGCAGCTTCTGAATATCCCCAAGGAAAATACAACCTCTCTGGGAATTAGCTTAACTGAAACTTAACTTTCAATTCCTCAATTAGCTCTTCTTTTTTATTTTGGGGAGGAGTGGGTGGGTATGTAAACATAAATGCCAAACATTGGCATTGTTTTAAAAAATACATATTTTTAGAAATGTATAACTCAAGTGATTTCTTAAGGAGAGTATTTCAACCTTGTAAGGTCATAGAGAATAACTGGAGCTATACTCCAGTTAGTAAAATCACAGCCAGAGGGTTGCTGTGTGCGCTGGCTGATACTTGTCGATTAGAGCAGCTGAGTTTGTTTGAAGGTGCAAGCCATTTTTAATAAGACCTTGTATTGTACTTGCAGTTCAGACAGGTAGTCTTCATGGGTAATGTGAAGCATGTCAACCTAAAATACCTTAGCTTTTAGCAGAAGAGTTTTCTTTTCCAAGCTGGTATAAAATCCACAGAAATGCTTAAGTGTTGAATGCAGGTCTTCTAAAAATTTTTCCTTAGAAGAATCCTGAAAGCTTATTATTACCATTATTTCAAACTATTCAAATAATAATTGCTTGAATATGTGAGAGATCTGGAGAAAATTTGCTTTGATACGTATAGAATTACACCATGTAGAAGCTTGATGGAGATTTTTTTTTTTCCTCAAACAGCTTTATTAATAATGAAAACAGCAAAACAGAAACAGGCTTTAACAAGCCTATGAAGAAAATCAAAACTGTTCATGTATGTGAGGAGAAGAGAACAAACTTAATTCACTGTTCATGGGAAGTACACCTGTAACAGAACCATCAGTGAAAGTTAAATGGAAAATAAGAGTGCTGAAAAATCCAAAAGTGGGAAAGTTGAAAGAAATACAAATCATTTCATATATTTAATCTCCATTTAGAAGTTACTGACTGAACACTTGGGAAGCAGAATGCAGTATCACCAAAGGGGTTTCTAAGGTTCTGAACATTACTGTTAGTCTCATTTTAATTTTTTTTAAGTGAACTGTGTACATTTGAGTTTCAAGCAAGCTTTGTGTTAATCTATGCCAAATGCTTGAAACTGCACTATTTTTTTACTTTGCAGATTGCCAGTGGTCTTTTCGTTTTTCTTACATCTGTCACCTTCAAGCCTGTCCTTTGAGAGATCATCTTCCACACCATCCTTTTATTACAAATGCTGCCTTTTGTATCGGGTGGGAAGAACTATGAACATTCCTTTGTCTCTTCTGATCTCTGAGAATCCTTACGACCATATTGCTGGCTGCAAGAGCTCTGGCAACAAATGGTTTTCCTGTACAGATTAAGCAACTGATTACTACTCTCTTTTTTTGTCCGTGAACTGAGTCTTGGTGTCTGTGTTAAGGTAACTATTCAGAAGTGACAGAATTTGTTTCAGGGGTAGAGTGGACTTGGTGTTGAGAGAACTCTTCTTTCTCAAGAGTGGCTGAAAACTCCACTTTCTCTGACCATAAGACAGATTGGCATTGCACTCCCATGATAAAAGCCACTGTGCCCTGTGGTCTAGCAGCAATATGTGCGTTTGAATTATGTTTCACAGGGTTCCTTCAACCTTACTTACATACTGCTCACAGTATAAAAGTCACGTTCTTGTTCCTTGAACAGCTGCTGATTTTCAGGCCTGATGGTTTCCACAGTGGTGGATATGTGTAGAAGGGTGCCAGTTCTTCAGCATTTGCACTCCAAAGCTTTTCTTGTATCAGCACCTTGCTTTGTCTGGTGAGCACACAATTGTGGTTTTCAGCTCAGGGTCTTAATGTGCGGAAGAGCTGAAGTCCTAAATGGGAATTGAGAGTCTAAATATTTCATTGATATGATGTGACATTTTTAAGGGGACTATAAAATTATTCATGAACAAATATTTCATTACCTATATAAAAACATTGTAAAATTTTGTGATTAGTGTATAATGCTCAGTATTTTTTACTACTTTAGTATTTTTATAGTCACATTTTCTTGAAATTGCCACTGAAAGATTGTTGTTACTGTGAGACAGGCTTAATACTGTTCTTTCTTTTTGTACTTGATAACTACATGGTGTGAACATCAAGACTATTTTCACATTTAAATGATAGGTAAGTATAAAGTGATTAGTTTTCCTCCTTTCAAAAAATAAATGATGTTTAGACATTTTGAGGGAAATCATGAATCTCATTTCCTGTTGGGTGATTTATTTATTTATTTTAAATATAGCTTCTCATTGCTCTCCATGTGACTGGAAAAAATAAATCACTGAACATTTTTTTAAAGCGTTTTCTGTATTAACGGAACTGGAAGTGTGTTGCTACTGGGGGCTTACTTTAACACTTTTCTGAAAACTGATTGTGACAGAGTTTTCTATTTCAGTGAGTAGGAACTGAGGCACAAATGCAATATTTGTCTCCTCCTGGTAGTAATATTTTGTTGTATATGCTACATCTTTGGTTTTGAGATGGTTTTGTGTTTGGTTCTTACAGATATTTATGCATTGTTATTTTCTTCTCATTATACTTTTTCTTCCTCTTTTCTTTCACATTATTTTTTTTCCCTTCAGATAATAGAAAAAACCTCAAACATACTTTTTTCGTATACTTCTGTACTTTGCTTTTTTGGACTCCTGGAGTTATGTCCCCATAAGTAGTTTCCATGTTAGCCCATAGGACCAAGAACTGAACAAAATATTCATTAGTGATACTCATAAGGAGTAGAGGGGTTCCCTAGAAGAGCTTTCTAGCAGCAGGAAAAAGAATTTTCAATTTGTCTTTTTCTGGAGTATCTTTTGGTCAAAGCAATAGGGAGAGAAGACATGAAAGACTGATACCTGTTTTTGTTACTCAGACTGCGCCAAGTGTGCTTTTCTTATTTGCTTGCTTACTGAGTTTGATTTGCAGGGCATCTGGAAACTGTTAATAATATCTCAAATGCTAGGCTCTGCTTCTTCTGCCTTCTGAAAATGTCAGTTGATTTCCCTGCAGTTAGGCCTTTCATTGTGAGTCAGTTGGGGCCAGTCCCATTCAGTTTTGACTTTGTCTGAATGTTAAAGGGGCATGAAACTAAAATAAATTTATTATTTAAAAAAAAAAAAAAAAAAAAAAGCAAAAGGTTCATATTAGGTATAGGAAAGAATTTCTGTACTCTGAAGTTGATTGGACGTGGAAATGGCTTCCTAGTGAGGTGGTTGCTGTCCCATACCTGTCAGCTTTCAGGAGACATCTGGACAATGCCCTCAGTAGAATGCTGTAAGTTTTTTGATTAGCCCAAAGTGTTCAGGTGGTTGGACACAATGATCTTTGTTCCCTGAAAAAAAACCCACAAGTTTTCTACCAGTCCAAAGCAGTGCTATTAAGATTGAAACTCAGTACCAGAATATCTTTTTAATGACTGAAATAATGGTCAGGATTCAATTTGAACTTGTGTATTTAATTAAGTCTTTAGAAACTTTTAAACAATAGTTTTTTTTCAGTAGTGTACAGAATGTAGTAGACTGCTGTCATGTGATGCTTTCAATATTAAAAATGCTTATTAATTTCTCATGGATGCTTTGAAACGTGTCATGTGATATGGAGTTTATTATGTTTATTTGCCAAACCATTTATATATTTTTAATTCATTTGGGAATGCAGACTTAGAAGTGTACTTTATCACTTGTGGGAAATGTAAAGAGTTTAAAATTGAGTGGACTGTGTGTGACTCTGCTCCGGTAAATGGAGCACAGCAAGAGGTTGAGCAGACAGAGCTCTAGTTTTGTCTTGTAGCACTGAGATGATCACGTGCATTGTTCTTCCACTTCACTGCTCTAATGTCTCTTGCACATTTTAACAGTAATCTTTTGCCATGGGCAGGATGTAGCACAGTGAGAACCTCTTGTCATCTGTCCCTATGCTCTGAAGCACCAAATTGCACGCATCTAAGATGAAATAAAATGGTAGAGATTGTACACTGCTGTATGGAAAATAATTTCTTAGCACTGCAAATGTAGTAAATGCCATCTGAAATACAGTTTGTGTGTTTTTGAAGATAGTGTAAAATAGAGTTGAGATTTTTGAGTATTTTTTTGTGAAACAATAATAAGTTCAAGTGTAATGTTCTGTTCAACTTCGACTCTGTTAGAATTCCTTACCTGGCCTAGTGCAAAAGAGCATGGGTAAAGGAGAAAATATTATTTAATGCAGTTACAGTAATAAGTCCTCGCTATTTTTTTTTTTTGAAAACACCCTGAATTCATGAGAATAAAAGTAGTGAAAAATGTTTTGGAAGGCAAAAATTTCCCTTTCCTGGGGATCAGTGGTGGTATAGATATCCGTCTGCTTAAATTTTCTATGTGATGTCCACTTCAGTTATCCCTGTGAATACTCTGAACCATCAGAAATCTCAAACTCAGAATTGTTGTACTACTGTCTGCATGAAACATCTGGTTCACAAATGTGTTACTTCCTAGTAGTTTTGACTTGAAAAACATCACCTTCCACAGCAGCTAAATGTCAGTCATGAGTAGTGATTTTTGCATGGATGTAAAAGGAAGACAGAAATGGGGCATACTTTTTTAATATATATAGATGTTTTGAGTACACATAAATGTAACTTTCACATTTGTATTTCAGGAAAGCCAGGTGCCTCTACTGAAGCTCTTGTGGATGAAGAACATATAAATCCAGTGAATTATTCAAGCCAGTTACAGGACTCTGGATGTGATGTGTCTAATGACTATGCATTTGAGTCTTTAGGAGTAGCTTCTGATTTCCAAGACCTTGAGCATACTGTCGACACATCTAAACATTGGTTGGAAATAGTTCCCCCACTGAATCTTTGCTGTTCTAGCAAGGAGGAATCTTTGACTGTCCCAGTGCAGTTTTTTCAACATCTGCTTGAAATAAGAAAACTGTCAGAAGGAGGAGTGCTGCAAGCAGACTTCACAGAGCTTGAGAATGATTCTTTCACTATATGCAGTTCATTGTCTCAGCTGCTTGATGGGCTATCTGTTTTTTACAACAGTCCTAAATTTCCAGTTTCAAGTTTTCTTACTGAGGCAGTTTGTGTTTTGATCAGATTAGTAACTGACACTAAATTATCTAATTGTATTCTGAAGAAATGTTTCAGGAAGCTTGAAGAATTTATGAAAAATCTAATTCAGATTATTTTAAGAAACAGCAGTGTCAATAGGGTAAGTTTTCAACATCTTCCATCTTTTCTATACCACTTAAGTATAAAGCCAGAAGAGTATTACATAATACTTTTAAAAATACTGTCTTGCTACATTTTGAAGAGTACTTCTTATGGGTTGTTTTTGTGTTTGTTTGTTTTTTTTTTTCTTTTTTTGTGGTATGGACGGTAAATGCTGCAAAGCAGTTGAAAAATTTCTGCTTATGCATGCAGATTCTTCTGATCTACTCCCAAGTATAGAACTTTTAAACTATTAAAAAGGCACATTAAAAGAAATTGGTAGAAGAAAAGAGACAAAAGTAGGATGTTTGTTTTGCTGAGAGTATGACGTAGATACTCAGAAAATAACGGCCATATAATTTTTATTATTATTCTTTTTAATGCACCTAGATAAAATGTTGTTTTGCTTCAGATCACATCTGTAAATCTCTAGACATTTGCAGAGTTGGATTTTAAAAGTAAATCAGCAAATGAGTAAAGAATACAGGAATGGCACATCCGTGGAACATAAAGCAAGTAGGACTAAGCTGTGTTTTGTCTGTATTCATCACTTCTTATTGTTCCATGCATCTCCTTTTAGTTTCTTTTTCTGGTCAAAAAATCCCTAGCTTTTCTTCACAGAACTTCTCCTGTATGAGTTTCATTGTCTGTCTTAAGATTTTCTTTTTTCTTTTGATTTTTAGAATAACTTTAAACAGACATGGTGGAATTGTTTGAGTGTTAAACATCTCATTGTAGTGTCTACATAAACATACCTACACTCATGATAATAAATGTAGTTTGTATTCATGGAACCTGAAGAATGCTGACTGGATCTTAGGCGTCTGTTGTAGGATGAGCTCTCAAGTTGCCTTGAGCGAAATGAGAGGTTAGACATCTGCTATGCCTGTAGATAAAAATATGCATTTGTCAAAATTTAGAATGAATCCCTGCATCACTGTGTGTATAACTCAGAATGTAAATATATATTAAAAGAAAAAAAAAAAAAAAACCAGCCTTACCAAATTAAGAGGGGGAGGGGACATGGATGTACCTGGATTTTGGTTAGAGGTAGAAAAAGTAAAGCTTTCCAAAATAAATGTGTTATACTGAAGTTTTCCAGGGCTAGAGTCTTATGCCTCTAACACAAGGATGCTTTATGTTTCAGTGTCGCTGTAGTGTGATACTTATTTTTTCTGTAGATATGTCCCTACTCTGTATCTTGAAAGGATGTCAGCATGCTTAATGTTTGTGTGATATCAAAGATAGTCATGCAGGTGTGTCTCCTGTTACCTGTTCGAGTGATCACAGGATACAAAGAGAAAACATGAGTTCAGTGAGGCCTTCTTCATAGTTGATGTCCATTCTTTCCACTTGTTCCTTTCCTCCACTCAAACTGGAATTTTATAAATAATAGAAAATAAAGTTAATTTTAGGCTCACAACTGAGAGGCTCTTCAAACAGGGATTGTTTGTTGATTGGAGGAATCTAGGGGGAGAACAGAGCACAAAGGTAAGGGAGAAATGTTACAGATTAAATGAGAGAAAATATCCTGATAGTTATGGAATGTTTCAAGTCTGCAAAGTGCTTTTAGAAATCATTCAGGAAGAGTGGAATATGCCCACATAATTTGCAAGTGGCATCGTTCCTCTGAATAACTTCACTAAACAGATGGCTTTTTATGAGATGTTTTATATCTTGCTTCTACTGCAGTATTGACTGAACAGTCATTCATGTCAGCAGTCAATACTTCAATCAAACAGCTTTCAAAGACTTGAAAAATTGTCTAGGACAACTATTAAGGAATAATCCTGATAATTTCCAGATATTCAGGGGAGGGGGAAAATGTGTGGTAACTGCAATGTTTATAAAGATTTTCTGAAAAAATATGTATGTGTATTTCCACAGTTTTGATTTCATTAAAATGAGCTAAAAATGGAGATAAACATGTAAATTCCAAATTAGTAGTGGAAGTTGTGCAAATAATTCTTCACGTGCTGTGTAGCAGATACCTCCCAGAGACACTTCATGCTTCACTGTTAATCATCACTGCTTACTCAAGTGGTGATTGAAATATCAAGATTATAGGTTTAAAATAAAATTGTCATTAATTACAAGGCTGTCATCTGAAAAGAGTGGCAAACTATGAATTTTGGTTCCAGGAGGTTGCTTAAATGCCTGCAGTATAAAAACATTAGGAACTGTATTGAATCTAACCATACTAGCTGTCGAAAAACATTTGTACAGCCAACTATCGGTGCAGCTGTAGGATCTGATGCAACTTTCCCTTTGCTGTCCTCACTTATAAAACTGTCAGGATCTGTCAAGGACAAAGAGCTGTAAGAAACACCTTCAAAAAGTGAACAAAGACCCAAATGGCTGTGGATTACGCTGAATGCCTCATCTTCAGAAGCAATCTCGGCATTTTGCAGGGTGAATTAAATAACATTAAAAACCTTTGAGAATCGTAGGAAAGATAATTATTTCTACATTAGATGTAAAGAAGGAAAAACAGCAGTAAAATTACTTGCTTTAACTACTGAGTCCCATTGTTTGAGAGGTTTGTAATTATAAAGCACTGGAAGTGCTTCAGGAGCCAGAAAGACATTTACCTAGAGCTTCTCTGCCTGGATTCAGTTGCATAAAGATGTGCACTTTGGATAGAATTTTTGACCTGAAACTACAGATGGACACAAAGCAAAGAAAATACATCTTTCATTTAAGATAAAGAGGTAGAATTAAAGGAAATATTGCATAAAATATAAAACCGTTTAAAATCAAAGAACTTCAATTAACCTTTTGAATTTCTCTTTTTATTTTTCTTTTTTCCCTCCCTCTATGTACAACTGACAAACAGTCTTTTTGCAAGGAGCCATCTGGAAGTATCTAGAAGGGGTCTTAAGTCTTTGCTGCTAAGGATGAAGAATGAATGTGCTGAGGATAAATCATCTGTTAGAAGACCTATCTTTGCTCCTTCTGCCAGCATGATCACACAACCTTGTCTTGCTGACACAGAAAAGCTTGTGAGCATCTTGTATCTAATTCTGGTACAGATGAGCTCTCACACTGTGAAATTTTTGACAGTCACTGCTATCTTTGGATCAAGCTCTTACTTATCACCAGTTTGTGAGTCTTCAACACTGAGACTCTTGGAGGTTCACCTGGATGTGTTGCTGTTGGTGTGTTTGTTACTTCTTAATGTGCAAATTGTTCATTCAATTAAGAGTCACTGTCAGCGGAGCCACTGTCCTATTTAGACAGATTCTTTGCAAGTCCTGCTTTGTTACAAAGAGAGTAATGCAGCCCACTTAAAAGAAACCTCTGTTAGACTGGGTTGTGTTTCAAGAGTCATCAGCTGTACTCTTCAAATGTGCTGTTCTCAGCACTTTTCAAATGTGCTGTATAATCTTAGCCCCAGCGAAGTAGAAACTTTGCCTCTTCTGATGAGATAGAAAGCAAAGGGATGTTTCTTCTGTTTAATCAGTTTGTTTGAGAATTGACAACAGTTACCTCACTCCCCTTTCTCAGAATCATACTAAATAAATGTACACCTTTCTTGCCTTTTGGTCCTTTTTTTGATCTGTCCAGTTCCAAAATGCATTACTTACTCTATTTTCCGTAGTGCATTGCAGCTAAGGCTCCTGTCTCCTGTTGCAGGGAAGTGCAACAGTCAGGGACACTGGGAATTCCAAACTCCTGCAACGTTCAGAATGCCGTTTGTTTCATGCTTCTAGGGAAAGTTTTGCGCAGCTCCTTGAAGTAGAGCATTTCTGAGAGGATGCTGAATTCCTTTTACATGGAAAGCTTCCTGGAACCTGTCTGCAAATCTGCTGTGGGGAATCTGAGCTGGTTATAATTTCATAGCATATGGAATTAACTTTAAAAGTCAAATCAATGTAACATAAATGAAGTTACGTTGTACATGTCTTATTTACATCCTTTGTATGTACAGTTGTGTGAATCATCAAACCAATTATTGGTAAGTGATTTAGAGTGTAGTTTGGAGAGAACTTTTTCATGTTGCTTCCTTCAACTGAACTGTGTTCAACACTGTAGAGGCCATATACTGCCATAGGGTTCTGCATTACAAAGGATTGATGTGATGTGATTCCCTCATGATGTCACACTAGTTTATCAGCATCTTGACAGAAATTCACTTCTCTGGTTGTCTTCCTTTAGGTGTTGCTGATAGTGTAATATGAAGTGTAGCTATTGCTTCAATTATGTGCTGGAAGACCCTAGCCTTCACCGTGTGTTCCTTATGGAGAACTATGCCCATTTGTTGGATCTCTTGTTTTAAGGACTGAACGAAATCACTAAAATAGAAGACAAATTCTGCATTGCTTGAAGGACTCCAGACTACATTTGTGCTGTGTAGGATTCTCAGGCTATACAATTTTGTGGTGCTTGGTTTCTGTTCAACAAATACGTCACCCA
Organism: Tragopan temminckii; assembly: GCA_028571105.1. NCBI lineage: Eukaryota > Metazoa > Chordata > Aves > Galliformes > Phasianidae > Tragopan > Tragopan temminckii. The sequence continues at coordinate 66,900,753 of JAOWBP010001760.1, read as the reverse complement.
TCTGTCACCCCCACTCTTCTAATCTCTTTCAAACGAGGCCTAGAAAGAAAAGAGCCCCGTTTCAGTGAACCGTATTGTTTGCTTCTTCTTTGCTCTATTTAACACATCAATACTGACAAAAAATGCTGTCAAGAGTCACGAATTGCCTGCACCATTTAACAAAATGAAAAATGTTATTTGCTGTTTCCTTCCATTTTCTTTTTTCTTTTTTTTTTTTGTCCTTGTACTTTGAGAATTGGCTACTCTACCTCTAGGTAGTTGTTTGAAGTTTTTTTTTTTTTGTTAAAAAATATCTGAATGGATGCTGAGACATGAACAGTTTGTAGAAAATGTATCCTGTTTGAAACTTTGCTGCCCATTTTAATGTTCCTTGTTTATGTTTCATCTAAAAGTTTTCATGAGAAATTTTGCAAAAGTTCAATTACTAATAGTACGTTTAGTAGAAAAGCAAATGGAAGAATTCCTGGTAGTCGCTTCATGCTTTTGTAAGAAAGGAGTCACAACATTGATGAAAATGCCAGGTTGGAAATGTAGTATAGTGAAAAGCAGAAAAAGGAAAATAATTGAATCTTATTAGCAATTGTGTTATGAAATATATGGAAGTTTGTTAATGCATTGGAAAACGTACAAATGAACTAGAACCAGAGTTTTGAATCTTTTCTTATCAAGGATACAACTTGACTGATTCATTAATGACTGAAATTGCCCAGTAGAGTGTAATCTTATAATTCTGATGGTTTAAATATATGGAGCTGTGGCTGGCAGTGAGTTCCCCCAGACAAGTATGGTTGCAGCAACTTCTGTCAGCAACTACTGACAGGACAGGACTTGACTCCTCAGTTTATGAAAACATTGCCTGCTCAGGGGCAAATAATAATTAAAAATAGTTACTCGTGTCACCAGTGGCTCTCAAGTATGAAACTTGTGAGTTTCACTTTTCTGAAATTAATTGAGTTCAAAGGGGAGTATCGTGGCTCTTGAGAAACAGGGTGTTTTGGTTGGCCAGAGAATTTCACATACATAGTAGAACAGCAGTTCATTTGCATGAATATTAGAATGTGTAGCTGGAATTTTATGGTCTAGTAAGAGTCAATGTTTGAATCACTTAATTGTTGAATTAAATTTTCTCAGCAATCTGTTGTCCTATGTGGAGAGCTATTTAAGTCAAATGGTAATCAGAGTCCATTGTCTTGTAAATCGCTACAGTCTAAAGCAATCACCAGATTGACTGACTCATTTACTTCAGCAAAGTGGATCATAGGAGTAACTAAACAGGAATGAATTAAATAAGATTTTGTCTGCCTCTGAGACTTTTGTCCACCTTTCAAACATCCTCAGCTGATATACGCCATGAACTAAAGCTACAAGTTTTAAAGAGTTATGGGATGAAGTTAGCTGAATATATATATATATATTTTTTCTACCATTAGGACAAAGGTTTTCTTTGGTGGTATCCAAAATGCCTGTATTGCTGTAAATATAGATTGAAGTTTTGATCAGCTTTTTTAAATGTTTGTATGTATTGAATAACAAGAACTATAGAATTTCTCTATTCTTTTGCCTATTTGCTTTTCTTGTTGCTTAAATTTGTCATGCTTCTCTAGGAAATACTTGTGTGCCCAAGTAAGATGTGTGTTTTTCTTGCAGTGATAGGATAAAAATGAAGTAACCTCTATGGAGCCTGTTCTCTAAAGCCATTTCCAAAAGGTATTCCTTGTGTAACTTTCAGTGCTCAATTCTGCAGAGAAATCTGCAACCCTGAACAAGGTACCTGTTCTCTTCTCGCAATGCATGCTAGGTACTTTGCACTTCTAGTGGATTTTGTGGTGTTCAAAGTTGCTGGCACGTTGTGAACAGAGGGGAGTGAGAGATTGAGAGATAAACATCTGAAATCCATTTTCATTTTCAGAGATTGTCCGTGAATCTTAATCAACTAAATAGGACTTTGATTTGCATTCTTAAAATTCTTTAAGGGTGACCAGCTCACACTATAGTTTTTAAAGGTTAAAAATGAAATAATACTGATTTTATGTGATTTTATCCAGTATCTATTTCTAAGCAGTCTTCAGATTAAAAAATTGAATCCACAGCTCTTCTCTTCTGGCTGAGCTCACTCTTGTTGCTTAGTATCTTCTGCATCTTTTAGCGTCGGGCAAGCACCCAGCATCAGCAGGCAGATGGCAGTTCTGTACACTTACAAGCTTCTGACCAGTGCTATCTAAGAAGAGAGGATCAAGAGGAGTATTAATTTGCATCTTGCAGACAAGGAAGACTTTGCATTTAGAGTTGCTTATAAATAATCAATAAGTTACTTACACTAGTTATTTAAAAAAATGGGTGGCAGCAGCAGCAGCAGCAAACATTCACATGAGCGGCTGCTCTGAGAATGTTGTTTAAGTTAAGAAAACAGAAACGCTGTTTTCTTGTTGACAGTGTTTACTGGTCCCAGACTCTTGGATGATTTAGGTGTGTAGATGCCTGCTTCATGAATCGCAGAAAAGGTGCAGACGTTTAAATATTGACCCCTGCCAATGTAACACTGCTTAAAGCAGTGATAAAAACACAGGATCTAGCAGGATTGCAAATGTATTAAGTATTTAGCTGGATTTCTTTGTAGATCAATTTCTTGTATGTAGTCTTCAGAGGTACTCATAAATTGTGTGTTTGTGCACCCTAAAGTAAAACATCTTTTTGCTAAAAATGATTGAGCTGAGGTGCTGTAAGCAAGATGGAAATGGGTACTACCATGTTGTGGTAGAATAAGAATTAAATTTGACTGTGATTTACAGTCCTGAATTCTTTTAAGATTATCTAGTTCATGCTTTGATTTTTGGGATTTTTTTTTTTTTTCATTAAAACAGCAACTCAAGAGAATACCACACTACAACCAAGAAAAAAAACACACAAATCCACAACAGAGTTTATTATATTTATTTTATCTGATCAACAAGATGTTGATATGTCTTACATTCTCTTGAGTTAGATAATACATTCAAAATTGGAAAGAAAAATTTTTATCCCGTTAAACTGAATGGAAAAAAGTAAAATTGTAAGTTTAGAATAAAAGACGTGAAGATGGTTTTGTTGTGACTGTAGAATTTCTAATACAGCATGGTCTGTAACCAAGAGTGAAAGTTATGAGGAAGCTATTGGGTAGCAGTTTATCTCAATAGCATACAAGGTTCTATGTCACGCTGTCCATCAAAAAGTTTTTCAGCCAAAGCTCAGCAAAACAGTACTGAGGTATTGCAATATAAAAAAAAAAAAGAAACTTGCAGCAAGGAAGTTAGTTGGTAGTCCTAGCAGAGAAAATAAGTGCTAGAAGAGTTTTAGAAGCATGAACGAGATTATAAAGGAATAAGTGCAGAGCAAGGGCTCACAGTGAAGCTTACAGAGCCAATAACATAACAAATTCCTAGATTTGGAAGACAGGAGAAATAGCACAGCATAAGCAGGGGAGAAGATGAATGACAATGACCAAATTAAAGAAAGAAACAACACGACAGTAAGGTAAGGGATACTAATGCTCTCTAAATAAGTGATTACTTTCAGTTGACCTTGATCTAGGCTGGGCTGAAGTTAGGATGGACTAAACAAAGTGCAAAGATAATGTAAATTCAAAGACAAAAATACTGCTTTGCTTTTAGTACCCCATAATTTGAGGATAACTATTTAATTATTTGCCTTTGTCTTATGTTGCCACATATGCCAGTTGCTTGGAAGAAGAGTGCTGTTAATTGGCATGAAAGCTGTAAACAGATGAAAAAGAAACTAAGGTTCAATTTTCGTAGTCACAAGGTTTACTGAATCATGCAATTCAGAAAGGAATTATTTTGCTTGCATAAGAACTAACAATTTTGAAACTTGCTTTTTGAAATTGAAAGAATTAAAGTCTAACATATTCTAAACATATAGCCGATATGTAAAGATTTTTATCCCAGTTTTCTGGGGAAACAAGTTTGAGCGCTATTTGTCTTGTTGATCACTCTTTCACTTACTAATAACTTTTGAAAATTATAGCCTGTTTGAAATTGCATGAAAAGAGCAGTGAAAAGTCAAAAATACCTTCCAGTAGGTGTTAAAATTGGCAGGTTGCAGGAGAGACCAAACCGATAGGCTTGACGCAAGCAGAACATTGATACTGTATACTTGTTTTGGCAACACACGTCTTTCCCAACCACTGGGAAGAGAGTAGGAACTAGAGTGTGGAATGAGAGTTAAAGGCAAGGAGTCTGCCAGACTCCATTGTTTTCTTGTTTCTGGTATGTTTTTTGTTGGTTTGTTTATTTATTTGCAATCTGGTTTTCTGACTACTTCTGAAAAATCCTGAACAGCGCAGGCTTTATTTCATCTATACCAACTCAAGGGATTAAAAGATTTCTGTTGGCTTTTTAATGTTTCGTTGTTAGATTTGAGAGCTGAGGAAGTGCTTTATTTTTAATGAAACTACATACTATTTGAACTATTATCAGTTTGAGTGTTTCTAGAGTTTAATTAGCAATGTATGAAAGTGATGACTTTGAAGGATGAAGTCTTGCTTTTCTTCTGTATTTATGGATCTCTTTCTAATCTAATATAAATTTGGTGTTTTTTAATGTATACAGCCTCTGAGGGTTTGTTTTTTTTAATTCTTTGCCTTCTCCTTTTTTTTTAATGCGCTAAGATACACCAAAATGCAACCTTGAATCTTTGCTCTTTAATAAATCACTAGCAGGTGGGATTTTTCAGAGACATCAATACTCATATCTCAAATTCCATAAGTACCATCATTATAAAATCTCTATGTACTTAATTTAGTAGAGACTTAGGCTTTAAATTTGAAGATTCCCTATCAGCTATTCCTACATAATTCCTACTAGAAAATGGTAACTCTTGCCAAAGTAGAAAGAATATAGACTTTTTTTTGAAAGATTCTCTTTTGAGAGTGTTCTTTGGGAAGGGTAGCATTGAAAAAGTACTTTGTCGGACTTAAAGCAGACTGTGTTATTTGATTTCTGTCTCTGAATTATGGTTGAATCAATGAGTTTTGCCTATCTAAGGAGCGTGGAGTACTGAATAATGTCTAATGAAAGCTCATTAGTTTGTGAAGGTGTCTTCAGATCACATTTTATCTTTTCATTCTTTTACTTAGTCTCATTTTGCTTTTTTTCTTCTAGTGATAGCTGCAGGAACATTTAATTTTAACATTTTAATCTTGCAGATTTTCAAAGCTATATGTATACAATTTCTGAATTTTCTTTAATATCAGGATTTATTATTTATCTGTGTCAGCATGAAGATTTGATGCTGATCATAAAAGCTTGGCTGTCTTTTATAATTTCCTTGTATTTATTTGGAGATTACACCTAAAGGAGGTGATTAATAGCAAAGACTCACTAAAGTTTGATTGTTATGATTGTGAATAGGAGATTGTCTCATAATGGGCAAATGATAGCCAGGCTGATTGGTTGTATTAGGCTGGTAAATAGGCATTATATCAACTATTGACCATTGTGGAAGTAATTGGGAAGCTACTGATTAACTATTTCTACAGTAAAATCGGTAAATAGGTGAGAGGAGAAAGATGCTGGATTGCTTTATGGAGTGTGATCATACTGACCCTTAGTCACGGAGAAGTTAAAAGAGTGATTGCATGTTATTACTTTCCTCAAGGATGTGTATTCTTGGTAGAATTGAAGGCTAAATAACATACAGGATATATATATGAAATCTCTATATATTCAGGTAATACATGATCTTGAAAATTTGAAATGTAAACTGTGATATCCTTGAGATTGTAGCTCGGTGGAGAAGGGATCCTGAACAATAGAGAATTGACAACCAGTACTAGTTTCACATTGGAATGAATATAGTCTCAACACAATAAATTGCTGGGATACAGTCGAAAGATCTGTGGTATAAATATGCCTGAAGATACTGAGTCAGTGTTGTGGGTGCTTCTTTGCTTCCATGGGCTTATAAAAGTCAAAAGTGTATTGTCTAGGACTAATAGCTATGTAAGTGTCTAGTAAGGTGTTATTAAACTCTTAGAAACCTTAGCTAATAAGTGATAGTTAATCCATTTAAGATGTGAAAATAAGTAAATAAATCTGTAAATTGTATTCTTCTTGAACCATGGAAACCTGAGCACTTCAATGCATCCTAAATGCCATCACATCACTTTAAAGACTGATTGATTCCATGCTTGTGTAAGAATTGCTTTTTAAGTAAAATCAAAGATATCATTAGCAGTGTTTTTGTTGGTAGTAGCAGTATTTTAATAGAAACTGGAACCAGTTGACTTAGCAGGTAGTGTTTTGAAACAAGGCAAAAATGTAAATATGGATTCATTGATGTTGAAAGATCCAATTCCCTACTCAAGCAGGCTCAGTCAGGGCATGTTGTCAGAGGCTGCGTTCAGTCATGCATTGAATATCCCCAAGGATGGAGACTCCACAATCTCCCTGGGCAACCTCTATCACTGATTACTCTCACAATAAACAGTTTTGTTTTGTTTTTCTTTCATGTTTAAATAGAAATTCCTGTGTTTTGTTTGTTGCTTCTTGTCATTTCACCAGGTACCACTGAGAAGAGTGGGGCTATATCTTCTTTACTTTTCTCCATCAGATATATACATTGATAAGATCCCTCCAAGCCTTTTCTTCTAAAGCTGAGTAGTTGGAGCTCTCTCAGCAACTTCTTGTGTTTCAGACATTCCAATTCCTTCATCATCATCTTTGTTGGTTTCACTCCAGCATGTTTCCTTCTTCTCTGCTGGAGAACTCAGAACTGAACCTCAACACTCCAAATGCCTTTCACCAGTGGTGAACAGAGGGTAAAGATCACCTCCCTCAATGTGCTGGCAGTGCTTCTGCTCTTGCAGCCTGGGGTGGTGTTGGCTTACGTCATAAGGACATGTTGCTAGCTTTTTCAACGTGTTGGTCACCAGGAGGCCCACCACTCTTTCTGCTTTTTTATTGTCTTCAAACTTGCAGTGGGTGCAGTCTGTCCCATCATAACAGAAGTTACTCGTGAAGATGTTAAGCAACTGTGGTGCCAACAGTAAGCCCTGAGAAATACCACTAGTGAGTGGCCTCTGGCAGGATGTTGTTCCTCAGATCACAGTTCCCCAAGTGTGGCAGATTGGGCAGTTATTAATTCCCCACACTGTCCACTTGCTCAATATTTCATACATCATACTTCAAAATTTTGTTGAAATGGGTTTTATGGAAGACAGTGTTGAAAGTCTTACTGTATCAAGGT
>JAOWBP010001760.1:66874798-66893411 GCA_028571105.1 Tragopan temminckii | reverse complement strand
TTCATACATCATACTTCAAAATTTTGTTGAAATGGGTTTTATGGAAGACAGTGTTGAAAGTCTTACTGTATCAAGGTCGAAGGGTCACTGTTCTCTCTTCACCCATTCAGCTAGACATCTAATCCTAGTAGGCTATCAAGTTGTCTAAGCATTCTCCTTTGTAAGTCCACACTGATGATTCATCATTACCTTCCTGACTGTCATCTGTTTGAAAATGCTTTTCAGGAAGATTTATCCCGTTCAGACTTGTTAAGTGGTTGTTTAGTTGAGAATGTGAATATATATAGAATCATAGAATCACCAAGATTGGAAAAGACCTCAGAGATCATTTAGTCCACCTGTCCACCTACTACAATATTTCCCCTCTAAACCATGTCCTTTTGTTCAACATCTAAATGTTTCATGACCACCTCCAGGGACAGTGATTCTATCACCTCCCTGGACATCCCACTCCAGTGCCTGACCACTTTTTTCAGAAAATAATTTTTTCCAAATATCCAACCTGAACCTGCCCGTAAACACATAGCCAAACAAAATGGACAAAAAGAAGCAGTTGGTCTAAGTACAGATAAGCATAACCTGGCTAGAGGAATTAACTACTTCCGTTAGTGCTTTTGAGTGGTTAAGACAAGGTCAGAGTACTGTTTTGTCTGTCAAAAATATCCATCTGCAGTGTGTTCGCTGTTTCAACAGATACTGTGCAAGTGCTACTGAATAAACTGAATGCTCTAGGGGTATAAAGTTTTATATTAATTATATTAAATATATTTTTTCTTTGAATTCTTACATTAGAAAAAACTATAGTAGTGTTATATGAAATGTTTTGTTGCTGTCTAGAGCAGTATGTTATGTAAATTACAGTATTATATAATGACTGTACATTACATTTATCATTACATTTATGGAAACTAAGAAAATAATTTTTATTTATTTTAAATAGAAAGGAATAGCAATCATAAATCTCATTTAAGTTCACATAACTCCTTTTGTGGTTCAAGAGACATGCCTAGGTAACAGCCAGGTAAACAACAAATTGCTTGAAATTTCAAATGCACTTGAAAGTCCAGTGCATCTTCTATCAATTTGCATTTAATCAAGTTTATTCTTGATAACTCCATTGACTGAAACATCAATATAGCTCTTAGCTTGCTTATTTTAAATTATTTGTTTGTTCATTTGTCTACCTGTGACAAAATTAGTCTCTGTGCAGAGTGGTCACTCATTTGCTATGACAGCAGGAAGGGCACGATGACTGCTAATGCCCAAGAGCTGCCCCCTGTAGAGTTTGCACCCTTGGAGACATTTCTTTATATGGTGTAGTGCTAAGCTTAAGAGAGCACATGATTTCTGGGTAAAGGATGTGGGTTTTCATAATGGTGTATGAGAATATATATCTCCTCTATGCTGTATTTACCTTAATTACATACATAAATTATAAGAAAAATGAGTTTGACTTCATTCTTAAGAAAAATTGACGTGTAAGTCTTGTTTCTGTTTAAGGGATTCATTTGGGGTAAAAAAAAAAAAAAAAAAAGCAGGTTTTGAAAGATTATATTTCTTTTTAGTTTCAGGCACTGGATGCTGTGTCACACACACTTGTTTTGCTAGGAAGGAATAACACACTTCGAAATTCTTTAATGTCTTTTCTACTGTCAGAACTACAGCAGTTTGCTGAGCAGATGTTGCAAACTTACCAGGTACTACCATTTTTTTGTTGTTCTGGAGAAAATCCAAGGATTGGTGTTGGGGAGTGTTTTTTTCTATATCTATTTGTTTTATGGAATGTACTCAGTTCATCATTCTGTAGAATGTTGTACAGGGTCTGGCTGGGGTGGAGTTAGCTTTCCTCACAGCAGCCATACAGTCCTGTGCTCTACACTTATAGCTAGGATGTCACTGATTCACAGCAGTGTTTTGGCTATTGCTGAGCAGTGCCGGCATAGCATTTTAGTCAGTTGATCATCCTATAAAATGTGCAGGTTTAAGAATTCTAATTTTACCAGCAGATTCAAAAGAGATATCAAGAAAAATAAAAACTCCTGATGGGCAAAAGTAAAGTGATCAGAGTGTATAATACACTGTATAGGTTCTAAGATCATGCTGTGTAATTTGGAAAATACTTGAGTTAATGTTAAGAGTTAGTTGAAATTAATTCTTTAAAGATGCAAATTGTGAGCTATGCGGGCATACAAGTTTGGTATCCAGCTGGACCCACAAAGAATTGTCTCGTTTTCCATTTGTACTTGAGATTGAAAGTTGTGTTATTTTTCTTCAGAATTAAATTTGTTGCTTCTCATTATATTATTTTACATGATACAAATGTTATCCAGCGCTTAAAGTTGTGTTTTGTTGATTGTAATGAGTAGGAGACGAAAAGGGAAATGGAGTGGAGATAATATATTTGGTAAAATTGATTTCTTATATAGATTTTTGTATTGAAATGATGTGGAGTTTGAATAGATGGAACCAGCATAATTTTTTTTTCAGGTAAACTATAGAGCTGGAAAGAAAGAGAATGAGTAGATGTGCCTTTTAAAATTTGGAGAAGATGTGAAATCTTTTAGGTTTTTATATATTTTTCATATATTTTTGTGCAGTGGTATATATCTAATTAAAAATGGTACAGTCTCACTTGGGAATATGACTTGATCGGGTAGTGTCCTACAAGGGTCAATGAAAAGAAAGCATGCAGCTTGTTATTAAGTGAAAAATGAAGTCATTTGTACGTCTAATAAATATTTATCATAGGTGTATTACCAACACTGTGGTCCAGTTTAAAAAATATCCTATGTGTCGCTTGAGTTGTCTTTATATTTTTCTGTAATTCATGATGTGTAAGTCACAAAAAGGAAAGATTACAAAACTGTATTACTTGAAGTTGAGAAAATTAGAGTAAATTAGTATCCTATGATTTTAACTACAAAGGATTCTTCTTACACAGTAGCGACTTGGGTTTTCCTAATGGTAATTTGTTTTTATTACTTGCAGTGTAATTTATATATTTACGGGAAGACAACAAAAGATTGGATTTGTACATAGATATTAAAAAAATGGTGATTTAATCCTTGAACAATTCCTATACAACATCTGGCATAGTAAATTAATTAAAAGTCTGTTTCTCAAGGATGGCTTGATGCCCTTAGTTGTACACAACAACAATTTTGCAGTTTGTTTTTTAACCAACATAAGCAGAAAGAAATGCTATAAGTGGTTAAAACTTGTGCCAGGAATAGGAGTTTACTCTGTAGAGTAGGTGCAGTGGATAGTCTATAAGATGCCACAGAGTTTTTCCTCGCTCTCTAATAAGTTGTTTTCCTATGTAACCCTTACATACGAACACCTACCATCTTTCCTGCCCTTCATCAGGAGGATTTTTGTATGAAATGTCTTCGTGTAAAGAGCTGGCCCAGTTTCAGAGCTCAGGAGAATTTCTGGGCAGACAGGAACTTGCATTCAAAAGAAAAAATAAAGATTCTTTTGATCTGTTTCTTCATATTTACTATATGTAAAAAAAAAAAAAAATAAAAAAAGTCAGGACAGCAAAATGCACTTGTTATTTGACTTTTTCAGCTTCAGGGCCAGGTCTCTTTTCAGGTAAACTCTTTGCTACCTATAGGTCTTTTCCTGTTACATTTTATTTACCTTATATTTGTGCTTACTGCAGATCTTTTCTGTTATCAATACATAATACAGATTTCCATATTTTATACTTATCAAAAGCCTTCACAAAATGCCTCCCACCTTTAATATGAGGTGTATTTTCACTACTGTGCAAAGGGGAAGCATAGAAAGATTTTCTGACTTAATGAGTTTTAAAAGATTAATAACTTAATGAGGTTCCTTTTTACCCCTTCTTTAAACAGCACTTTCTGTGCACCCCTCTGGAGATCTTTTTGGATCATCTAGTTCTCTCACATCCAAGAATTTAGAAATGTGTTTCCATAAAGAAAGTTTACTTCTCTGCTTCTATGTCCTTCCATTGTTTTATCTGCCTTTGTTCCTGAAATGATATACCCTCTTTTATGTATTTATTTCTGTTTTTATTTTCTTCCCGGCAGTGTTGCACAGGGGTGATGAAGGCATATTGCCTTCTGATTAAGTAATTCGTGTATTTATATTTTTCCCATCCAGTGTTAATAGTGCTTCCTGGGAGTTTAATTGACCTTGATCAACCAATTGCAAACTCAGGGCTGGAAAAGGAGTTTCATATAGTCCTATCAAAGCTTAGGGTGCTTTCTTTCAACTCCTTTTAAAACATGCTGCTTTTAAGTATCCATCAGAAGAATAACTGAGTTTCATATACATGGGAAATCTCCAATGTTTTACAGTAATAAAGCAGTCTGGAATTGTTCATTGCCAGCATGGAGTTCAGAATTTGTCTGGGAAATGGAGAAGATTCCAGGTGACGGAATATGTAACTACAGGAACTGTATGCAGATATCTCTGTAGGTGACCTTTTTCGAAGTACAAGATCTTGACAACCACAAGTTCGTGTAGTTCCCTGTACATAACTGGAGTTCTAGCTTGCTGAGAAATGAATATTTTCAGTTTCATGCATTTGTGTATTTAGTTTTATGTTCATTTATGCACGTTTATGTTTTATGTTCACTTGCAAACCCATATACATTCTGTAAGTGATCATTTTTCTGGAATTTTTGCTTAACGTAAGCCTCTCTACTTAGTACAGTAGAACACTAAACTCCAGTATTTCTGACAGCCTGATTTACAGACCTGTTTCTGAGTGTTTCTGACTTTATGGAGCACTACCTTTGGTAGGCATGATCCTGAAATAAGTTTTAAATCCTTTTTCTTGTTTTATAATCAGTGTAACAATACACTTCTTAATTAGAAATATTCAGAATGACAGTTTTTAAAAAAATCATCTTAAATTTGTAAATTTGCAAATGGTTAAAACTTTGTATAATCAACTTCCATTAATTGACTATTACCATTATCCTATTTTATTACTAAAGCAAAACTTCTATTAATTGCAAAGCTGTTTCATGTCTTCCATTTCAGAAAACGAAATTAGGGACTTCTAGGTTTAGTTATGGTAAGAGATGAACAGGAATGTTGGATGTCTTTTTGTTAGCCTGCAGTTAATTCCTAAATATTTTGGTGAACCACAGAAACTGAAAATAATGGCTTTTGCATCCAAGTGAATTTTTTTAATTTTGAACAATTACTTTTCTTAAAGTTGCTGTTTTCTAACATTGACTTGGATTGAAAACAAAATTTCTTTTAATTTTTCTAAATGAATCCTGTAGATATTTCAAGGGTTTTAGTTTAATTTTAATTGATTTGTAAAATGCTTGTATTCCAGATTATGTAACTTTCTGTTGCCTTGACCCAGGTGCAAGACCTTGCACTTGGTTTTGTTGAACTTCATGAGATTCTTCTGAGTCCACTGCTCAGGCCTGTCTAGGTCTCTCATGATGACGTCTCATTCCTCAGGTGTGTCAGCCATACACAGTGTGGTGTCATCTGTAAAATTTTTGAAGGTGCACTCTATCTCGCTGTCAGTGTCAGTGATGATATTAAAGTTCCAGTACTGACCCTTGAGGAACAGCATTCAACACTGATCTCCATCTGGACATTGAGCCATTGACCGCTGCTCTCCGGGTACAATCTTGCAACTAGTTCCTCATCCACTGATCTGTCTACCCATCAAATCCATATATTTCATATTTGGAGAGAAAAATGTTGTGAGGGGCTGTATCAGAGACCATAGTGAAGTCCAGATAGTCAGTGGCTCTTCCCCTGTTCATTTGATGCCATCACAGAAGGCCACGAGGTTGGGCAGGCAGGACTTGACCTTGATGAAGCCATGCTGGTTGTCCCGTATCCCCTCCCTCTCTTCCACATTCCTTAGCGTAGCTTCCAGGAGGATCTGTTCCATGATCTTCCCTGGCACATAGATGAGACTGACAAGTCATTAGTTCGCTGTGTTGTCCTTTCTGTCCATATGTCTAATCTCTTCAGACATATGTCTGTATTGTAACTATTGTAATAGAGCATTTACATGGGATAGAAAAATTCCTTGCTACTTTTCCCAGATATGGTGTAAAGTGGCTTAATTTGTTGATTAGAAAAAAGTAGCCGAGCATATTATGTGACTGTAAAAGATACTAAAATGACTGACTGTTCAGCCTATTTGGATTGTTGCATTTTCTACTGTTGACTTCTACTTACGTATCAAATTAATAATACTTCACCCATGTAAAAGAAAAGAGAGTTATGCTATGCAGACCTCATGAAAATAATTGAACTTGCATCTGGACATCTGTTCATCCTTTTTAAGATGTCATTTCTTTCCTTGTTAAGCGAGTAAGCACAGATTGTAACATATTTCAAACTGTGAATGCTGAAAGTTGTTGCAGAAGAACACCCTGGCTAAGTGCAGAATTATATTTTTATTTCATGTGACTGTTGATGCTACTAGTAACAAAGGAATTAGTGGTTTTATATAATAATCAGTTGATCTGCTTTTTTTTTTCCTCTAAGATACATACCTCGTTTGGAGATACATATTTGTGAAGTCATAAATGTTTCCCCTGAAAGACAGCAGTGAAAGAATCACTCAGGACTCACTATGTGTCAGAAGAGGGCCATATATCTTTGAAGCATACACCTACCTTTGTGGCATATGTCATTCTCTATTAAAGATTAGATTTTAAGATGCATACAAAACAGTATGGCGTGTCAAAACCAGAAAATTAAAAATGGTTCATACAGTTCATACAGTTTCTCTACTCCCTTGTACTATCATGAAATGATAGCATTGAGGAGAAAGGAGTTGAGAAGTGTTCTTACAAAGCTAAAGGGTAGTAGGGCAGCAGTTGGCAAAATTGGGGATGACATACAGTCAAAAGAACTCAGGTGTGTTGGGGAATTGAAGCACCAAATACTGATTACATGAAGAGGACTCGACATAGCTGTTGTCCAGAGAATTATTAGTCTTAATTTTGGTGAATCATCTCATTCATGAAAACATAAGTACTAGAAAAAGAAAAAAGCCTAATTTCAAAATCCAGGATATGCCATGCCTTAACAAATAAAAAGGTAGTACTCTTAGAAACCCTAATTTTAAATCATCTGAAAAATCTAAGCTTTCTAAAAGACTGTTTAGAAAGAAAAGTAAATAAACAGAAGTTAACATGATAGTAAATAAGAAGTTAAGTACTTGAATTCTTGATACACCTTACAGTAAATAAATAAGAGATGAATGCTTATCTGGGTTGATGCCACAGTTGGTTTTTACTACTTCCTTATTGTGGCTTCTTGTCCTTTTCCTGTTGCTTTCTTTACAACTCAGTTAATCCTTTTGTAAACTTGAAAGTACACACTAAATAGAAGAAGCAACATACATTGCGTACATGGTCATTATTGCCTAATCAAATAGATGTGCTCCTGTTAACTTGCTCTCTTCACAGGACATGCCTAGCTTTGATGCATAAAACAGCATGATGTTACAGAAAATTAACCACAGCTTCGTTAGTGCTTTTAGATATTGGCGTTACCTATGTGAATTAGCATATCTACCATATGTGCTCTTAGAAGTTCATTTTGTAGGTGAGATAATTTTTAGTATCAGGTTTACCTTTTAATTTTATTTTGGACTTGTTTAAAGTCTTCATTATGATGTACTTTTAACATAGCTTCACCAAATGCTTTTCAGGAAACAGTATAAGTGAATAGCTCCTCTGTCAATGGCTTGCAATATATTTTCTGTTAGCATTTTATATCTGCATATAATAGAAATGGGAAGCATTGTAGCCCTAGAATTTCTAGCTAAAAGTTACCACTAAATGAATTTCTGTTTGAAAGAGTAATTACAGTTTAAACTGTCTTTAAATAATCACCTAGTTAAAAATAGTAAAATGTAAGTGGAAGCTAAGGAAGCTAGTGACTTAACAGTGAAATCGTGACTTTTTTTTTTTTTTTTGGTCCAAAATGATCTTTTCATTTTACAGGACACATTATATATTTAAATTGCTTCACACTTATTTCCCTCTTTCTAAATATGTAGGATGGTTCTGTTCATAAAGAATTAGAGCATTGGCCTGCCCCACTGGGAACTTATTTGTAGCTGAATTTTTTTGTTAAAAAGTACCTTTGAAGCTGTGGCTATCAACCTATTGAGTTTATGCGTAGTCATCACTACTGAAATCACAGTATCTGGAGGATTAGTTGATGTTTGTTTAGTACTTTCTGAAATGTTAAAGCACTGTGAGATACAATCATGAAGCACATGCACAATGGTATATCTTCTGTGGTGTTCCATCTAGCATAGAAATACTGTTTCTGATCCTTACGTGTCCTTTGATAAGCAATATTTTTGCAATTGGTTTATCTGTATGCTTGGGCTGAGGTCTGCATTTTCGAGGGGCCATATGGCTTGGCTTAGATTGTTGGTAGGGATGGCTGCAGTGGACTTACACCTGATTTAGGTTTAGAATTGCAAAATAAGGTTGTCAGCAAAGAGGAAAAAGTTTGAAAGGTAACATTTGTCACAACCTAACGAGCTGTGCTTATTTTGCTGCCTGGGTTAGTCAGGCTAGAGTTGTATTAGTACAAACTCCCTAGATATGTCCTGAGCTGAGGCTGTCATAGACAACAGTTGTGGTGGTGGTTTGTTTTTGGGTTTGCTCTTCTTGATGACCTGCGGTGAGCACCACATCTAGATGGAGCTGCTGTCCCAGGTTTGTCTCCAAAATGAGCAGACCTCACTGCTAGGTGAGTGATTTTGAGTGATATACGAATGATAAAGAGAATGGTTTTATGTCTGGGCTGAAAGGATTGGCTACTTGAGGTTTGTTTTGTAGCTATGGTTTGAGTTCTGGTTTGTGTGGCTGAGATGTGTTAAATTTAGTTCTGTAGTTAGTCTAGATTTTTGGTGTCAGCACTCACCTGGCTGGTTAAGGCTTGGTCTAGCAGGGCAGCAGTGATATTAATGATGTGCCCAGAGTGGGAGGTAGGTTTCAGGACTGAAGACAGCAGGAATTCCCAGAATTCATAGGATTTCTGACATAGATTTAATTTAGGGAGATAGGATGTGGTGAGCTAAAGTTAAACGTGTTTATAGAGCTAGAGAGTTGTCATGCCAAGGGCTTACGAATTTGGACTATCAGTTTTAATCAGGCCTTCTTGATGCAGCCACAGCTAAGTCTATGAACGTAATGTATGCTTGGGTGACTGCAAGAATGAGAAGTGAGTTTGTTAATGTATTTGCAATACTAGGAGATTTGGAGATGCAGGAAGAAGGCGCTGTGCTAGGTTTGTGTTGAGAGAGAAAGGCAGCAGCAGCTGACTTTGTTTAGATCTGAGCATCAGTGACGTGGTCTGGTGTTAAGCTAGAGAGCAAGGTTTGTATGACCCTGATTTGTGCAGCAGAGAATGTCTTGGAAATGTTGGAAGTACTCCCGATAGAGGTATGCTTGAGCAAAAAATAATTGATATGGTTTGATTAGATTTAGAATTAAGATGTTGTTGAATGCATTCATTAACTTAAATGAAATACATGCAACCTGATACTTTGTTCATCTGAACCACATTTGTAAATGTACACATTCATAGAATAATTTACAGTAGCACAATTTGTATTTCTTGTCTTTCAGCAGGAAAGAAATAATTCTATAAGACATTTGAAATTAATGTAGCACTAACAGAATTAAAATTAGTTTTAGGAAATAATAATCTTGAATCTACTCAAGTTCACTTTTTTATTGTTTAAGATGGTGCATTTTCTTTTGGTTCCAGTAACAGCTTGCAAAGGAAGAAATAAATTGAGTCAACTGCAACAACAGGGAAAGAAAATGGGGGAAAAAAATACAAGAAAAATAGGAGAAAAAGTTAGCTTTTTGATATGTCTTTTTTTTTCTTTTTGAGTGTTGGCATTCCAAGTTACATGATTACAGCTCAACCTTTGAAGATTTAGCTTGTTTTGTATCTTCTTGTGTCTGTCAGTGCCTGAATTTAGCTGGCAAAGCACAAGTAAATCTCTAGGTGTTAGGTCTTCAAACTTTTGGCTTCATTTCATCCTTAAAATTAGTTATTTCATTAAAAGTTACTCCTAGTCTCTGTGTTTTCAGAGTATCCAACTTCTAGCTGAAGTTGCTATTTTAGAGAACTCTTTTTTTTTTTTTTCATGTAGCCTTATTATTTAATGAAAACTCTTTTACTAAGCCTGGCTATTACAGTTCCCTAAAGTATCCTATGTTAAATGTATATGACTGAGAGAGAGGTTACAGAGAGATTAAAATCTGAGTAGTACTTCTGCCTATAGGAATAAATTATTGACAGAACTTAGTTTAGGTTCGAATATTCAGTTGTTCAGTTTGAGTCCTTCCTATAATTGTGAGCTACAATTCAGTTCTGTTAACTTGCTTAAATAAAGTGAGTTCATCAGATGACCATAGAATTAATAAGATTAGAAAGGAGCTCTGGAGGTGATCTAGTGCAGCTCCTCTGTTCAAAGAAGGTTGCTCGAGCTGTGTCTAATCAAATTTTGAATTTTTTCAACTATGTAGACTACAACATTCTCTTTGTGCAGCCATTCCAGAGTTGGGTAACCTCTAGCAGCTTGTAATAAAAGGCTGTCAGGTTGGTTAAACACAATCTGCTTCTTTGTAAATCAGTGCCAACTACTCTTTCACCATGTTGTCCATCATATGTCTGGAAATAGTTTCCAGGATTATTTGCTATGTCACCTGCCCAAGGATAAAGGTTACGTGAACTGACCTGTGTTTCTCTGGATGTTTCTTTTTGAAGATTGGTCTGTCATTCTTTATCTTCCATTCCTCAAGAACTCTTCCAGTTTCCAAGGTCATCCAAAGATAATGGCCTTGCCATGACATTGCTCATCTGTCAACAATCATAGCTGCATGCCATCAGATCCAGTGGTCTTATATGTCCAGTTTCTTGAAATGTTCCTCAACCTTGCTCATCTCCACTCAGGGTAAATTTTCCCTTCTCCAAACTTTCCCACTGGTTTCAGACATGCAGTACTCCAGAAAGCTGATTTTACCAGTAAAGTTGAATCTGAAGAAGGCACTGTGTCCTTCATCATCTGTTCCTTTGCTACATTTTTCCTTATTTTCCTTTTGCTCCGATGCATCTCAAAAAATCTTGATGCACTTCATATTCCTATCCAGATTCAGTTCCAGATAGTTTTAATTTCTTAACTCTGTTTCTTCAAATTTTGACGGTGTCTTTGTATTCTTTCAGAGTTACCTATCCTTGCTTCCACACCTTACTGCTTCCTTTTTTATTTTTCAGTTATGTCAGAAGCAATTTGTTCATCCATGCAGGAGCCATGCAACTTTTGCTTACCTGTGTATCAGGTAGAGCATTCTTGAACTTGAGCCTTGAAAATTATCTCCCTCACATGCCTCTTCTCTGCAGAATCATATCACATTGCATTTTTCCCAAATACATTGCTAAAGAGGCTGAAATATGTTCTCCTGATACCCAAGGTGGTGACCCTGCTTTTTCTTTTTGATAAATTTTTCAGCAGTAGGTGAGATTATAGTTGCAAATTAGTTGAGTTCTTGAGAGAAGTATTAAGTCATAAAGAGAGAAGTCGCTTTTCCAATCAAGGAACAATCTTTCTCAGGAAGTTTTATAGATGCTTCAGTAACACTCTCAAAGCTAGCAATCTGATTTATATGAAGATAATTTTTATTGAATGCAGACTAATAATTTTCAATCTGTGGGAGTATAAGGTGAATATTGAGACATGCTCTGAAACTCCTCCTTTACATTGAATTCCCTTTTGTATAGGTAAGACTGAGTATGGAATCTGTTCTGGAGGGCTCTACATACTAGATTAGCCCCTAGTCCTCCATAGCCAAAAGATATGTCAGAGGAAACTTAAATGACAGGTAGGATGAAGTGTATTAAAGTATGTCTCAGGTCTTTGATGTTATTTAAAAAAAAAAAAAAAGTTTTACTTAACGAAATAGAGAAAATAACATGTTACTTTCCTTAAAAAAAAAAATAAATAAATTAACATTTCTCTGATTTTTCAGAACGGTCTTGAATAACTTCAAGCAAGAAAACATAATTATCTAACTAGCAACCTTAAGACCAAATGTGCTTGGATCTCTTAGGAATTGCTTTGGCTTTCATCATGCTGTATATCAATTTATTGTAATTTCAGCTGCAAATTTATCTTGATAAAGCCTTGATAAAGTCAGCTTATATTAGCAAATTTACTTTCTGCTTTCTATACTTCTAAGTATAGAATCATAAGATGATTTTAGTTGGAAGGGACCTTAAAGATCTCATCTAGCGATGGGCTGGAACACTCACCACTGTATCAGGCTACCCAGGACCCCATCCAGCCTGGCCTGGAACACTTCCAGGAATGTGGCAACCTGTTCCCGTGCCTCTCCCCCTTCAGTGAGAAGATTTTTTTCATAATATGTAATCTGAATTTCCTCTCTTTTAGTTTAGAACCATTACCTCTTATTTTATCACTACACTCATAGTGTGCCTTTCTCCAGCTTTTTCATAAGCATCCATAAATGTTAAACCTTTATGTTTTCTGTCTTAGAATCATAGATTCCTTAGAGTTGGAAAGGATCTTTAAAGATAATCTAGTCCCGCTGTCCTGCAATGAACAGGGACATGCACAGCTAGATTGGATTCCCCAGGGCTTGATCCAGCCATACCTTGATAGTCTCCAGTAATGGGGCATCAACCACATCTGTAGGCAAGCTGTTCCAGTGCCTCACCACCCTCACTGTAAAGGACTTCTTATATCCAACTTATATCTATCCTCCTTAAGACTGAAGCCATTTCTCCTTGCATTGTCAGCACAGACCCTGCTAAAGAGTCTGTCCCCTTCTTTTCTGTAGCTCCCCTTTAGATACTGACAGGCTGCTATCAGGTCACTTCAGAGCCTTCTCTTCTCCAGGCTGAACAGCCCCAGCTCTCTCAGCTGTCCTTGTAGGAGAGGTGTTCCACTCCTTGGATCATTTTTGTGGCCCTCCTCTGGATGTGCTCCAACAGGTCCATGTCTCTCCTATACTGAGGACTCCACATTTGGATGCAGTACTCCAGCTGAGGTCTCACCAGCACAGAATAGAAGGACAGGATCACCTCTCTCAACCTGCTGACCATGCTGCTTTTGATGAAGCCCAGGACAGGGTTGGCTTTCTGAGCTGTGAGGACACATTGCTGGCTCATGTCCAGTTTCCCATCCATTGGTGCCCCCAAGTCTTTTGGCAGGGGTATTCTCTATCCTTACAATCCTTAGCTTGTATTGGTAGTGAGGGTTACCTTGACCTGTGTGCAAGGTCTTACATTTGGCTTTTTTGAACCTCATGGGATTTACCTGGGTCCATTTCTGAAACCTGTCTAGGTCCCTCTGCATGGCATCCCATCCTTCACGTGTGTCAACTGCACCCCACAGCTTGGTTTCATCAGTAAACTTGCTGAGGGTGCACTCAACCTCACTGTCAATGTCATTGATGAAGATATTAAAGAGTTTTGGTCCCAGCACTGACCCCTGTGGGACACCACTCATCACTGATCTCCATCCAGACACAGTCATTCACCGCCACTCTCTGACCTCGATTCTGCAGCCAGTTTTTCATCCACTGAACTGTCCACCCATCAAATCCATATCTTTCCAACTTGGAGAGAAAGATGTTGTGGGCCAGAGGCCTTACTGAAGTCCAGATAGATGATGTCAGTGGCTCTTCCGTTATCCACTGATGCAGTGACATCAAAAAAGGCCACTAGGCTGGTCAGACAGGATTTGCCCTTGGTGAAGCTGTGCTGGTTCTCCAGTGTCACCTCCCTATCTTCCTTGTGCCTTAGCATAGTTTC
Source organism: Tragopan temminckii (assembly GCA_028571105.1). Taxonomy (NCBI): domain Eukaryota; kingdom Metazoa; phylum Chordata; class Aves; order Galliformes; family Phasianidae; genus Tragopan; species Tragopan temminckii. The sequence continues at coordinate 66,879,575 of JAOWBP010001760.1, read as the reverse complement.
CAGGATAATCTTTTCCATGATCTTTCCCTGCACAGAGGTGAGACTGACAGGACGATAGTTCCAGATGTCTGCAAGGTCGTAAGATTTTGTTTTCACTTGTTTGTAAGTTTTGGCAAATGCTAACCTTTCAGGCTGTTTTTTTTCCTAGAGGTATCTACCTCAGGACTTTTTTATATGTATTTTTTATTTTCTTTTTGCTTCTGTCAGTGCATGAGTACAAGTCTGAAGTTCAGTGTGTGAGAGCTCACAGCTTTGATAAAAGTCAGTAGGAGCTGCACTTTGAATTCGTGCATCTCTGTGTAATGCCAGACACTGTAAAATCACATCCACGTTCTTTAAGTTTGCCATTAGCAGATAGTGTGATTATTCCAAAGATTCTGTTGTAGTAAATAAAAACATTACCTCTCTCTACAAGTGCTAGTGAATTATAAGTAATACATGTAGTGTATGTGAAATTGTAGTAATGATTGTCATTAAAAAAATAAATCTGTATTCAGAGCAGAAAGTGAATGCTGTGCATTTTATGTTCATGCATATAACAAGGATAGAAAAAGTACTGAATAATAATATTCCTCCTATTTCAACACGATTAGTAACAGAAGCAATTATCCTTGTAAAAACAAAAACAAAACAGTAATTGATCATGTTATTAAAACTATAGACATAGGTGAGTCAAATTAGGCTTACAATATCATTGTGTTGGTTTAAAATTGCTATTCCTAATTGAAAGCAGGTAGCTAGCATCAAGAAATCATATATAAGTCATATGATTATTTTACAGTATTAAATAACAGTCTGAATTGTAACCCTTAATTTTCTCAATGTTTCACAATTCTGCTTATGAGATGTTTGACCAGCCCTTGGAATATATACAGCTATCTCATTTCTACATGGTGGTTGCTCAGGTATCACTTGAAATTAGGTACGTAAGGTCTGTACTATAGGAACTGGAATCATTTAGTCTGTCAGAGGGAGGATGGAGAGCAGCTGTAATAGTCATCTAGAATGGGAGAAGTTGCCATTATGGCTCCTAAAGTGAACAAGAAGAAACACACTGTGTGATTAAGTGTTATAAGCGTGTTTTGTTGTTGTTGTTAAAATGCTTTAACACTTGAAGAGTAGGTTATTGGCTGCATCATAGGATGTATGGATTCAGCACACAGGACCAGGCAACACAGATGACTTCTCATTTATGATGGTCTTCAAGTACATCCATCTTTTTGGAGAGACTTCAGTATACTTAACCTTGGGAGTTTGGACTAGAAATTAATCAGCTCAGGACTACTACTTCAGCTATAAATCAGAACTGTGCTCACATTTATTTATTACATTAATATTTCTAAGTATGATCAAAATTTGAATTGGTTGCAAATTCAAAGGGAAGGAGGGAAGAAAGGAAAACTCTACTGAATACGTGATCTGTAGATTTATGTTGAAAAAAAAGATAAATTATAAGCAGTTCTCTACATGATTAACATTATGTTATATCAACTTGAGTCAATAGTATTAACTAAATATTGATTTCTTTATTATGTATTTGTTGTTTATTTAAGAAAAATCCATTTTTATAGAAGTATGATTGGGCTTCCTTTTAGCTGGGAGTTCATAGTTTTTATTCAGCTAGAAGATACTTCACATCAGTCATTTTTATTATGGCCCCATGTAAAGCATAATATGATCATTTCTGGTTCTTTATGAAAGCACTCTTAATGTTGCCTGCACTTACCAGTGATGTTTGCCTTGGTTGTCTGCCCTACCAGATGCTCTGACATAAGTTTCTCTATCTCCCTTCTCTGCAGAGAGTATCAATTTTAGCAAACTTGAAGTGCTCTGTTTGCATTCAAAAACTTCTTATCGATCACTGCTGTTATTATTCATGTAAGATGGAAAGAGTAACAGTAGTATGTATTCAGTAACAAATGCAAATATCAGGTTTAAAGAGAAAACAGTAGTGTAAATCTCTTCACAATTGTGATCAATTTCATGCCATCCATATTTTTTGTTTGAACAGTTTTAAATTACAGTGCAAGATAATTAAGAAAGAAGTTGGAGATTTTGAGTGGCTATAGGGGTACAAAAAATAAGATATTTGAGATTGCTCTAGCCATTCAGTCTTATTTGTTCTTAACAGGAGGAAGATGTGTTAAGCTTTTAGTTCAGCCTCCTCTCCTCCCCCAAGGATATGATTGCTGTATTATTTTGGCTATGAAAAATACATAGCATAGTTGCCATGGCAAAGCATTTGTTCTTTCTCATGACAGTCTAAGAACCTAAGAGGGCTCTTGCTTTACTGAATGACCTTGGCACCCCACTGGCTTCAAATACTGTGGCGCAACAACCAGCCCTGACAGCCCAGCAAGCAGTAGGTTCTCCTTTTAAAGCTGTAGGGCCATTTGCTGCCTCAGCACCACAGCACATTTATCAATTTCAAGTAACTGGTTGAGTCTTTTACCTGAAAAGTAAGGGCAGAGGAACCAGAGCCAGGTATTTCCCATATCCTTGTGGGAACTTGTAAGGAGACTTTAGGAAAAGTCTAAGAAACTGTTACTGTTGCAGGTATGCACACCTTATTCTTCTAATAGGCAATGTAGTATTAGGAGAGGAAAGGAAATGTCTTTATTTCTTTCCTAGTTGGTATCAACATACAGTTGTGGTTTCACTAAGGGTGACTGAGGGTGACTTATGTTTGCAGAATTGGTGGCTCCCAATGAATTTCTGCATAAACCAGAGCTGGTTTAATATATATGGCAAGTTTTATTGTCATTTGTATGCAGGACTTTTTTAATTTTTTTTTTTTGTATTTGATTTATCAGGAGGGAGATTTGTGAAATTTCACTCACAGAGATGAGATGTTTGTAATCATTTGGTCTTCAGTATCTTATCTGTAAAGTATCAGCCTGTGCTAAGGACCAACTTGCTTCTAAGGAACTTGTTTCATTAAGTTTAAGTTTAAAGAGAGCCAGGAGTTACTATTTTGTGTGATATATTTGACTGGAATATTTTGAGGAACTTCTATCAGTGTAGTTATAAAATTGGGCTGACAGTACAGCCTGTAGAATTTTATTTATTTATTTATAAATGGAGGCAGATTGGAGGCAGATGGAAGCAGACAATTAATTAAATTAATTGTCCTTGTGGTATATTAAGGGTCCGCACAAGTAGCGGTGAACAATTGTCTGTCATTTTTTAATTGTTTATATCATTGAGAAAAGCCTGGCATGCCTAATGTAAAAGCATTAATCTGAAAAACAAACTCAGATCCAGTTGCAGCTGACATATTTCTAACAAGACATTCAAGACTCTGTTACTACAGTGGAATACTAACAATTAATGTGAAATCTAATAAGTGAGCTTCTGCTAAGTTAATAAATAAAACATAGGTTGGTTTTACTAGCTGCCAGTTGTATCCAGAAACACAAGCAGTGAACTGTGATAAATTGGCATCATACAAATACTGCTTGAAAACTAACTGTTGTCCCTGAAATGAGTAGTCATAATAATAAATCTTACTTTTCCAATTCTTCATGCTATTTTAAAATTAATTAAATATATAAAAGTAAGTTATGATTTTATTATTTAATCAAGTATCTGCTACTGTGAGGGTCTTTCTGAGGCAGAAGTAAGATCTGTGTCCTTTGATACTCCTGATTTGCAGTCCAAACTGTGAAGTATTCTGTTTGTATTGTACATAGCACATTCTTGTCCGTGAAGCTTTGTGCTTTTTAATATTTAGAGTGAACATAGGTAGCAGAACCTTGTTCCTGTCCATTCATAACTTTATATAGAAATATAGTACAAAGGAAATCAACTTTGCAGGCAAAAGCCTCATTGCCTTCTTAGCAAATGCTTTATCCTGTTGAAATAGATCCTCCATACAGTAATCTAGGGCTTAATATACACACATCTGATGTTTTAACGTGGGTCTTGGCATTATGAAAGAAACATTAGAAAGGCACTCTGAAAAGAATGTTGGAAGCATCCCTTATTAAAGTGTCAAGCTGTTGCAGATGCTGTTTTATATGCCCTTTTTTTCAGTTCTGCACAGAATATCATAGGAAATAGCCTTTCATTGTACTCTGTACAATTGTATAGCAGTAACTTGACTATTCCTGCCTTTTCTGCTTAACTACTTAATTTTCATGCCTGCTTATAGCTAGGGTGCCCTTGTTTTTCTGTGGTATTGTTTTTATTTCTAATACGCTTTAACGTTCTTTTTATTTCCTGTAATCCCTTTAGCTTCTCTTATCAATCACTTGTATTCTAAATTTTTGTCTTATCTTCGGTATTGTTAATTGCTTCATCTTCTATGTGTAGATTACTTAATGCTTTATCAGTGCTTTCATGTTTTAATAGGTTTGTTTTTACATCAGTATACTTTTTCTTCTGTAATCTTGACACATATGTCACACATTCCACTGACAGATGATAAGAAAAAATGGTGACTTTCATAGTTTAGCATCTGTAATAGAAAGCTAAGTGCTTTTCTGAAAGATGATTTAAATGCAATTCCTAGTTTTAAAAAATCATGGTTTGTTCCTGGAGAACTTCAATAGTGTCATAGAATGATAGAATCACAAGGTTGGGCCCCTCACTGCAGGAAGGACATTGAGGCCCTGGAGCGGGTTCAAAGAAGGGTGACAAAGCTGGTGAGGGGTCTGGAGCACAGGCTTTATGAGGAGTGGCTGAAGGAGCTGGGATTGTGCAGTCTGGAGAAGAGGAGGCTCAGGGGAGACCTCATTGCTCTCTATAACTACCTGAAGGGAGGTTGTAGTGAGCT
>JAOWBP010001760.1:66851819-66867167 GCA_028571105.1 Tragopan temminckii | reverse complement strand
ACTGAAAAGAGCATTAAATGAACCACGTGATGTGAAGCCCTCCATGTATGGGCTCTAAAATACATGGTAGTAAGAAAAAGAGATGAACCTGTGGGGGGAAAAAAGAAATAGATTTTTTTTAAGAATTTACTAATTGGAATGATTAAAAATATTTCAAAATCAATGGCTGTATGCCACTATAGCATAGAAGGGGTGGAATTAAATTTAAAGGAATCCAGTCTGATAGCAGAAACAATCACAGCATGAGTTCCTTGTTGGGTAATGTGGTGTCATCAGGGAAACCTCTAGGAATATATTTAATGTCTACTCTAAGGCCATTAAAAGCGTAGCAATGTTCTCTTTCTTGTCCGTGGTCTGAAAATTGCTTTATTGTCCCTGAATTTATCTCTCTGCTAGATTAGTGCTCTTTCAGGGAATAAGTGCAGTAAAAATTGCAAAATAATAATAATAATAATAAAAAATTGGATTTAGATAGTGACTTTCTTCTAATGAAGAAACTTTAACCATTAAAACATTTTAGTTTTATTAATACTGCAGCTGGTGTCTCTCATTCATTGATAACTAGGTTGTATAGGCGATATCTTCTAACAACTAAAAATTTAATAGGTACAGCATAACAAAGGTGATTGGTGCACTTTAATTTTGATTGCATTTAATTTTGTTTCTTCTCTCATCTTTTAATGAGTCAGTCAGTAATGATTTCCTGTCATATTTTTAATGTAATTCCTGCAGTCATCTGAAATCGTTTTGAGGAGGTTAGTAACCTATGTATTTAGTATAATTTGGTAATGCTATATTTTAATATCTTGCACAATATGTTAATGTTTGCTAATAAATTAAGCATTATGTTAAATTCCATTAAGTGTACAGCATTATATCTGTTTGAAGTAGCAAAATTTGATAGCTGAAGAAAGAGGAATTCTATTGTGTTGCTAACAGCACTTAGAGAAGTATTGTGCAATCCTGTATGCATTTGCCTACTGATAGACATTAAACAGAATCAACCATCAGAGGTTTTTTTGTGCAAAATTAATTATCAGGTATTTTAAATTAGCACATCTGACCCACAGTTAGAAAGAAGCACTGTTTTATTTCTTCTTCCAGAACAATTTAATTTCATCAATATTCACACACACACATCTTGTCTCAAACTGAAGTTTAGCTATCATTTTCGAATGTTAGTTATCCTTTGAAGTGTTGGAAATTTCCTAATCTTTACAGGACAAATTCATAATAAATATTGTGGTATATCTAACATTACATTCTTACTGCACAATAAATGTGACATTTGTGTTGCATCTAGTCTGCTTTGTGCTCATTTAATAATTGGCATGTACTGTGACACTGACAGAAGGAACCTGTCGGTTACCTTTGTATGACGCTATTTGTTATTTGGCAACAACAGTCATGTTGCTGTCTAATGGTTGGAAGAATTAGGGACTTTTCTCTATAACCTCCTTGAAATTGTGTTATGCTCCTCAATTATTCAGTAATTGTATGTACCATAATCTAATTGCATTTTAAAACTCTACTTTTCATACAGCATCCGGTATTGTGAAGTTCATAAGTAATACCTTGTTCCTGTGGGAAGATCAAACCAATTTAAAAAAAAAATCTTTTCAGGTTCAGTATTCAGAGATGCAAAGAGCAAATGAATTTGTGGTGATCACTGAAATGTGACCAGTGTGTATCAGATTAGTGGGGTTCTGCTCTTGGCCTAAAAGAGAAGCAGCTATCATACCATGTCCACATAAGTGATAGCTTCTTTCTAGAAACTTCAGCTTTCATCAGGGTTCCATACAGATTCTAGTAAGTAAGTTTATGTCAGCATTCTGCAATAGCTCTAACACCTCAATCCTCATATGCTATCTTTTAGGTTTCTCAATGCAGGTGTTGTTTCACTGGTCTTTGTTCAAATCTTTTTGATTTTGGTTACACCTTTAGTTCTGTTTCTGCAGTTTATGAGGACAGGCTGAGAGCTGGAGAGAGACCTTATAGCGGCCTTTCAGTATCTGAAGGAGGCCTACAGGAAAGCTGGGGAGGGACTTTTTATAAAGGCAGATAGTGACAGAACAAGGGGAAATGGTTTTAAACTGGAAGAAGATGGATTTAGACTAGGTATTAGGAAGAAATTCTTTACTGTGAGGGTGGGGAGACACTGGAACAGGTTGCCCAGAGAGGTTGTGAATGCCCCCTCCCTGGAAGCATTCAAGGCCAGGCTGGATGGAGCTTTGAGCAAGCTAGTCTAGAGGGAGGTGTCCCTGCCTATAGCAGGGGGTTGGAACTAGATGATCTTAAAGATCCCTTCCAACCCATACCATTCCATGACTCTATAATTGTTTCTAATGAATGCTGGAATTCGTGATTCTACTTCAAATCTAATTCTTGTAAATTTCTGTTACATCTCTCTGTTGTTTAGGTTCAAGAATCTGATTCTGAGGGACTCAATGAAATGCAGTACACTGATCATTATTTTTAGTGTTATTTTTCTGAGATCTTTGGCTTACTGTGGACACTTGATGTATTTGGTAGTACTTTTGCTAAGATACTCAGCCCTTAGGTGCCCAGCTCAATAGCACTGAGTTGTTCCTCACAGAATGCTTGTAAAGGACAAAGTAGCTTGTACTTCTCCACCAGCTGTCAGTTTTAGGTAGTGTAAGTGATCTGTGCTGATGACTTGGCATAAAAACAAATGATGCCAAAGAATGAAAAATCACGTGCTTCTCCTGCCATATGTAAATCTTCTAAATTTTCTTTAACTTTCTTCTAGGTCATTTCAAATTCCCAGATTCATCATTTCGTGATGACATCCTGCTAGCACAGTGAATAGGTTCTGCTGTAAGTGGCAGTGTATTTGCTGAAGATGTTATACATCCACATTTTTATGTAACTGCACTTTCTAGAATCTTTTTTTTTAGTTAAGGCCAATTCTGTCTTTGCCAACTACTGACAAATAAGATTTTCAGAACAGTTCAGATTGAAGATTTGGCCATGCACACAGTGTTACTTGCACAGCAGAGATCTTGCCCCAGGCTACATTAAATGGGGATCTTAAGTATTCCAAAGTTGGTTATAGAAAGCCTTTGGATTAGATTCAGCTTGGTATATCTCAATAATTATAATGCTTAAACCACAGACCTTTCCTCTAAATCCTTTAATGATTGGTTCAGATTATATTGTAATGTAGAATGTTTTGTTGTTGTTGTTTTTTGTTTTTTTTTTTTAATACATAATCCTGTCTGTAAAGTTTCTGCTTCAAAATTTGAAGGAAAAAATATTTGGTTCCTAACAGCTGAATTGTTGTGATCCCTTTCAAGTTTTCTTTGTTGTGGGTTTTTTTTGTTTGTTTGTTTTTGGTGTTCTGTCAGAATGCTACAGTGTTCATACAATACTGCAGAAGTTTGTCATTTTCAAAAAACTATTTCTAAATGTAGCTGTCCTTAGAGAATCCTTCCTGGCATTCTGAATTTGCAGAGCCAGTCTTGAACTGCATATCGCTACTTTCCAGCTGAGGTTCTGCTATGACACAAGTTGCAAACTGCTACTCTGAAGCTTTTAAAACCCTTCTTTTTGTACTTCTGTACTGCTATAGCATTTAAAAAGTAATAAATAAAATACATGCAAATTTCTAGAAAACTACTGGTCTGGGATTTTCCAAGACAGCATGACATTAAATTAATAGAAAAGTAAATTTGCAGGAGAAACCATATTTGCAAACAGTCATACCATTTAGTTACTATAAAGCCTAAAAAGATTGTAGGAAATAATCTGTTCAGTTTTATGTCTTGTCATGTTCTAGGCAAGAGAGTAGTTGCTTCTATAATTAAGCTTTACAGCGTGTATGCAATCTTTTGGGTATACTATGGTGTGCTCTTTCATGATATTTCATGTTATGCATGATTTTCAAGTAAATATTTTGTTTCTATAATTCCTCACAATTTTAAGCTGAATAAATAACATTGTTTTCATATGATTGAATTTTAGTAGTCTGTTCAATATTTATTCTACAGACATATTTAACATATACAAATTTTGTTGAACAAATAGCACTACACGTCTATTGTCTCTAATATTCATGAAATTACAGTACCCTACCATGCCTTTCATGGCTTCTAGTTAAATTCTACCTTTGACAGTATCCTGTGGAGGTTTGGAGGAGGTTTTGGGTTTTGGTGACATAATTCCAGTGGGAAGCTGGTGTTTTATGTTTGAATCTTAGCGAGCTACTTGAGGTGGAAAAGAGAGCATCAGTAAAGACATGGGAAAAACAGAATTTGAAATACTATTGAATGAAAGATCAAAAATGCTTGGAAGGTTGTTTTGTTTACTGTAAGTTTAAATAAGGAATTGTTGGTGGTGTGAATTTTGCACTGAAAGAGCATGTAAATCAGTTTGAACTTTCTTGGCAGGTTGATGTGGTTAATGGGGATTATGATTACTGGGAATGCTGTTATGGAAATATGCATTTCAAAAACAAAACAAAAAGCAATTGAAGAGAAATGCTAATCATCTAAAGACTGAATCCTGAGGCACAGCAATTTGTAAGATAATTACCTTTTAACAAAAGACAGTGGTATTAAATCAGAACAAAAATATTTCCTGTAAAGTCTTTCATGTGTGCCTGCCTTAAATATTTTAGAGATGCTTGTCAGCACATTATTGAAACACTAAACAGCAATTAGAGATACCCTCCATTATCTTACTGTGTGCTTACTTATATGATGCGTGCTGTTGATTTTGTCTGCTTCAGTGTTCTACATAGTAGTTATTCACATGCTTGTGGAGCACTGAGTTAAGTCTTTGTTGTTGTGAAGTAAAAAGCTCTATTTTCCAAACATACCTGAAGCATTCTGAAAAAAAGTGTGTGTTGTGCTTATGATAAGAACACAGCAATGAATAGACTGAACAGGGATTTCTCAAAGGAAAAGCAACATGTCAAGAACAGAATTCACTGTTAGAGCTGATCTTCATACAGTGAGAAAGAGATAGTATCACTGTCTAAGGAAGCAATTCAGTCATTCTTGAAAGATATTTGCTATAGCCTCTGGCTCAGAGGCTGGGGAAAATGTTGGTTTTACACCTGATGATGTATTAGAAGAGAAAGTTTTCAGCTAGGATGGTGAATCTGTTCACTGAAAAATTCAGCATTTGAATGGTAGTTTCCAATCAGTCAATTTGGAAATTCTTTTACTGGAAAGTAAAAAGTATTGCTTCTAATTTAGTGACTTGATTTTGATAATACAGTTGTTAGGACAAATATATTGTTAAAATATTGCAAACAGTTTCAGGGCAACATTTTTTCTATATGTAGCCAGAGTGGGCACAGAAAATAAGAATAATAAAAAAAAATTCTGTGGACTTGGATGTCTGTATTTAGTTTGCTGCTGCCTTGTTCTTTAGTCTCTTGGCTCTACTTGGACCAACTCCTTCCATTTCCAGAATTCAATATAACAAATCATGGATCACATTGAAATGCAGTGAGTAAAGAGACACTGAAGCAGTAGGAAACATTTTAAAGTAACGCACTCTAATTAAGATATTTTTGGGATAGAAAATACAAATACTGAAAATATGAATATGGTGCTGTTTACAGTCTTGTCTCTGTCATCATTTGGTTGATTCTGTCACCTAATCATAAAATACCAGGTTTTGTGAATTGAATCTGTTATTGCCTGGCTTTGTTTTGATTATCACTTAATGCAGATGTTCTTTTTCAAGTTTTCTTGTACTGAAATATTTCCAAGTTTTCCACTATGTTTTCATCAGAAGTAAAGCACAAAGAACTTTCTTTTGCTGCTGGACTGTACTTTTTAAGGATGTTGTTTTCATCTTCACACTTCTCACTTTGTTCTTACTGTAGCTCAGTAGGTCTGACATTTAAAACCCTGAAATTATGAAGAATTTTGATAGGAATCTGTCAAATTCTACTGTTCATTTACCAGAATCACAGAAATACTTTATTACCCTGCTGGGAGGTTACTGTGCTTTTCCTTGAACTATATTTTTATGTTTTCTCCAGGGAAAAAGTGTTAGCGCTTCCTCTCATCTCTGTTACAAACTAAACATATCTTCTAGATTAAAGCACTAACAAAAGCATTGGAGTAGTTCACTACTAAAACAAGCAGTCCCAGGATTGTCTGTCTCTGGAAACATGTAAATCATACTCAAACATTTTCTAACATTCTAGTCATGCTGCACTTCAAAGAGGAGGTATTTTTATCCGTGCCACGTGGAACTGAGGGATACTGAAACTTCACTGAAATGATGTGTTGGTTGGTTATAGACTGTTTTAAGAGAGATATGTGTTCTTTGCTTGTTCCTCAGTCCTCTAAAGAATTTATAGGAGCTTTGGTTCCATTCGTCTCCCTGAGGTGGGAACAGCTCATGGAGAAGTTCCTGCTGGGAACGGATGGGCAGACTTGGTTGTTCTGTCCTTGGTACTCCCGAAGTATGGGAGTGATTATTTGCAGCTGAGCTGCAAATGCTGCAGCAAGCACTGCTTCTGCCTTGCCTGAAAGGCAACATTAGCATAGTTTTAACAGGCCGTGTTTGTTTTGGTCTTGGTTTTCTGGGAGAAAAAAAAAAAAAAGTATGCATGTGAAAGAAGTACCAGCCTTTAGCACTTCATATTTCAGTGAAATCTGAAATAGGCAGAGACACCTCAAGAACATACAAATTACAATTGCTGAATAGTAAAAGTTTTCCAAGATATGGAAAAAAATCAAGAAAAAAAATTATAAGAGAATAAAACTCTTACAATATGGTGGATTTAGAAAGTTTGGGCAGGATAATTTTCTGTTAAAATAACCATCTAATATAAATGTCACTTTTATCCCTTCTTAAATATCAAAACTGTTGTATAAACACTCATCTTTCCAGTTTGATTCAAATTTGTATGAGAGCTTTTGAAATTTGTTTGTATTTTATGTATTTATATAGTATACATAATTATTTGTTGCAGTTTACATTTAATCTTGGTGTCTTTGTAGGCCTCGAAACCCTAGTTTCCATACTAGTTTCCCTGAACATACTCCACATCTTTTCACCTTAAAATGTGTTTACATTTGTAAAGTGTGTGTTGCCTTCACAGTGTAGGTCCTTTGAGGCATAAAAGGAGTAGACGTTACTTGCCTGCACTCAGAAGGTAGTATCAGTCTTGTGATGCTGGAGTAAAGTTTTAAAATCCCCAGAGCCCCAGAATGTCACCAGAAGTGGAACACATACTTTGGTTAGCTGTCAGTTTTCGTTGGAACTTCATGAGAATACTGTCTGTCCTTATAGGACAGCTGAGCACTGATCATGTAACACTCCTGTGCCTTGGCCCTCCTTTTCACTGTTCTTCTATCTGTCTTTTTACATATCTATCTCCTCCCAAATAACCCGCCCCTAATTGTATTTTCCTCACTGGTACCTGTTTTGCTGCATCTGCACCCAGACTTGTTATTGCTGATACTGCTGTCCAGATACAGTGTTAAAACTTCTATTGCTGACACAGTTGCTCATTTGTCCTTGTTACAGGATTCCTCTCTCCCCACGGTCCCTGCTGTCCCCCTTCAGCTGGCTGTGATGCTGGCTGCTTCTTGTCTCACTTCTTCACCTAAAACCAGCCATCCGTGACTTGTGTCAGTTTCTCCCATTGTTACCTGTCATATCCCACAGTTTGTTGCACGATATCCAGAAGTTTCTGAGTCAGTTTTGGGCTGAGTGGTCATTCGCCTAAAGAACTACAAGTAACAGCATGCTGGCACTTGTTCACTGCAAGGACATTTTTCTGTCATCTCTAGAGCAGTAGTTTCAGCTTCTGATTTCCTAAGTGCAGACATCTGTTGCATACAGAATAAAAACATTGCAATCCTTACCTTCCCCTTCCAAATCTCATTTCCTACGTGGAACTGACCCAGTTGAAAGCTACCCTGATGTAGAATAAATGTTAGATCTGAGCTGGATGTTTTATTCAGAATGCAACTACATGAGCTAGCAGTGGTACAAAGTAGGGAGCACATGGCCATCAGCTCAGCAGGAACATGGAGTAACTCTCTCAGGCATGGCTGGGTTCTGCTCACTTGAATTGCTCCTTGTAGAAACTCACGGAGTCGCATCAAATATCCCAAGTTGGAAGGGGTCCACAGAAATCAAGTCCAACAACTGGCTCCACACAGGACACCCCCAAAATTCAAACCTTATGTCTGAAAGCATTGTCCAAACACTTCTTGAACTCGGGTAGCATGGTACCATGCCCACTGGCCTGTGGAGCCCAACCACTTCTGGGCCAGTTGGAAGACTGCATCGACTGTTTCAGTAATACCCTACGGTTTTGTAGAAATCAATGTATGGGAAGAATGTAATACTGTTTACATTAATCATTTTAATTAGTGCTGTCTTGGGGAAAAAAAAAAAAAAAAGTATGCAACTATGAAACGTATGTTGGAAGGAGGGAGAAATGCTTGTGGTTAGGATAGTGACTACAGGTAAGCAAGGAAAGAGGAAATCTATAGTAGCCCAAATGTTGGAAATAAAGTTACATATCTAAAACTTGTAACATTTAATGATGTAACATTTAATTATCTCAATTTTGTGTCCCTGGAAATGTGCACTGAGACTATCAAACAGCTGTAGAGAACTGTAAAAAATTGTTTCAAAGCTAATATTTACTCTCCTGTTTTTGTTTTATATTTATATTATGAAAAGCGTTTAAGTAAATGTTATAAATGTGCATGAACTACTAAGGCAAGAAAACTAATATATTCTGCCATCATCTGGGAATTTTTACTGAGTCCTGTTGAATAACCCAGCTTTTGGAAAAGACATCCACCGTTCCGTGATGATTACTTGAATTATTTCTGTGTGTTTACAGACTTATTTTTTTGTCCAATTTATTTCTGTAAATGCCAACTCCTAATCTGTCTACCAAGACAGCAATGGCTTGAAAGCTTATGCGGGGCCATCTGATAATATTTTGGCTGTTGCTTTGCAAAAAGGAAGTATAATAAAGGCCAGCATGAATATAGATGGACTTTTAGCATTCTGACTGCTATTGCTGCCAAAATTTTTGAACATTTCCTTTAACATATTTGAACTGTTGTGTTTTGTTTTGTTTTCCATGATAGCATTGCGAAGAAGACTAGTTATAGAATTTCTCCCATGCTTTCAGAGTATGTAGTAAAAATGTCTGCTGTTCCAGGTGGTTACTCTCTAATATTTGAGAAGATGGGGGAATTTACCTTTGATTCATTTCCTCTGTTCTGCATTTGGTGATATAGACAGATGAATTCTGATTAATAGATTGTCTAATGCAGCCACAATATCCTCATACTCCTGGCTTCCACCTTATGTAAAGCTCAATCTTCTACAGTTAATAATCTTTAAAAATGCTTTAACTCTGAAAAGTGTTTTGGATTGTGAAATCAGAATAAGAAAATAATTTCTAATGTTAAATTGAAAGCTGAATTGTCTACAAAATGCACCTTACTGTTAAGAAACGTTTCCAAACACTTGGTGAAGAAAAGAGGAAAATATGTCAAGGATTGATCTTATTTAAAAACAAAACAAAACCAACAAGAACAAAAACATACTTGTCTGTTGATCTGTGAAAAGGATGATTATCTTAAAATTCTTTCTGAAAAGCAGGGTCAATATAAGACTTATTTATTGTTGATGTGAATATGTGAATATGTTTTGGAATTATTGTTCATGTAAAAGGCCTGCATTATGAATGTAGCTTCTGAACTTTCTAGATAGATTAGTTATATTAGTGCGTGTGTATGTCTGTGTGCGTGTACATATGCTGCTACTCATACATTGGTGGGCAAGGAGAAAAGATTGTTACCTTATTAACCATCAGTAACTGTAAATGGTCCTGTCTACTAATTCTAAGGCATAAATTTCTGTTGGTAGTAATTACATCAATTAGTGTACAAAAAAAAAAAAAAAAAAAAAAAAAAAAAAAATTTGTTTAAAAAAAAAAAAAAAAAAAAAAAAAAAAAAAGTTTTGTTGAGATTATGTTAAATGGGTTGGAAACGTTTGTAAGCCTTGAACCAGAAATTGTTGTAGGTCAATTTTTTTTCCCCCTGGTGTTATAAAAGTATTTTGAAGTGCATTCATCCCCTGCAAAGCAATTACCTCAAAAACAAACAAAAACAAACAAACAAACAAACAAAAAAACCTTCCTTCTTGCTCTCACAGAATTACCCGTTGTGTGGCTAAAATCATTTTCTTTTAGGGAAGTAGAATTTGTAGATGAAAGGCAATTAGTTACCTTGTGGTTTCTATTATACGTAATCAATTAGGTAGTTTACTAAGTTGCAATTAGGTGCACTTTTGGAGATTCACTGAAAGTAACACAATTGCTTAACTGCTTCAAAAAGCCAAAGGTCATGGGGATGAGTGAAGTGACATAATTCGCTTTTCTAAAGTATTTTCTGTTGGTCACTTATATGAAAGGAAGATATGAGTAAATTTCCAAGGCCAGTGCTTAAGACTTAAACAGATTTTTGCTTATAAAATTGTACTTCAAACATTCACATTATAGAAGCTAAAAGCATAGAGCTTCAATCTATGTTTGTGTTTCTATTTTGCTGTGCAGAATCATACTTTACCACTGTAAGTTGTTTATTTTTTTCCTGCAATAGTTAATGAGAGATTAATATAATTTAATAAGACATGAATGTTCTGTTACAGAAGGAAAGAAAATATATTTTCAGAATGTTAATCACGTGGTGATGACATAGTGTCTTTTAGCATGTGACAACAAAGAATCATTTGCATCATACAAATCATAGTTTGAAATTATAGAAAGAGGTTTTCTCTAATTATATAATTGGATTTAATTGGACTCTAAAAGTATGTAAATATTTAATACTGTGCTTTTATCTTTTCGCTATCTGTTGTGTCAATGTTGAATTGTCATGGGGTTTTGAACTGCAGGTTATTCTTACCGACATCAAGAGAGACATAAGTGGAATGTGTAAGGCTAGGGGTAATACTTTCAGTAATTAACTTGATTTTCGAGATGTATGGAAAACTCAGAAAAATAACTTTACTACACCAGGAGTTTTCAGTAAGATGGCTGTGGTGTCTTAGCGCTGTCGCTGATGTAGGAGCTGACCTGAAAACTTTACACTGGGAGGCTTCAAACTCTGATTTGGGATTGAAGAGCTACTAGCGCACAATAACAAAGTAAACAGGTCCCCTTAGCCACTATCTACCACAGAGGCATGTGCCTTACGAAGGGAAGGCAAACTGCTGTCTTTTCATTAGATTCTAGTGGAATCAAAAATCACTTACCTGGTCAATAAAAATAACTGTTCTGTTATACATTTCACACACATTGGAAAGTCTAGCAGCATACTGTCTAGGGTGGTGCAGATCTGATAGATCCATGTCAAAGCCTAGACCCAGTACAGCCAGGTACTACGGGCCCAAGTGTAGACATGTTAGAGCTATTCGTCCATTTTCTAAAATATGTACTTGATTTTCTAGCAAGTTTGATTAACTTTGGAGTTGTGATCAATCAGCTGTTGTAATTGCAGTCTTTTTCAGAGCAAGTTCATCTCATATTATTGGTAGATTTTACTATTAAGCAAGATCCAAAATTTCACTCCAAAGAGCCAGCTTCACAAGGTTTAAGGTTCTGTCTTATCAGTTGTTCCCTGAGTGCAGCAGAGGTTGTGAAAACTTCGGTTTGAAAAAGCAGTTTCCAAATGCAGGACAGGTGTATTAGAATGAATTCTAAGTTTGTCAAACTGGCTCTTTCCCTTTGTAATTGACTTAGAGCTGTAGTACTGAGTTGGATATTTTCTATTGATATTGAGAATTCTAATGTATTTTGGTTTTTGTTTTTGTTTTCTAGAAGCATTATTTGAATAACAATTCTTCATACTACAGAGATTTTTTTTACTTTTTTTTTTTTTTTTTAATATCTCAGGAAGCAAAACCCAAACAAATTTAAGAAAAGTTTTTGTTGTTGTTATAAATCTATAGATCATAACTATATGTCACAGTCTGTGGATAATTAGAGAGTCTTCTATGCATCCTGGACAAGATGTTATGTTGACTTCTCATTTGACAGTTTGATGAATTGTTAGCTGTTTGGCTTCCCAAAGAAGAAAATCTTGCTTAGAAATCATGTTTGAATATATAGCCATTCTAATTATAGAAATATTACTTCAAATTTTACCATTATTCCTTCAACTATCATCTGAGATAATGGGCTTCAGAAGTATTATCATACTGTGTTTATGCATCAATTTTTCTTTATTCCCAGATCCAGACGATGTATGACATTACCCAGTATGAGAATATTTTTTCTTTGTTCATGATTTTGGAACAACTTCTTCACAATGAGACAGAAGAAAGTAACACTTCAGACTCAGGCTATGATGGAGAAGAGAAAATCAAATTTCTGAAGAACCTTGATCAAATTATTCTTCACCTTTCAGATGAATTTCCTTTGTTTTCTTTGTGTTTATGGAGAGTGAGTGTTCTTTTGAACTCAGCTCAAATACAAATTGATTAAAACAAGCAACCTACTTTAAAACAGTGCATTGTTGTGAAACTGGATTGGAAAATGTTTGAGTCAGACAGGAAAACTGTAGTTATTGGAAAACATTTATTTTAAATTTCTATGATATGCTTTCGCTTCAGAGATAATGAAATTTATTTCCAATTTTAAACATTCAGAAATGTAATAATTCAAGCCCTGTTCGTTTGTTTTGTTGTTTTTTTTTTTTTTTTTTTTTAATAAATGCTATTTCTTATAACAGAAAACAATATATTGGTATTTGCATACACAGTGAAAATGGTAACAAAGAACATAGTTTCAGGTGATGCTTCCTATAAGCACTATGAACTTTAAAGGCAAGAAATAATGAGAGTGTAGAGCTAGGCTTCAGTATTAGAAAACTGTAAGCTGTGTACCTTCTTGTGTGCTTTAGAGACACTGGGTAGTTGGGCATATTGATAATATGAAATAAAAGACTGACCATCAGAAAGCAGGTGTGCTGCCATGCTCAGTGTGATGCAGCAGAGATTGCTGTCTGATGATGAAATCAGAAATAACAACAAGAATATTTTTAAACTTGGTAACATCACTATTCTTCTAGGATAGTCTTAGTTTTTTGTTTAATCACAGTGATTATCTGACCAAAATAAAATCTGATGCTTGGTTTTAAAACTTTCTTATTCTTGGCTTTACTTGTATATGCGTAAGCATCAGGCCTAATTCACTCTGAGTTGACTATTGATTTCAAATTAAATTTAACTCCTTCTGTGGTTGCTTTAGACCTTTTTGTTCAAAATAAATGAATAGTGATAAAATCTCCTTTGTATGCTTATGTACTGATTTATTTTTTATGTTTTTATTTTTTTACATTTTTTATTTCTGTGCAACAGAATTGTATTGATAGTAATTTTTAAATTCACATATTTATGGAAATATATAAGGCCTGTAGAAATGAGTTCAACAATAGCTTAACCAATACAGAACAGCTTTGATAAATTTGGGGAAGGAGGGTACAAGTACAATGATAGCATTATTTCTAGTAAATAAACATCATTTTAGTTTTGTTGTGTCTTCTAGTAGGGTATATTCATCAAAAATAGAAAACATTTCTTCCTTCAGTATTTTTTTCAAATCAATTTTTAATGCCCCAAAAATGCTCTGAAATGTGGCTTTATTACTGTAAGTAATTGATCTTGTTAATATTTATCTTGTTAGTTTGAATGCACTTATTTAAAATAATAAACCTATTTTTCTGCATAGTTAGAAGATAGTAACATTTGCAAAACAAGTTACTTTGATGTTGAATTGGCATCTGAAAGAGATTCTTATAATTGTTCATATACTGTCCAGCATTGGTATGTTTCTTAAACTTAGTATTTAGTATGTTCTACTGTAACATTTAATTCTTTCTGTTAGCAAACTTTCAACAGAAATCTGTTTTATTTGCAAAAAGAATATCCACAGTAGAAAATTAGATAAGTCTTACTAAATTAAGGAAAATAAAAATAAGGATATAAATTTGGCAACCACTCAAGAATTATTGTGCCTTTTTAGTTGTCTTATTAATTTTTGTTTGGACAAGGTTCTTCTACCTCCTTACATCATTCCTGTAAGAGCAATAAAAGCATGATTACAAAAAGAGCAAGGAAAAAAATAAATAAAAGGGAACTGGTATCCATTTGATATGGTAATTTGTGCAACATTTGGTCATTTTCATATTTGGAAAAGAAAAACAAACAACACTTCAAAAATGTCTTGCATAGAAATGATTCAGAAGACAGGAAAATAATGGAATCTGAAAAACAGTAGAATGTGTATTGTTTCATGACGCCTTTCACCTCATCAGCAAACTTTCTAGGCAACTGGAGGAGCAATGGATGTTTTGGGAAGTATATGCATCATTCCTAATTTTTGAATCAACTTCTGGCTTGAGACATTATTTATGAAATCTTATAAGGTTGTTAAACAGTTTGTATGGAGTTCTGAAAATATTTGAGCAGGATGAGAGTCCCCATTGTAATACCATTGTAGCAGTTCAGACAGTTATTAGCAAGTACTGTTTACCTCTGAGCTCTCCTAGTCTGTTTCATTGCAAAATTAAATAGTTGGTTACTCCATGTTAGTGAGCATATTTCAGCTTTGGTGGAAGAAATAACCTCTACAACTGGGATAGTTGTTTATATCATTGTCTTAAGTTTCCTGAAGAAGTAGTTCACCAATGTGGGACCTGCCTCAATAGGGTGGTGGCACAGATGTAGACATGTGGATATCTCTGTGTAGTTGGGGTGTCTAAGCTATGAAAAATCTACAAAATGGAGCAATATTTTGTGCTGAGTCTCCAGCTGCTACAGCAAAGGAATGCAGCTCTTAAAGAAGTCCTGTGTCACGCATGCTGTTTTCATGTAGTTGCCTCTAATACCCTGGAGCATCTTTAGTAGCACTGTCACTAAAAGTGTTTAGGAAAATGTGTCAAGCAGTGATGGAACTTGGATATATAGCTAACTATGGCAACAAGGTGCATTTCAATGTCTTACTCTGAGAATTAAATCTCACCCTTGAGATATCTGTGTTTTTGGGAGTAGAAAAGCCTAGGTTTAAGTCCATGCTCTTCAGACAGTTTCTGCTTTTGCCCAGTAACTGTTAGATATGACTTAAGGAAACATCACTGTCTTCAGTTTTGAAACAAAACGTGATGACAGGGCCAGTCCTATGTTTAGATTTTAAAGATATATATTCTGAGGCAAGGATTTGTATTCCAGTTGCAACCCTTCTGCAATTTGGACTTACTCGATGTCTTAAGTACTTGCTAAGTAGGTATGTCAATGTTCAGCTCTTAAATAGCTGGCCT
>JAOWBP010001760.1:66825761-66844032 GCA_028571105.1 Tragopan temminckii | reverse complement strand
AGCCTTCTTTTCTCCAGGCTGAACAAGCCCAGCTCCCTCAGCCTGTCTTCGTAGGGGAGGTGCTCCAGTCCCCTGATTATCTTTGTGGCTCTTACTCAGTCGCTGCTTTTCTACTTTTCATGTGTTGTTTTCATATTATTTTTTTTTGTCAGAAACCACTAACTTCATAAGAAATATGCAGATTTTGAAACCTGTAGTTTAATTTCTAAAAAACAGAGGTCAGTTATACCCTGTACCAACTGGTACACGTTGAAGGCTTAGTAATTATCATAGAATCGTAGCATCACAGAATGGTTTGGGTTGGAAGGGACCTTTAAGATCATCTAGTTCCAACCCACTGCTATAGGCAGGGACACCTCCCTCTAGACCAGCTTGCTCAAAGCTCCATCCAGCCTGGCCTTGAATGCTTCCATGGAGGGGGCATCCACAGCCTTACTGGGCAACCTGTTCCAGTGTCTCACCACCCTCACAGTAAATAATTTTTTCCTAATATCTAGTCTAACTCTACCCTCTTCCAGTTTAAAACCATTTCCCCTTGTCCTGTTGCTACCTGCCCATATAAAATTCTGTGCAATTTAAACATAGAGAAAAATTGTTTCAGTGTTTTGTATTCAAAAAAAGCTTTAGACAACAAGTGGCTCAACAGAGTAGTAATATTTCAGGATTTCATTCAGCAGATCAGATTTCATTAGGAGCAGCTCAAAGTTGTTTAGACAAATGTCAATGATGAATTCTGTGGAAACAAACGTTACTCATTAATGAGTTTGAACCCATTAATATGCAACTCTTTGAATAAGTAAACTGTAATTATATTGGAACGTAATCCTCTGATGGAACAGCTCCGAAGTTTGTCTCTTTCTAAAAGCTTTTCCTAATGCCTCACTGATTTCTATTTCCTACTCAATAAATTATGTTCTAATTAGTGTAGAGCTTCATTGCAAAGAAACAGCTTTCACTGTTTAAATGTCAATCTTTCCATATTTGTACTTTCAACAATAGTCTGTCTACAAGTGATGCTGTTCTTCATTGAAGTTACCATTTCAAAATGCTGAGGTAATGAGAGGTGTGAAAATCATGATTATGCACACATAGGCGTTTACTTGTTTCACAGCTGTCTATATATTATTTAAAGATAAGACAGGAAACAAAATTCAGGAAAAAAAACTGAGGAAACAGAATTTTTACTTAGTAAATATTATTATTTATTTAAGACTTTTACATTTACTTCCTTCCAGTGCAGTAGAAAAGAAAGCTTGAACAGGATAGATCTCTTGCCTAGATCCAAGTGCAGGCGCCTGGCTCTGCTGCAATCTGGATAAGGTATGAGCTTGAACCTCTTTCTATCAAGCTGTGTGCCTTAGTTTACCATTCAGTCTCTCACGTTACTAGTATTCTTATTGTGATTAAGATCTGTTTAATCTGGTATTTTAAATCTGATCAACATTTCTACTTCAACCTAAGAAACCTTTCCAAGTAAGATTTATTTCCTTAATTATGTCTTTCCTGTAATAAGGCTTTTCTTTAGCAGGTGTATATTTTTCCCCAAAAATATATATGTGTATTTCCTAGAATGTTCCTAGTCAGCTCTACTGTGCTGTTGCAGGACGAAAGGGGAACAGTTTGCTACCATAAATCAAGCACAGCACTTACAAATAATTTGTGGAGCAATTAAAATAACTACTAAGATTTTATGGTGTACAATTATGTTTCTTCCATCAGAACATCATTAGGAGGAAACTTGTTTACCCTTGCAAGTAGAGCTTGTTAAACGTAAAGAAAAATGCAACTTGCAAGCAATAAAGGGGCAGATTAAGGGACAAATAAGATGTCCAAGGAGTTCTTCATAAGTGAAGCTTTTTGTGTGCTCAGCTTTTGGTTTTGTATCCTTTCCTGGAATTGGAGCTCAGCAAATCTATTGAAGCCGTAATAGTTGACTAACAGATTTAAATGGAAATTCATGGATAAGTAATTAAAGATACTAGGTTATAGTTAAGTAAAAAAGTTGCGTACACTGAACTTACGCATTCAGTAGTATATTGTGACATTCTCCTGTTCATTCAGACATTTAGTCAATCTCCAAAAGGCGTCTGTATGATTTTGAGAATTGTTGGAAAACTCAGGCTTCTGAATGCCTAGTTCAACTTTCTGCTCAACGCAAGATCGGTTGGAAGATTGAACCAGGTTACTCAGTGAGTTGTACCATCAAGTTCTGAAAACCTCTGAAGACAGAGACTGAATGACTTGAATCATTGAAAGTTTTCCAAGGCTTGTCCGCGTGTCAGACTACTACCCTCTGCTCTTCTTCCATGAGAGCACTAATGATACCAAGGGCAAACTGTAAAAGATTAAATGGGATTTCAAGGCTCTGGGAGTCATTTTCTCATTAATCTTGCCTGTGAGGGGGAGCAATGTAAAGAAGAGTAGATGGGTTTTGCAAGTAAACAACTAGCTGCATCAGGAGAGTGTCAACAGGATGGGGCCAAGCCTTTTTCTGAGGTGCCTAGCAACACAACAAGAGGCAACAGGTTCAAACTGAAACACAGGAATTCCATCTGTGCATGGGAAAGAAATTCTTTACTGTGAAGGTGACTGAGCATTGGAATAAGATGCCGAGAGACATTGTGGAGTCTCATTCTTTGGAGATATTAGAAACCTGCCCCTATGTGATCCTGAGCAATGTGCTTTATGTGACCCTGCTTGAAGCAGGTGGTTTGGACTAAGATGTTCCCAAGTGGTCCTTCCAACCTTAACCATTCTGTGATTCTGTGAACCACTGCTGAGAAACAATTGATAGAAAACTCAGAACTACATCATACTGCATTCTATGTCAGAAACTTGAGCTTTCTGTTGAAATTCAAAAAAATAAAAATGAAAAAAAAAACCCACAAATTAGATTGAGATGCACATTCTGTTTAAACCTTTGTTGGGAAAAGATAAAAACTGAATGAGAATAAGGTCTGTTTAGCTAAGAGAAGATTTTCAAATCGTATCTTCATGTAAAGTGTCCTCATGTTTTAGGGAAAAAGTGAAGGAAGGAAGAAAAACTTCTCTGTTTACTTGAAGGAAGAGTGAGCTTCTCTTTTTCCTTGGCAGGCTTTTTTAAAATATTGGGTCTTTTTTTTTTTTTTTTTCTTTTTCTTTTTTTTTTTTTTCTGACCAGTACTCCTGGAGAGAAATAGAAGTAGCAATTCTTCTCTACAACAGTGTACTGGATTTCCAGGTATCCACACTTAAAGTGTATTTAATTTCTCTTTACAGGCTACTGCTGAAAAGTCTACTATTTTGGCTGATAGTGTTTTCTTTAGTGTGGCAGTTCATTCCTTCCTTTAACCTCTGCAGATAAATTGATAGGTACTCAATAACTTGAGTAATACTTCCACATAACTTTGTTCAGAACACCCACTCGTTCTCAATTGTCTTGGCATCACTAGACTGCACTACAGGTGAACATGGGACTTACAAAATAATAATAATATAAGTTTCTGCTATAAATAATTATGAATCTAAATTAAATGTAATGCAGCAGTAAGCCAGAGTTAGAAGAATAATTTTAACAGCATCTGTCAGAATGTCGATGTAGCTTATATGTGCAGATTTTTAAACTTTAATTTTAAAGATAATGTCCAGAGGTCAATTATGATGCATTAATCCATGTTCAGACTCAAAAAAAAATCTTGGATTTTTCTGGTATTAAAAGTATATAAAGTGGGATTTTAAGTTCTACAAGGTGGAACTCCCACACACTTTATATTTCTGGATATGCATATGACAAACAGTTCCAGACTGAAGGCTTGTTTGCATTTGCAATATGTGTAGATTATTTCCCAAACATTCCTGCTTTTGATGCTCTGTAAAGCATCATACAAAAATGTATGATATTTCTCACTTCCTTTTCTCATCAACTACCTAAGATAAGTGGGATATTTTATACATGGTCAGTATACAGGAATTTAATTTGTTTATTTATTTATTTATTCTGTCATCAGCCACCAATGGCCATCTGTGCAGTGGCTAAGCATTGCCAAAAATTACAGCCCAAGCTTGTCCCGGAGTTGCTCCCTGAGTAGTGAGACTGGAAGCCTTTTATTCAGCTCTGTATCTAGAATGTACTGTGTCTTTGGGCACCACCAAAGTTCTCTCATCCCAAGTCTTCAAAGCTCCTGAAAGGTCATTTGCTCGGTGACCTTGCACAGGAGATCCTGGCTCCCTCAATTTTTCTGTGTAACCCATTAGCAAAGTCTTTTCTACTCACTCCCATCAGTTTATGAACTCATTGCACAAGATTGCATTATGTATTCTTTACCTTTATCATCTTTCCCTTTCTGGAGATCTTTTTCATGAGATAATTGAATCTCTGAGAGCTCATTTCTCAAGCTCCTGGCAATGTCAACATTGCATCTCTTTAAGCTGTTCAAACATCTTTCTAGTTTTGATAATATCACCAGGAAAGTAAAAAAAAAATAATAATAATAAAATGAGTTCTATGGCAGGTACTCTGTCTTTGCAGAGGGTGTATATTTATGTGATCCCTGCAGTTTCTCAGATACATCTCATTCAGAGAACTAGTCTACCTGTGTTCCATACAAAACTTTGTATCCAAAAACTGGAAACCTTCTTCAGCAATTTCAAAAGGGCTTTGCTTTTCTCCACAGGAAGCAGTCTGCAAGGTTGTTTCTGCTGCAAACTTGGAAACCTAAATGTATTATTATCTCCTGCTAGAGAGTCCTAAACTGGGTAAATGAGTTGTATTGTGGTCCAGTGAGACTACAGTATTGGAGACTATCCTGAACACTCGATTTCAACAGAAGTTCTGCTTTCATATACAGATAGCTCTAGATCGTATTGATACAAGAGGAGTCATTAGTGTTGCCATTTCTGATATCAAACAGCTACCTTCACCCAAATGCAATTTATCAAACAATATAATAACTCAGTGCATTGTGTAACTGATAAGTGCTGGCTGCTTTGGGTCTGCACTTTCTGGTTTGTACAACATACGTCTGAGATTCATTTTGAGTCATACACAGTATGAATGTGCATATAGGCAATGACTCAGAAATGTAACAAAATGATTGTTCAGCATATGCACGTTCATATGCACTACTGTGCTTTTTCTTACATAACCTGTAAAGTTAAAAAGTGAATTACTCTTGAATTGCATCTGCAGTGGAACCACACACATTTGGATCCCTATGAACTAGTAATGTATTTCTTGAATCTGATTTATGGAAACAATGCTTTTGATAGACAGATGGATGAGGAAGACAGTCTGAATGCAGTTTTGTAGTGCCAATCCCTGAGCAGTAATTGCAATAAATTTCTCAGAAAATCTACTTCCTGTATCTATAAGGCTGACTGGTACTGTTTTAGACAGTGTGTCCTATTCCAGCACTCATGTCTATTTTTCAGTCTCCTGGTCACATGTAGAAAGTTGGTCAGTCTTCATCTCAGCCTTTGAATACGCTGTTCTCTTGTTCTTGAGTCTGGTTCCTTCTTTTCTCATTTTCTTGGCCTCCCCTTGTTCTTGTCTGTGCAGCTCCTGTACTCACTGCCTCTTTTTGCCTCCACTCCTTTCATGGTCTCCAAGCCCTCATTTGTGCCTAACTGATAGACCTGGTGACCCCCATCAAGAACAACACTGCTCAGGCAGGGTTTCAGGCCTCTAAAACTTCTCTTGGACTTCCTTCTCTCTCCTTTATTTTCAAATTTAGTTTTCTTTAATATAAATAAGTTAAAATGAAAAAAATGGATGATGGAACTGTTACTGTTAATTTTTCAGTAGTTATCTCTATTCTTAAGTCATCTGTTTATTTCTGCAAGAGAAGCGTGAAGGAAAGTCCATTTTAGCAATGATGAGACTTTAGGATTTGAATTCAGGGAAAATACTTTACTTTAATCTCATTATTTCTCAGCAATTAGTAACTTTTATTGCACTGTCCTTTTAGGTGAACTTCCTGAGTCAATGTCCTAAATTAAGAACAGACATTCTGATTTTTGAGCTGTTAAATCAAGGCCACAGTGGCAGGCTCTGCAGATTGGTAAGAAGGTGATGGATAGATAGGGTTTTTTTGTGTGTATAGTTGGAAACAATTGATATAATACATCTTTCAGCTGTCTCTGTATGCACACGTATAAAAAAAAAACAAAGAAACAAGCTTTTTTTTAATGTGAGTCTCATAATTTATTCTCTACTAATTCAGTGACTTGGTAATTTCAAAAATCAGTTGAGAGTTATTTTTGATTCATTGGTTTATTCAGTTTTTGATTTAATATATTTATTGTTTATTTTTAATAAGCTGAACAGATGACAGTAATTTAGTCGTTTAGTAATTTAGTCATTGTTTTATTTTTATTCACTTATTCCTGCAAATCAAAATCCATACACAGCAAAGAGAATTTCTTTTCTTTGCAAAAAGTCTTTCAAATTACACAATTAACTGCAAGATTGTGAATAACTTAGCAAATAACTTCAGTTTTTAAGTCATTCTTCTAAATTACTGCTTTCGTCTGCCAGAAAGATAGTCAATACTGAAAGGCAAATGAGAAAAGTTGGTACATCTTGAGGGGAAGATATTCAGTGGCAAAGTGCAAAGCAGGGAGAGCACGACTTGCAGTGTCAGTCAGAGCGTACTAGTGCCCTATGAGAAGCACAGGATAAGATGAAGTCTCCCAAGGAAACTCTGAAAGGAAGAAATATGACATTTGGACTGTCCTCCAATGTCCTGGGTTCAATCTGTGTAAATAATATCCTGAGCAATCCTGTGTAAATACCTCTGAGCAATTCTGTCTTGTTTCAGGCAGCATGAAGAGCTCTGGGCTTCCTCAGAGGGTCATTCGAGAGCAATTAATTCAGCCGTGCTAATAAGCATTAGAAAGTGTTAGCACCCTTTGATCAAAGTGCAAAACATGCTTTTTTTGAAACTTTAAGATAAGCCTAGAAGACATAGACACTGAGCTCTTGCAGAAAAGCTCTCTATTTTTCCGTCCCCCTCGCAACCTTTATTTTCACTTTTGTAGCTGGAGTTCATCTTTCTTGAACATTCATTATCTGATACATACACATGACTTAGAATGTGGTTTCTCCCAGTTCTTCCTGGTAACTAACACTGCTCTAATAGCATCACTTTTTTTCTGATATATTTCCACAGCGTCTCATTAACGGTTCATTTATCCCATGATGGATTCAGACTCCTTTAACTAAACTGTTTTCTGTGGTTTTCAGATAGATAACTGCATTTTTAACATATCATTTTCAAATGTGTAGCCTTCTCTGTTCTTTCATTTTGGTACACCGTTATGTTTTGGTACATTTGATGTTTTCCCACTTTGCGTTTGTCCATTAATTTTGTTACTGCATTCCTTTAATTATGAAAATACTGATATTCTTAAATAAGATTGGAAATCCTCCTCTGTCCTTTTAGTTTAAACAGCTATAATTTTTCTTAACCCAGCTGCCGATGCCCATAACTATGTATTTTTTTCCTATATATGATTTTAAAACTGTAATACTGTTCCTAATTACCATCTTACAATAATGCTGATCTGTCAGGTGCAACTGTCAATAAATGTATCCATGGAAGCCCAGACTGCTGCGTATGCTAACTACATTTTTCTAATTATTATGCATGAACATTTGCCTGTTTATACTTCTTGAGATACCCAGAGCTATATATATTTTTCCTCTAAGAAAACAAATATACTCATAAATCTTGAGACTTGGCCTGACACAGTATAGAGCTGAAAAAGTCCTGTGATGTTCTCGAGACGTGTTATTCCTCACTTTGTATGACAAGCTTATGGGAAACATTCATGGTAAAATGTTCTGATTTATTGTCTTTCCATGGTAGATTTACTGAATGCATAAGAATGCAGTGAAATTAAATAGGATTTTCATGAAATTATGCATGCAATATCATTTTGGTATTAGATCACAATTTCAATTTTATTTTAATGTGTGCTTTGATCCTTTACTTCTTTATCAGTTGCATAGTCTTTTCAGCTCTGGTATTTTCTTGTAAATAATTCAATTGTGCTCTAATGTATTTATGAATAAACATGGAAATTTAAAGAACTAGGACGTTCTTTAGGTATTTTATTTTGATGGGTTGTTAATCTGCAGCATGCACGTGTGAAATAAAAAATGAGAAATCTCATCTCCTCTTAACATCATCCAGTGATGTATTTTAAGCAGAGCTCTGGTCATTGACATGAAGAAGGGGCAGCCCTCTCACAAGCAGTCAGTGTAGTGTGCATACGGAGTGAGTGAAGCATTGAAGCTCCTCTAGGGCCAGTTGCAAGAGAAAGAAAAATGTTGGTGTGTTTGCCTTAAAACAAACAAACAAAACAAAGCAAAAGCCCAAATGAATTACCTCTTAAAATAGAAAACAAGAAAAACATAAAGACCACATGTGATTAAAAGCAAAAGACCTTCAGAAGGCTGAGACCAGAAATCATGCCCTTGGAAAGAAAAGAGTGTTCTAGTACTGAGTATTGTATAAGAGTAACTATTTACTTGAAGGCAGTAATTAAGTGTTCCTTGGAAACACTGTGAATTTGGAATAATTTGTAGATAAACATATAGCACTGGTTTCAAACTTGGCAATACATTCTATGGTTTCAACTATATTTGAATTGCATACAGTTGTTCCTACTAGTCTGGATTTGGAATAATTGTCATAGAATCATAGAATCCTTTGAAAAGGGAGACTTAAAGGCCATCTAGTCCACCTCCCCTGCAATGAACAGGAACACCTACAGCTAGATCAGGTTGCTCAGAGCCCCATCCAGCCTGACCTTGAGTGTCTCCAGGGGTGGGGCATCCTCCACCTCTCTGGGCAGCCTGTTCCAGTGCCTCGACACACTTATTGTAAAAAACTTTTTCCTTATATCCAAACTAAATATCTCCTTTTAGTTTGAAACCATTTCCCTTTGTTGTATCGCAACAGACTCTGCTAAAACCTTCTTTCTTACAGCCCCCCTTTAAATATTTAAAGGCCTCTATCAGGTCTCCCTGTTCCTTTTGATATAGACCAGGATAGGCTTTCTGGCCTACGAGGGCACACTGCTGACTTATGTTCTCCTTACCATCCATCCACCAGTACTCCTAAGTCCTTTTTGGCAGGGTGGTGCTCAATTCTTTCATCTACCAGTTTGTATTGATAGTGGGGGTTGCTTCAGCCCAGGTGCAAGACCTCACACTTGATTTGTTGAATCTCATGAGGTTCTCCTGGGCCAACTGCTTGAGCCAGTTTAGATCTCTTTGGATGGCATCCCAGGTGTGCTGACTGCAGCGCACAGTTTGTGTGATATAAACTCACAAAAATATACATTTTTTTTTTCTTCAGATCCCCAAACTAACATCTGAATTTTAAAATAGGATATAATTGTAAATTTTAAAGATTATTAACAGAGCAGTGGTAATCAATCCATATAGTCATTTTTAAATTCTCAGTCTTCCCTTTTATTGTTACTGGTAAATAGGCTCTGCACTGATTAAACAGTAGGCATTTTTTCTTGGTGATATATTCAGAAAAATCAGTCTAACGTAAGAAAGCTTTTTCTCTGAAAGATCTTTCTTCCTAGTCTCAAATATACTTATCAACAGCATCTTACTTCTTAATCTTTTATGCTGTAAACCTAGGGAAAATAATAATCTTCAAAAGGTTTGGATAATTTTTGGTTTTGAACAATTTCAGCATGTGCCACCAGGGATGTGTTGTGATCACTGGAGCAAGACTGACATCTTTTATTTATCAGACTTTGATGGGAACAAGTTTAATGGCAGGAATCACAGAAGCTTAACCAATTTACCTTCTACAGTGAAAATGTTTTGCAGTGGAACAAATAGTCTTTTTTAATTTTTCTGTACAAAGTTATGCATGAAGTACTTTAAAACAAATTGCCAAATTGGTGTTAGAGTTTACAAGGAAACTATTCTTTCGGAGAATGCATTGAAATAAGAGACAAAAGCACAAAACACATAAATTATATTTTGTGTAAATGTGAACATTAGGAAACATTGCAAAACAAAAATATTGATAAAGCTTTTATTCGTGTCTCCTGCAAGAGCCACCTATCTATGCTGACTGATATATTTAAATTACAGTAACCCAGGAGTTCAGAATTTGACAGATTCATATCTGAGAAATAACTTAATAAGTTCTATTGCTTCATAAATGAATGTCAATACAATCTGCACAATTATAATGTTTGCACTTAGTACAGTTTGTCCCCTGGAAAACTGTTTTACTGTTGAGTAAGTAGGCTGAATACCATGGGAGCAGAAGGGAAGTTTGAAAAAAAAGAAGACTCCATGCAACGCAGAATCTCAGAAACACTCCTACATCTCTCTGTCTCTGTTAAATTTCAGCGGTGTGCTGTAGTTGAAAAATAATCCCTGTAATTCATTATTTCCATTAAATTAGGAGTAGGATTTTTAACAGGGAAACTCATCTATTGATTTCATTTCATTTAACCTTTTTGCCTCGTCACTGAAAATTGTGTATGTTTGCCTTTTTGATGTAAGATAATAAAAAGGGCTAAGATAAAATATGATCAATCTTAAAAATGTTTAGCAATAAGCATTATATCTTTGTTAGAATTTTTTTAGTAGAATTCTTTAAAATTTTGTAATTATTGAATTATTGAATTATTGCTTCAGTAATCTTCAGTGGTCTGCCAGTGACTGTTGCCTTTAATACCTCTGTGGAAGTTGTGCTTCAGAATTCAAGAGATGGGATGGATTCCGAGCTAGTGAAGAAGGTAGTGCTGCAGATTTGAAGGAACCCAAAAATGAAGGTGGTCATGGCCGGTCCTGAAAATGAGGAGGCAGCAGACTCTCATATCTGATGGCAAACTCTCCTTCCACACTTTTTGTAAGGAACCAGGAGCTGCAGCAAAAGCATGAGAGTGAGTTTCTGCAGAAGGTTGTTCAACTGTAAGTGACGTAAATGTGCCTAGTGTTTATCTGAGTTGGGGCATTTTGTCCATGTGTATGATACAGTAGAGAATCAACACCGGAAAAATGCGATCTGTAATTTCACAGAGGTAAAACTGTTGGTGATTATGTCTTGGCATTTCTATTTTTTTTTTTTCCTTAAAACAAAATAAGAGAAAACTATGAAAAAAAAAAAAAAAAAAAAAAAAGAATTTTCCTTTCCCACAGGATATAAAAAAATTTTAAATTAAATATGAGGTGTTTTTTTTTTTTTTTAAATTTAAAAAATTAAATTAAAAACAAAATGCTACGAAATCATATTTTTTCTTTTAAAATGTAAATTTTAAAACTGGAATACTTTTCCCAACAGGATTATTTTACAACTCAGTTTCCTGGGATAATATTTTTATCATAATTGCATCTGCACAGAAGTCAATAAATAAATTAATGTTGCATATTTTGTATTCTAAATCAAAAGAAAGCCATAGCTTAATGACAGAAATATTGCCCCATGTGGTAATAAAAACTCTGAGATTTGATAATGAAGCATGCATGCAGGTTACAGTGAAATACATGCAAAAGACCTCATCTAATTATGTTATTTGTCAGATTTTTAAGGTGAAAAATCACTGTGCTATCAAAGACCCACTTTACATTTATTGCATATTCCATACTCTCACTAGAACTTTCAGTAAAAAGGGGAATTGGTTAAGATGGAAGGAAACCCAAAGGACTTCTGCATTGGCTCTTTGGTCTGTTTTAAATTCTGGGCCTACCACATAATATACCATGAAAGTTTCATAAGGTAAACAGTGCTTGCATTTCTGTGAAGTTGAAGGGTTGCTGCAGAGAAACACATTTTATCTGCTCTGAAAACACAGTAGCTTTTTTTTTTTTTTTTTTTTTTCTGCAGAAGTATATAAAATTTGTGCAGGTTTACTATGTGAAAGTCACTAGTTGTAGCACGATGATTTATACACATCATTCTGGTAGCCATAGAAAGAGGATTTACTATCCCATGTTACATTTCTCAGCCTAGCTAATGAGAAAAGAAAATATGATGAAATTATCTGAGCAACAAGAAAACAGTATATCTCATTTTATTATGAGCATATTTTACACCATGTCCTTGTGTTGTATGCCTACAGAAACATACATTAGGGTTGTGTCTTACACCAGCAAGAAAGTTCTGTCAGTACAGGGGCACAACAAGGAGCAGAATAGCAGGTTGATATTTATCAGCTTCTGAATCAGTTTTGGAAACTCAGAAAGAAGCCAGTAAGAGGGAGTTGCATGATGAGAAAGAAAGGGAAAGTAAAATGGGTTTCAGTGTCAAAGGCTGAGGTGTAAAGCAAGTTCTTAATTTAAGCCAGGGGCTCAGATAGGGAGAAAGTCTTCAGGATATACAGCTCAGTGCAAATAGAGCAGAGAGGGTGAGGGCAAGATCAGAGGTGCTGAATGAACATGGAGGAGGTTGTGCAAAAGAGGCCATAAAGTCCACTGACGATACTTAAGAGAAAGAGGAAAAGTTTTAATTTGATTCACAAATACCACAAAGGCTACAGAAAGTGATTGATAAGGTGCGGCTTCTACATTAGCAAGTACATCCCACTTGACATGCAGTGTACTTACTGGGAAGGTTTTAAGAGAAGATGAGCAACAGCCAAAATGAGAAAGACTACAAGCCTGAAAGTATTTAAGAAGACAGTTAAGACAGATACTGGGAAGGCAAGGATGAGCTGTATTAAGATTTTAGGGCTAGGGATAGGCTTCATTACAGTAAAAATGGTATGACAGAAAAGCATTTGATAGCTATGAAAGCCTGTTAAGCTTTTCCTGATAATTGGGCTCTAAGAACAAAGTCAGGGCCTGAGATTCAGAGTTTTTTGTGGTGCTCAGCAGAAAATTTTAAATCTGAGTCTGACTGGTCCTTTGCACATCTCCAGCCGAGATGCACAGAGAACAAAGTTCAGTAAGTAAGAAACAACAAGAGTATTGCATACAAGATAAAATGAATACACCCTTGTTTCTGTAAGCTTTAGGCATTCGAAATAGGCAATCTAGGCACTCAGAGCCTAGATTTAGATAGCTAAATCTCATATGAGCAGCAAGGGGAAAAGATTTTTTAAATTTAAACAGGTGCAGTATGAAGTCAGCAGGAGTTAGAGGAGAGCACAGCTCTATGAAACTAACTGAAGAGGCAAATAGTATAGGTAAGCTGGGAGCCTGGACCTCCTGACAATCATTCTGGGACCCTCAGCTTGAATGCTTGCACTCACGTTTTTTAAAGAGCTGAGAGGGGACCCCTTAGTTGTGTGATGACCACTCTGCACCACAGCTTGTGGGACACCAAAAAACCTTTTGCTATGCTGGAGAAATTCTGTCCCGACTGAATATTGCTTTTGAAGGTTGTCTTTTCTTCTCATTGAGTTTCATGCAGAATAACTGGGACAGAATATGAACCCAGGTTTTCCCCTGGGATGTTTAATTTGTCCAATCTGTTTTACCACCACTCTGCTATGT
This sequence comes from Tragopan temminckii, assembly GCA_028571105.1. NCBI lineage: Eukaryota > Metazoa > Chordata > Aves > Galliformes > Phasianidae > Tragopan > Tragopan temminckii. The sequence goes on along the minus strand of JAOWBP010001760.1, from coordinate 66,830,573 downwards.
GCTAATTGCTAAGAGTTTTTGCAGCCTCAGCAGCACTAGTAATTTGTTTTATCTTTTGCTATGCATGTTAAAGAGAGTGTTTTCTCTACATGTCTGGAGTAGGTGATAAGTGAAAAGGGCACAAAGCTATCACAGCTGTTTTGTCATTCACCAACATCTGAAATGAGATGACAAAAGATCCAGAAATTAGACAGCTATTTAGGAGAAATTTGAAGATGACTGGAGTAGAATTAAACATCTGCTCTATATGGAAGCCAATAGCACAATACAATACTTCTACAATAGTAGAAGTAAAATCAGCTTTCTTTAAGCCAGCTGTCTCTAAATTAGGAACAGACTAACAGAGGACTTAAATACTGATATACTGTGTTGAGATACTATAATGCTGTTGCTTGGATTTTCTTCCTGACAAAGGAATCCAAAGAACAGTTAGGTATGCAGTCATAATAACCACTCAGGACTGTCTGGCCTGTCAGGGTGACATCCAAACAGCTAAAGCACTGAGCAAGGTGTTATGTAAAACTGGCTCTGCAGAGGAGAAGAGGGATGTATGCTGAAGTCCTGCCTTGAAATTTCAGCAGAGTTCTTCCCAGTACCTCTGTGCTGGCCCTTCTGGGGAGTTTGGTTACTGTGTGTGTAGCCATCTCCACAAAGAATGTGACTATGGTTTTTCATAAGCTATGGGGCAAGGCTCACTCTTTTCTTTTAAAGGAGAGCTATTTGCAGGTGTCGCCTACTTCTTATGAGCACACAAAAAGCTGAATATTCTAAGAAAGAAGTCTTAGGTTCAATGTTCTTAGTTGCCTGTATTCCTGGTTGTAACCCTTCAGAAGAGTACCTTAGCCGCTTTCTTTGTTTTAACTTGCAGTGTTTCTCTGCTGCTTTGCAAAATCAAATGTGAGTCAGTGGATGTGCGAGAGAAGATCAGTGAAAGTCTGGCAGCACCCCTCATACTGTGGTAGCCAAGTTGCCACTTTTTTCAGGCAGCACTTTTTTCTGCAGCCCTCTCTGCTTGGGATACTGGCTGCAGGACCAGAGCAGGGCTAAGACCCAGCAGAGCTCAGAAGTGCTTTAGGCACAAGCAGAAGACGAGGCAAAAGTATGGGAAGCTTTCAGGAAGGAAGTCTATATGATTTTCTAGTGCATGACTTTGAGACTGAGAAGAGTTCTGTGAGTGTTGTGAGTAGGCAACACTTTTGTAGTCTTATTTTGTGTGCGTGCACGAAGAAAAGGGTCCATTGGATTTTATGCATAGGCGAAACACCTATAGATTTTGTAGTAACAGTTTTTGAAAGTGAAATCTGGGGATAGGTGTTTATTTCTTCTATAAAGAAAAAGGTGTATCATACTGAAAAATTAAGTCAAAATGGCAAATACAAATTGCTGGTAACAAGATAATTTATGAGATACTAATTGGCATACAGTGTATTTCAGAGGGAAAAAAAAGCATTACAGAATAGAAAGAATAACAGCTGGTTGTGTAAATTTTGATGACACCATATATGAAACATCTCATCACATCACCATGATTATGTAACAGTCACAGCTGTGTAAGTAGAGGAGTAAGGAGTCTGGGTAAGTGAAATACAATCCATGCTTTCTGTTCTGTTTTTCAGTTCTCATTAGTTAATTCGGCAGATATGCACTGATAGAAGAAAATTATTATATTCTTTGTACAAGACCATTTCTCTAAACAGTCAGATGAGCCAACTGACAAGTCAGTATTTGTATAACGGACACTAACAACAAGATGAACATACTTGATGAAATCAGAATGAATTTTATATAGTGCTAATTAAAAATGCAAATGCTTCAGGTTTTTGGGACATAAATCTTTGGGCTTTGTAATGACGTTGACACCTCCTTGATTAAAACGATCAAACATCACCTGTACTTGTTTCTGACAGTTTAATCTATAACATATGGATCAGATTTTTGGGTAACACATTGTAATGAAGCTGGAATAATAGCAGCAGTTAATTATCTTCAAAAGGAGGAATGAAAGAATATTTAATAAAAAGGAGAGAGCTAGAAGTGAGAGCTTCTTGGCAGCAAAGCTATACATTACTTTATACCTTGAATCTCATTTTTCCCAAAACATGTACTATCAAGAGGGGAAAGAGAATAAAATAAATCAAATAGCAACATGGGATATGTTTGGGGTTTTGTTGTTGCTGTTGTTTGTTTGTTTTCTAATACTGAATGTCAACCTTTGCCATAAATGCACACAAAAGTATTAGAAATGCTTTCTCATCATCCGTGTTTTCAACTGAAGCGAGACAGTAAAAAAACCGAGGCTTATTGAAATTGTACATTAGAAAGTTGTGTGCAGTTTGTATGCACGTGTGTACTGTTTGCTTACATTATTGCAGAGATCAGTAGACCTTATTCTAGTGCTTGTTATCCGTGGTTCAGAGGATACTCTGACTTGCACAAGGTGAGGAGACATTCAGTATCCTTTCAAGTGAAGCTATCAATATAATATTGAAATGCCTCATTTGAAAGTGTTTGTCATCCACGTTCAACAAAGAGGCTGTGGTACAAAGTGCGGATAGATCTGATTGTGTGTAGTGAAGAAGATGACTGTATGTTGTACAGCAGCAGATTTACTCCACTTCCTGCTTGTGCTGATATTATCAGGACTGCTAAAGCTTTTTTTGGCCTGCAGAACTTATACAGGCTATAAAGAATCCTGTGAATCAACACGAACTAAAAAGGACTAGAAAGACACAAGGCTTACACAAATGTTCCGTGTGCTGATGTGAAGAGGAATAAAGCAATAATTAGGAAGACATAAAGATTATTGGTCTTACACATCACAGAGAACGTCCAGAGACAGTCTAGTACAAGGCAGCCATTTGAAGAACTGTTACTGTGAGGTTTTTCTCCTTCCTTCCCTCATACTCTCTCACACTCTTTTTTACTTTTGAAAGTTTTTTTTAGGCTATTTATTACTTTCTTCATCCTTGTCAGTTACTCATTCTCCACAAAGCAGTGGTGAATTAAACTACGACTGAAAAGAAATGTGGTATCACAAGCTATATACAAGAATGAACTGCGGGACCACGGTCTGCATCCAGATTATCAAGTTTGTAAGTAGCTTCATGGCTTCATGGAAACTCCCGGAGTTTTGTTTATTTTTTTCCTTCTTGCTTTCTAATATATTCATGAATTTACAACATCTCATCCATTCCACTCTTAGAAAGAAAATCCAAATAATTTTATTAATTCCCTGTGCTGTTAGTCCTTTCTTTCTTTCTTTTTTTTTTTTTTTTGTAAATTAAACAGGCTTCTTAATTTCATTCTCTTGTAATTTTTTGTCCTATATTGTTTTTGTACAGTCTTACTGGTTATAGTCATCCTTCTGTGTCCTTCATAAGGGCTAGAGGAGTATCACGCAATATGCTAAATGCAGTAGTACATTCATAAGATGTAATTTTGAAAAAGTTCCTCAGGAGTTATCTGATCCTGTTGGGGCAAGATCAGCAGTTACCTTTCTTTTCTAACCTGTCCCTAATAATCACCTGAGCTTAACTGTATGGGAAAAAGTGCTGCATACTGAAATATTACATTGACTTCATGAGAGTTTTTTCAATATAACTTTTTTAGTTGCTATTTCAGTTTTGAAAACATACCTAAGTCTTTTCACTCAACATAATTGTATAAAAATTGTGTTCTTTGTTCACCATAAACGAGTGTTTGCTTCTATATAATAATTAAGTAAATCAATATGAATGAAATTCCTGGGTTAAAAAAAAAAAAAAGAGAGAATTTTTAACATATTTCAGGAAATTAGTGGATCTTATTGGTGTTGAATGACTTCCTACCTGACCGCAACTACTTTGAGCTACTACATTTAAGAACTTACAACTTCTTGCTATTTTGAAGAGAAGTTAACAAGTGCTTGCTCACAGTTGCTGCACTCAAAACGTGCTTGTTTCACTGCACATAACAGACAGGCCTAACAGCTCCAGATTGTTCTGAGCAGTGGCCAAAACCCTGCTGCTCCATCATGCTTGAGCCACTAAGCTGCAGCTGCCTGAATGTCCCTGTGCAGATATGCCCCATGCTAAATTCTGGAAACAGAATGGGATATGCTTCTTGGCTGGAGGGAAACCGCATGATATTTTGTGAAGTTTCTTTAGATTGCGTTGGGATCTAAAATTAATTGATCTTGTAGCAGAGCTACTGCTGCAAAGACAAAGTAATTTTTATATTCGAATAGGACTGTAACAGTTAGGTATTCCTATTATTTAAAATAATTTTCAGTTTTGTTTCAGATTTTGGCTTCTGATCTAAGTGCATACTGTGTATAGCAAACAGTTTTATGTTGGCTCTAGTGGACTTGCCCACATTTTGTTTTAAAAAAAAAAAAAAAGAATAAGTAAAAATCTGGAAATGCTTGATAGTTTCAACAAGAAGCAAGAGATTAGAAAATAATTAATGCAATTTCTGTGAAACAGAATGAAAGGATCAACGCTTGAAACTTCTGATATAAATTTAATCTCAAGCTTTAGGACATCTATTCTGAATACCAGTTAATATATTCACCTTAAAGTAAGTACTGAAAATATCTTGCTGGTCTTATCTAGACACAGAAGTGTCACATGCTGAAATTGAGAATTTATTAGCAGGATCTGTTTTTGTAAAACAGTGTAAAAATTTTAGGATTTATCCTGGGGCTTTTAAAAGAACAGATATTTCCTCTCCTAACAAGTTTTGTATCTTAGATGTCATACAAAAAAAAAAAAAAAAAAAAAAAAAAAAAAAAAAAAAAAAAAAAAAAAAAAAAAAAAAAAAAAAAAAAAAAAA
>JAOWBP010001760.1:66801393-66813034 GCA_028571105.1 Tragopan temminckii | reverse complement strand
AGTTTCAACTCCCCTGCCATGTGCAGGGTCGCCAACCACTACACCAGGCTGCCCAGAGCCACATCCAGCCTGGCCTTCAGTGCTTCCAGGGATGGGGCATCCACAACCTCCTTGGGCAACCTGTTCCAGTGCATCACCACCCTCTGTGTGAAAAACTGCGTCCTAATATCTAACCTAAACGTCCCCTGTCTCAGTTTAAGACCATTCCCCCTTGTCCTATCACTATCAACCCATGTAAACAGCCATTACCCCTCCTGTTTATATTCTCCCTTCAAGTACTGGAAGGCCACAGTGAGGTCTCCCCAAAGTCTTCTCTTTTCCAAGCTCAATAAGCCCAATTCCCTGAACCTTTCTTCATAGGAGAGGTGCTCCAGCCCTCTGATAATCTTAGTGGCCCCCTTCTGGACTCATTCCAAGAGCTCCATGTCTTTCTTGTGCTGGGGGCCCCAGGCCTGGACACAGTACTCCAGGTGGGGCCTCACAAGAACCGAGTAGAAGGGAACAATCACCTCCCTGTCCCTGCTGGCCTCCCCTTTTTTAATGCAGCCCAGAACACAGTTGGCCTTCCAGGCTGCAAGCGCACACTGCTGGCTCATGTCCAGCTTCTCATCTATCAGGACCCTTGAGTCCTTCTCCGCAGAGCTACTCTCACCCAGTCTGTATAAATACCTGGGACTGCCTCGACCCAGATACAGCACCTTGCATTTGGCCTTGTTAAACCCCATTAGGTTCTCATGTGCCCACTTCTCCAGCCTGTCCAGGTCCCTCTGGATGGCTTCTCGTCCCTCCAGTGTATCAACTGCACCACTTGTGTTCATACATATCATCAAAGGGCATAATGATAGTTGGTTTATTTGATCCAAGATAAATTAATGGTTATAAAATATATGAATTCAGAAGACCTGTACTGCGCTTAAGGCACCAAAGAACATAATGTAGCTTCCAAGTCATACTGTTAGACTTCTTCTGCTGGCAGCTGCTTTCTTGAAAGTAACTCTTCCATGGAACTGGAAATCCTGTTACTTAGAAAAGCTTTGCATTGCAAATGGAGATGCTAAAAATGCCTCTAATCTTGCATTTTGATTATTAAAGTCCTTTTCTGTTTTCATGGTTCTGGAATAAGAGTAGAGTGATGCTGATATTTTATGTAACAAACATACAGATGGGTTGTTCATCATGGAAAAGGACTTCTTCAGAGCAGGAGAATTCTATCCTTTGATGATCATGGTTTAGCCTATAAGCACATATCTTGTTGAAGCTGGACCAGCACTAAAAGCAAAAATTGTTCTGCAAATCTGTCCAAATGCGCAAGGGAGAAAGAAGAAATGAGGCAATAAGGTGACTGCCTGCAATGCACTGACATAGATATTCCAACCAGAGTGGGAAATTCCCATGGCTGCAACTCCTACACAGGAGCGTAGATGTAATGTTGAATGTAACATTACTAAAAACGTGGGCACTGCTTAGTCTTGTTGTCTGTGCATGTTAATCATCCTAATGATGCATCTCTTTTGTTGTGTCCTTGGATCAGCGTCATACGAAGAGTAAGGACTCTGGAACATCTTTACATACTCTGGAGTGGCCCCTGTACTTCTAAGCCATTGTTATAACATCAATTTTTGTTCTAGTTCTCTTGTTCAACAGAACCTAAATACCTGTTCCTCATTATTAAAGTCAATTTATAAAGTAATGACAAGTGTTAGTGTCCTGCCCTTGCTCTGTATTAGCTCACGAATGTGTATATATGACTTTTTAATCTTGTCATGCAATGCCAGTATTCCACTGGATTCCTATTAGGGTGACAGGAACAGCAAATGACAAGTAGCTTTCCGTATTTATTGAAATGATACACCTTTGTCTGAGTTACGTTGCTGCAAGTCATGTGTGGGAAGGTTCTGCCAACAGAATGACAGTCAGAGAGCAAATGTGAAACTGCTCTGCAATCCTTTTGGGATATGCATTTTCAATTCATTTTCTACGAGCACTGTCACCTGCACATTAAGCACATCCTTCAGCCCTTGTCAACAAAACACTTAAGAATGTGGCTAAGTGCTCTCTTCAGCTGGGGCCTTCACCTCCCATTCTGAGTTCACTGCAGTCAGTGTGAGCTCCAAGAGTCAAAAGTGGAGCAGCCCCAGCGTTCCAGCTTCAATGAATATGAAGTATCCTTTACAGATTAGTTTGCTAACCTTGATTGTCAAAATTTCCTCCTACTGCAGCTCTCCTGAAAATGCTGTTCTTTGCCATGCCTTATTGTTTCTGCCTCTTGATGTGTTAAGCGAAGGACTAATATAACGTTGCCCTGCAGTGTTTTTATTTGTTTTCTGGGGACAGCAGTTCCAGTCCTGATGGTTGCAGAGGCTCTGCAGGTGCTTCAGCAAAGGCCTGCACAGCCCTGCAGCACTCACACATGGAGCTGCAACAAAATCCATTTGGCATCATTTTGCGTGGCACCTCTTTACTGCCCCACTCAAGTGGAGAGGATTCTCCCTCTCTGCTGTTTTATGACATTTTTATCCACTGCTAACTTCAATCACACCAAATCTTTACAGGAACAGGCATCACGTTTGTACAACCATAGCCTGCGTTGTTCATATTTTGTTAAATATGAAAAACTTACTTCTAGTATTATTTTATCATTGAAGGCTGAGAAGGACTCAGAAATGAGATAAACACATGCTTATTCAGAACTACGCCACTTAACCATTATCCATTTAAATAAGAATTGGTCACATGCTTAAATGTGTGAATTAAGACTAAAATGAAGTCTCAGCAATTAAGTTAAACTTTTCCTCTGGACCTACAAGCAAAGGCCCTTGGTAGAGAACAGAGAAGGAAGGTACCATGGTCATATATAAACTATTAAAGATGACAGCATTTTCAGTCTGTACATTTCTAAAACCTCATTTTAATTTACTTCTGGGAGTGTTAGTACTTTCAAAAATATGACTTTAAAAAGCAATTACTCTTTGAGCTAATCATCTACTGTATTAATATGTAAGTTAGATCAAGTGCAAATTGCTTTCTAGAAGTTGCCAGATGAAAAAGCTTGTTTTAACTAGGTCTGGCTTTTCCCCTCAGGTTTAATCTTTCTATTCACGATTAGGTGTCAAAGCTCTCTTTTTCAGTGCAAATATGGCAAGAAAAATGCATCACAGAATCACAGGAATTGGAAGGGACCTCTGGGGATCATGTAGTCCAACCCCCTGTTAAAGCAGGTTCTCTACAGTAGATCACACAGGAAAGGCTCCAGGTGGGTTTTGAATATCTCCAGAGAAGGACACTCAAACATTTATCTATGCAAGATGTTCCAGTGCTTTGTAACCCTCAAATAAGTTTTTCCCCATGTTTGTATGGAATTTCCCATGTTCCAGTTTGTACCCACTGCTCATTGTCTGTTCTTGTGCACCACTTGAAAAGAGCCTGGTGTCACCTACTTGGCAGCCTTTAGATATTTATAAGCATTGATAAAATCCTCCTGTCAGTCTTCTCCAGGTTGAACACTCCCAGGTCCCTCAACCTTCCCTCACAAAGGAGGATATACCAGGACCCTTATCATCTTTGTTGCCCTCTGCTGGATTCTTTCTAAGAGATCCCTGTCTTTCTTGAATTGGGAGCCCAGAACTGGACACAGTACTCCTGCTGTCTATGCTCTTTTTAAGGCACCCCAGGATACCACTGGCCTTCTTGGACACAGGGACACACTACTGCCCCATGGCCAGCCTGTTGTCCACCAGGACACCCACGTCCTTCTCTGGAGAGCTCCTTTCCAGCAGCTGAGCCCCTAACCTGTACTGATGAATGCAATTATTCCACCCCAGGTGTAGGACTCTGCACTTGCCCTTTTATCTTGCCTTTATTTTGCCTCATCAGATTCCTCTCTGCCCATCTCTCCAGTCCATCCAGGTTTCTGTCTGCCGTGTGGCAGCATTACCTTCTGGTGTGTTATCCATTCTCCCAGCTTTGTGTCATCAGCAAACTTGCTGAGGATGTACTCTATCCCTTTGTCCAGGTCGTTGATGAAGATGTTGAACAAGACCGGACCCAGTACTGATCCCTAGGGAACACTGCTACCTAGAGACCTCCAATCAGATTCTGCACCACTGACCACAACTCTCTGAGCTCTGCCAGTCATCCAATTTTCAGTCCACCTAACAGTCCACTCATCTATCCCTTACTTCCCTAAGCTTACCCACGAGAATGTTATGGGAAACATGTGTTCCTATGTTTATTGCCATTGAAATGGCATCTACATAGCACTATTTTCATTTCTGGATGTAATGAATGATTTATATAATATTTAATGACAATATGTTTAATAGCAATTTAAGAAGATGAAACTTATGGCCATTATTGAATTAATCTTTCAAGTTTTATATCACAACTGAACTGTTCACTTTAACATGCAAGTTGCATTCTCAGCAAAATATTTCAATCAATTTATATTGATATTTTGTGGTTACTCTCATTCTGCATGTCTCTGCTTTTATGCTAATATAGAAGCAGTGTGAGGTTAACCAGCATTTAAAGGAAATACAATAGACAATTATGTACTCCATTGCATGCCTGAACTACTTGCAACTTTGAGTGATATTGAGTTTTGGTAAACTGAATTTCTAATTGAACTTCAGGAAATATTTGGCCTCACAACATTATATAGAAAATAAAAATTTTGTAGAAGGTTTAGTATTTTTATTAACTATGAAGGGAGGCTGTCTGTTATCTTTCAGCCTTTAGTAGAATTCATCTAGAAGCAGAAATAAACACAGTTAATGCCAGCAACAAAGCCTGTCCCTCAATTAGAATTAAATAATAGACTTGGATAAATAAAATATTTTTGCTCTTCTTGATGAACTTCATCCTACAACAGAAAAAAAAAAAATGGCTAAAAAGATCTCAGAGCCAGTAGCAGTCACCTCTGGGAATTCTCAAAGGATGGATGAAGTGCCATAAATTGACAACATTGCTGCTTGCTTTTATTTTGTTTTGTTTTTCTTAGGGACTCGGAAAAACTCTGGAACAAATATTTCAGCAAAATCTGTTCATAATTAAGAGAAAAATTATAATGGGATGTGTTGCTACCAACTCTCTTCTCACATAACTTACTCTTAGCAAATCCAACTAATTCTCTTCATACTGGGGAAATGGCCTTTGTGGAATGTGTGAATGTTTTATACTTTGGTTGTACTAAGTCTTTTCACTATGTTTAGCACAATATTTACAGCTACAGAATCATAGTTCAGATGAAGCAGCCCTTGCCTTCAAGCAAAAACATGAACAAAAAATACTTTTTAGTAGGTTCTTGACAAAAGGGAGATATATATTTATGTAGTTCTGTGAGGATTTACCTTCACTCTAGTCTCATCTATGTTTTCACTAACAGTTTGGGTGAAGAGCTAGATAGGCAGCTTATATTAAGTAAGACAGAAGTACTTTTATCTTTTTTGTGGATGAGGCTTTTCCAGATGGTGTCTGTGAACAAGGAAATTAAATATCAATATTGACTATACTCACGGTTATTTCTGCTTTGTTTTTTGTTTGTTTGTTTCTTGAGCAAATGCAGATACTTTCTTCACTCAACACTTTTGTTCATTTGAGAGATCAAAAAAGAAAATTACAAACTCCAACAGATCTGAGTATAATTCTTTATTTGGTCAGACTCTCATTTGTCATGGAACAACAAATTATTCCTTAATTTTACTTACAAATATTTGTTGTGAAAATTTCTCCTTTACTTAAATACAAATCTTGTTCCTTGGAAGGAGAAATTCTGTTGCACAGATTGACAACTTCAAAAATATTTTGGTTTTACTGGAAGTGTTTTCTGGTTCCAATTCTAAATAAATTAAATTCCAGCTTAATTTCACATCACTGGTAATTCCTGAAGAAAAGAGTGAATGTATGTATATTTTGTCCACGTATTAAATTTGTTTGCAGTTTTCTCTCAGGCAAGTTTCAATGAGACCGATTTCTGCAAATGCTCAAACTAATCTCTTTTATCACTAAAACTATATATATTCTTTCTGTGGAGTTTGAGATTGTACAGAAAGTACTGTTCCTTAGGTATTTGATTTCTCATGTGGTTAGTCACATATTTATGACTCTTTCCTTATGTATCTTCTCAAATGAGACAGAATTTAGATTATTGCAGATGGCAGCAACATCTGAATCAGTCATGCAAATCACTAGCTGTTTTCTCATATAGGGTGTAGATATGAGACCTTTGCAAATACTCTTTCACAAGTTAACAAATTGGCCTTTAAAGTGGTGATAAGGAAAGGAAGGGAGTTCAAAAATAGCTGAAAAATCAGCAAATAAATGGTGCTGTCTTATTTGCAGGATTCCTAGATCCCTTCATGGTGTGGAATGCATGAAATCGTAACACAAAGTTTACTCATCTGAAATCTTGTTGTCTTTGATCAGCTTTAGTTGCAGTGACAATCACTGCCTGCCTTTCTGTGATAGGGAGAGAGCTGTTGTCTTTTTCTTTCCTAGGGGTCATCCTAGAAGCGGAGGCAAGCCAAGCCAAGAGGGGTTGCACCAGCCATTTGGAACTGCCTGAAACAGCTGCACCTTTACTCTTGCCCCGCTGGGAGCTTCGTCCCTCCCACTATTGCATAAGAAGATGTAAAAGTTTGTGCCTTTCCAGATAAAAACTTTGTCAGAAATGCCTGGGTCTCTCTGTATGGACTTACAGAGATGGGCTCACAGTCTCCTCAAGCATCATAACACTTCCTACCCAAACCAGCCCTTTTCTGAGACCTGCAATGCTGACATCAATGACTAGAAATAGTCATCAGAAGAGTGGGTCCATGACTCAGATTTTTTACTCATTAGTTGATGATCTTCTTGCCAACTTTTGGGAACCTTATGAGCTTTCTCTCTCACTCATGCAGCCCACTTGGGGAATAAAAATAAGGCTTTAATAGGGTGTTTTGCATTAAAATGAAGATAAACAGTATGTTTTCTGGAAGCAGAACAAGGCAGAGTAAGGCAGATCTTCAACTGATAAAATTTGTCTCATCTCTGTAAAGATAATGAAATTAGCACTAATTAAAATTAGCTAAGATCTGTATGTCGTACAGACTCCTCTACCGATCTTCACGAAGCTAGGCAACTACGCTGGTGACAACATGCAGTCCTGACAGCTTCCATCCAGCACATGCTTTGGGTAGGTCAGAAACATTCTGAATCGTGCTTCCACTAACGACCACTGACAGATAAAAATTAGTTGTAAGTAAAAGGCTGAATTTCTTCAGTTTTTCCTGCTCTAGCTTTTGGTACTTTAAGACAAAGCCAATCCACATTTTGCTTTCTCGTTTATTTCTGTCTGCTTGGAATTTCTCTTATGCAATTGAGATTCATGTGTTTACTTCAAATCTGGCTGGAATCCATTACACCCTCTCTGGCATTCACCTCTTCCCCATCTCCTCCTACCTCTTGATTGTTAGGTGTTGGGGAAGGTTTTTCTTGGCTTTTCTGCCACTTCTAATACTTAATCTTCCTTTCTTAGTTAATTCTTCCACTTAAATATTATTATTATTTTTTTTCTGTGCTGCTAAGGAGGAGTAAGCTGATGTTTATATTATGGATATTTATATATGAATATATTTCTAGCTGAGATCACTCTACTATTTGAAGTGGCAAAATAAATTTAAATAATTTAAATCTTCAGTAGATAACAAAGGTTGAAGGGATTGCTTGTTGTTTCATACTGTAAACACAGGTAGCCATCAACATGAGCGTGGAACACTGTAGAATCACTGCTTGGGACACAAACATGCAAGTTCAGCTTCAGTACCAACTGAAGTGCTGAAGTCCTTTTCCAAAAGTGACATTAAGTAAAGAGAATTATATTTGCCCCTCCTACTTCCCTTCATTGGAGAGTTCATACAGGCTTCCTATCTTGTGCCATCAGTTTGTGTTTGTGTGAATGGCTGTGTAAACAACAGCCCAGCAGCCAAGACAGTGGGAACACCCAAAGCCCTGTGACTGTAAGGCTCTGGGACAATGCAACGAAGCCAACAAAAAATTCAGCAGAAATTTCTATTCCATTCAGAAAAGCAAATTTTATCAATCCCAAACCTTAATTCCTTTAAGAACTTGTGTTTTTTTTTAATGAACATTTTCTGTGGATTTGTGTGTAAACAAATGAGATATACGAAATGATTTTTCTGCCAAAATTCTGTGAAAAAATTCCTGTAGCTGCAGGTACTTTTTCAGCCTCTGAGTCCGAGTATCCACTGAGATGTAATACTCGTTTCATTAGACTCATCAGTGATAATTCTGTTCAGCTCCATTTAATGAAAACAGTAAATTAGCAAGTGCACTAGTTCTCGCTCACTAACTAATTGATATATGATGAAAGTTCCCATGTTACCAGCTGCTACATCTTCAAGGACAGTAACTAGAAACAGTGGCTTAAGGGTTTTTTAAAATGCATGTTTTCATTAGCACTGGTAGCCAGTATATGCTACTTAAGAAAGAAAAGCAAAAAAGCACCACAGTTGGTACAGCACAATCCTGTCTTTTCTACCCTGGGGTTTGAGCAGCTATTGTTCATATGCAGGAATAGTCTTTGAATATGCATTTCAGCAGCGTTATGTACTTTAGCATAAGGATTGTTGTTCTGAAGTCTGTCCTCATAGTCAGATTTTTCAATGGACTTTTAACTTTTGGTTGTGTGTTTGCATCTAATTGAAGAAGCACTGATAATACTATCTTTGCTGATTGCTAGGCAGAAAAGATCTAAATTACTGCTTGTTTTTCAGGAAGTTAGTGCAAAATTCTCATTTGATGTTAACTGGTTTTTCTCTTTTAAGCTGAGCGGAAGTGTGCTGATTTGCATCAAAGGGTGGAAATAAATCTGTGGAGAAAGCACTGAAGGACATTTCTGTCCATGACAGACATGCTTAAGTGGTCCAGAAGCCCAGGAATCTTCAACAGGCTGTAGTCAAGAACCTGTTTCAAAGGAAAACTTGGAATGACCAGTAAGGGTGAATTATATACTTCATCAACTATGGCTGGTGGGTGGCTTCAGTCTTCCTGAAAAATCAGATACTGAATTCTGTAGTTATGTGTGCCCACAACACCATCAGAAGGAAAAATCAGAGAGATCAGAAGGAAAGATGTAAAAGGAGCAGAAAATAATCCATTTGGAGAATAAATATGAGCTTGCACTTCTCCCAAGCCTCCATATCTTTAAAAAGGGAAGGTATTCCTATAGTGACTTCATAGCTAAACTGACCTGTTCAAGTTGCAATGAGTCTCTGATCTGGTATCTCAGTGTTGTTATGCTCTATATGGACAAGGCAAATATCCTGTCCTGCAGACAGATGGACCAAAGGAAGGAGGAATTATTATAAAGGCAAATAAAATTATTTAAATTTAGGATTGCTTGTGGTTTTGGGATCTTGTTTTTTCCGTCACAAAAGTCTCTTTCTCTTATGTGATAGCTCTTATCTTAAGGCTATCATGCCCTATTGTGTTTCTTAGCTCTTCCTTACACATTTTTGAGTAAATGTTTTGTATTTTGAAACTAAATGTGAGAGGACTGAATTAAATAGTTATCTATGGAAGTATCTTCTAACTACTGGTATATATTTTAAATCTTTTTCTGAGGTGTATAATTTATCTCTTTCCTTCTGAGGTAAAAGGTGGGCTAATACAGTCTCTGTCCCTGCTCTCCACATATACTCTTTTTTATCTTTATTTTGAATCATTCCAGAATAATTTTATACTGTGGACAATGTTATTGATTCTGATCGAGGTTGTAATCTTTTTGAGCACTACATCACGTTTATCTCTATCATATATACTTGTTGAGTTATAACTCCATTATTTGAGTGATATTTTCCACTGCTGAAATACAGAAGGTCTATTTGTGAAGTCTAATGAAAATGGCAAAGTGCAGGACTGCTTCAGATCTTATGTTGGCTTCCCCTCACAAACTTCATGTTGAATTACCACCAAGAAAAAAAGGCACAGCAATGATACTGTGAAAGTTTCACATTCTTCTGTATTTTTGGAAGAGATCAATGATAGTAAAAGGTATGAAGGAAGACACTCCGTTATCTATGTTCTCTTTAAATGCTACGTCAGGTGGTAATTTTTCCTTTTATGTCTGTCACTGATACCTACTGCTGACAAAACACCGCTCATGAAATGGTTGTGGATTGTGTTTTCTTGCTCTTGCAATTAAAATCTCTAAATTTGTTAGACTCTGACAGTAACAATATATTTGTTTCCACTTTCCTTAGCTGGCTTTTTATGAAACTGCTGGGACAGTTACCATTCAACTTCTGGGACAAGATACAGCATGGGAATACTTTCATTTTTCTCTACTTCATATTTTAAGTTAGCAAAGACTTAAAAAAAAAATAAAAAAATACCAAAAGCCTTCCTAAATGAAATGGCAACTACAGAGTTTGCCTGGGAGAGTTTTGTGTGCTTTATCCCTACCCTGTGCAGATCTCTGCCCCAAGCTGCATCATCCATGCTCCAGCTTTGAACTGAATGATTAATTATTTCTGTGCTGGCCCAGGAAGGCAGTGAGCTGATGTTGCAGCTTGCTAATGGAGTAGTGATAAACAAGACCTTGCCTTTCACCATTATTTTTTTCTTAGCCCACAAATAACATAAATAATGAGATTGCCAGTTATAATTGAACCACAACAAGGTCTGCCAGAGGAAAGGAGTAGTTTCAAGTGACTTCCCTTCCTCCACCCTGATCCAGAGATGTGTTCCTCTGTAATGCAACATCTTTCCTATTCTCATACCACATTTAAGCTATTAGGGAGTTTAACAGCTCAAAGGATAGTGGGAGCAAACCAGTACAGCCAGGGTGACCTATCCAGGTGCCATTCAATAGCTCTCTGGAGAAATCCCTGATGCAGATCTACGTGGGTTTGTTTGATGTGTAGGGTGTGAACAAAACATGGCCACTTTGGTGGCACTGCTTTGGCAATGGGCAGCCCTGGAGGTGCAGTGCCGTGTCCTGGATCACTGCTCTCCAAAGGGAGGGTGCTTCTGCTTGGCTGTTAGCTGTGAGCCTGAGCTGCAGTGTGGAGTCCCTGCAGACAGCCCATGTTGCAGATAACGTATTGCCAGAATATCCCCCTTTGGGGAGCTTCAGGGTGC
Source organism: Tragopan temminckii (assembly GCA_028571105.1). NCBI lineage: Eukaryota > Metazoa > Chordata > Aves > Galliformes > Phasianidae > Tragopan > Tragopan temminckii. Next base: position 66,801,895 of record JAOWBP010001760.1, on the reverse strand, counting down.
CCTTCTGATGAACTCTTCTTTGTTTAACATAACTGATTTCAGAAACTTTAGATAATAACACCACAGAGATAGAATCCTTTCACTTTAAAATATCTTTTTACAAAGCTATGTTTATGTAAATTATAATATTCAAGAACTTTCATCCTATGAGCTTTAATAAATATTTAAAACTGTTGCAGTATTTTTTAAAATTTCCCATACATTGGAAATGTAAGATAGTGTAAATTAAATTTATACTGCATGTTTGAATTAAAGGTAGTCACAGAAGAATATCAGATTTTCAGGATTTTTTCCTTTGTTCTTTTTCTTCTTCTTCCTTTTCTTTTTTTTTTTCTTTTTTTCTTTTTTTCCCAGCTCATATTTCTTATTTTTGCAGTATGAGTCTCTTTTTCCTGTATCTTATAATATAACCCAGTCACATAGTCTCTGGAAATGTAGTATGCGTTTATTTCCATCCAGACTCTCTTGCACAAATCATATTTAATTTGCTCCAATTTTCTGT
>JAOWBP010001760.1:66789691-66801293 GCA_028571105.1 Tragopan temminckii | reverse complement strand
TCTGGAAATGTAGTATGCGTTTATTTCCATCCAGACTCTCTTGCACAAATCATATTTAATTTGCTCCAATTTTCTGTACTCTTCAATATAAACTGAAAGATTCTATGAACTCTTCAATAAGGGTCCTATCTGCTGCTATCTCACATAAAAAATAAATAAATAATTGTAGTAGAAAAGCGAAAAACTGAAACAAGCAAAAGCAAATTTTGACATGTTTAAACTATGTAGTTCATTTCTCTTCTGTTTCTTACTTATTTTAGTGCTGTCCTCAAAATACTTCTGCTGAAATTTTCCAATATGCCAACAGAAAAGCAGAGCTCAGGCTTTCCAGTTATGCGGTTGGTGCCAATTCCTCATAATCAACAACCAGGTAAACCGCCAGTTTTGTTTCTTTGTTGTTGTCACGACTTGTTTCTTTTAAACAAAACACAGTAGCTTGGCCAAGCAACGTGCAAGATGAAAGTGAGAGACTCACAATAACCTGAAACATAGGCAAATATTCTTGGGGGAAAAAAAAAAGAAAAAAGAAAAAAGAAAAAGAAAAAAAAAAAGGCTAGGTAATTTATGTTGCTTCAGTATTTCAAAGAACATTTCACACACTTTGCCTCATATTGAGCCATACTTTCAGACCAGTTTAAAGCAGTCCCTCAGAAGGCATCCAGTCATGGTGTGGAAGCATCTAGAGATGGAGAACTCACAAGTCCTATAAGTTATTCTTTCTGTTTGAACATACACATAGAATTTCAATTGAATTACTTTTCTAGTTTGGCTATTGATTTTTTGCTATGTTCTTCTTTTAGGAAATCAACATCTTTAATAGATTAATCACATGTGCTGGAAAACAGAAAACCAGCTGGCTATGCCCCTGTGGGATGCATAAGCAGTGTTTGGCTTGCAGTGGTTTCACTGTGGAAGAGGCAAGAAGTGTAGCTTGGGAGAGATGCCCAGTATTATGGATTAATTAACACTGTATGTAAGTCTTAATGGTAGATGCCAAGGATCTTAGGTCTTGCTTTACTACAGTGGTAAGTAAGGGAAAAATAGAATGGACAAAATGGGAGTGATTAAAATGAAACACTGAAGAATGTAATAGGCACTGGCTTCTGTCTGCATTTCAGAAGCCAAGCTGCTGCTACCTAACAGGTGCTAATAATTATATGATGAGAGAATCTAACAGTGCTCCTCAATCACCAGTAAGAACACTGATGGCCATTAAAGACATGACCCTGGTTAGTAAGAGAAATACCACATCCAGGAGTCAGCAGAGTCAAAAGAAGAGTTTAAATTTGTTTTGCTCTCAGCAGCATGACTGGAGAAAGGTAGTTAAGTATGAATTATGGCTTCATTCCATATACTACAGCCTGTAGCAGTGGATATTTTAATAAACTTCACTAGGAAGAAAATAAAATGGATTTTGTAAAAATACCTGAGGTGTTTTGAAGATACTGGAATCCAAGGAAATATATTTTATGGCAAGCATCCCTATAATGCAAAGAAGCAGGGGACATGTAAGTATGTAATGAATATAGAACAGGCTTGGGAAAATAAGCGCTGGTGAATCTAAGAAAACTGTGTGCCTTGAAATGTAAAACAAGCAATGTATATTTCTTCTGTACAACAGCGAGCTTTAGTATGCATTTATTAACTGCAGAATAGCTGAATTCCCCATCATGTTAAGTGCCAAACACCAGAAGGAATAAAATGTTTTGATTGGAAACAAATGGTCCCTTCACACAGCACAATCAAGCATTTTTTTACAGCATTTTCTCCCCTTAAATTCCCTCTTAGGGTGCTGTAGAAGTGTCCATGCTGTCCTAGCAGACAGCAGCCACTGGGTAATGGATACCATGGTGGTGGCAGTGGATAAAGCTGCATCCAGGAGGTGCCACCTCTTCCTCCAGTGTAACCTGCAGCAGCACCATTGCTTGCTGCTGCCATGCCAAGTGAGGCTGGGGGCAGCTTTTTAGTCAACATGCTTTAGAGGCTTGTGTAGCAATGGTAGTCGGAGGACGGTTGGACTAGATGATCTTGCAGGTCGTTTCCAACCTTGCAATTCTATGATTCTATGACAGGGACTTTAGCTCCTAGAAGTTCTGGAAAAGATTTATCAGTCTGCTGTTCTCTAGCTGGGCTTTATCTTCCAGGAAAGCTCTACATTTAAAAATCTCTGTGTTGTTCTCAGGAAGATAAATCCTCAACTAACCACTTCTTTTTTTCCCATCCTTTCCTCTGGTAAACTTGAGCAGTTTCAGTGTTGCAGAGACAATTAATAGAATCACAGAATATCCTGAGTTGGAAGGGACCCACAAGGATCAGTGAGTCCAACTCTCAGCTCCACACAGCGCCACCCAAAATTCAAACTCCTGTCTGAGAGCACTGTCCAGATGCTTCTTGAACTCTGGCAGCTTGAGGCTGTGCCCACTGCCCTGGGCAGCCTGTTGCAGGGCCTTGTTTTCGCTGCTATTTTTTCTATGATGTACCTCATCTTACTGCTCTGGGGACGTGTAGGCTCTCCTTGCTTGGGCTGTAGGAAATAATGCTGCTACACTCTTGCTACAAGCTATAAGCCCTTACAGGAGGAAAATATCATTCTATTTTAACCGGAATCTAACTTCCCTCACAGCTTCCTGCCCTGCTTCTCATAAGCACTGTATAGGTCCTTATGGCAAGATACCAACTCTTAGTCCTTTCTTTGCTTGCAGTGGGGACTGTGGCTTGGCCTGGAAGTGCCCTTTGTGCTCCTGAGGAGCTGCCTGTGATTTGGCCTTTCCATCCCATTTCACTTCTGTGAGCCATTTGGACTTCCTCACTGTCCCTTCTCACCTTCCTTGGGTGACCAAGGGCTCCAATCTGGTCTTTGTCCTCCCAACCTGATCAGAGACCTGAGTGGTTTGAGTCTTTTAGTTCAGGTACACACTGCCATGAGGGGATCTTCATGACCTGCTAGTCAGTGTGCCATCACATGCTGCTCTTATGACCCTCCTATCCCTTCTGGTGCCTTCACATCTAGGCTGTCTCTGTTCATGTCAATCTTAATGTTTCTGTTGTGGTTCTCTAAAATATTTGACAGAGATCTTCAGTGACCCGTGTCCTCACTGCTAACACCCAGGATTATCATGAAGTGAAATAAAAGCTCAGATTCAATCTCACCTGGCCTTGCAATTTCTAATAATTCAAAACATATCATTCAGCATCTGCCTTTGCAAAATCCAAGCTGTTAATAATTTCATATGAAGGATACCTCAGGAAGAAATATTAAGCTGCAATGAACATATATAGTGAAGCCAGAAAATGTCCGGGTTCAGTGAACCACTTCATTTTGGTCCTTGCTTTGTTACATGTCACAGTGATTCTGCAAAATGGCTTTGGTTTGATATTTTCCATGGCTATTCTTATCCCAAGCAAACGAATGCATCTTTTCCAGGGTTTTAGTGTTTATTGGTTTTATTATTGTTAATTTTGAAACAGAGATAAATGTAAGTTTTCTCAGCCAGAAAAGAATACGCTGCAGTGCACAACTGGTGCAAATGCTTAGCTATCCACACAGAACTCAAACAAAAGCTGCAACCTTGCTCATTAAGGACTTTTGTGTAAATAGAACATTGATAGACAAACCAAATCAGATCAGACTCTTACGGGTCCGTGAGTTAAGCAAGAGTGAATAGTTTAGCAATATAAAAATCCAGTTAGTAAAAATAATATTCAGATGTTTCCGCTGGTGTAATTCCTATATGCATTTACATACTTATAGCTACCCCAATAGCATTTCTTCCTGCCGTGTTACTGTGCTGTAACAGAAAATAGCTTCTAAAATGTAATGCCATACAGACTCTATGGCTAGGGCTGAATCTTCTCTGGATAGTAATGTGAGATTTTTGACATTATTTTAGAATGCAGTGTCATTTTCCAGGATTTATGGGTTAATTCTGAAAAAAATCAAATGTGTTGTATAAGTGGTTCTTCACTCATCCATATTCAAAACAAGACTTTTAAAAGAGGTCTCTTGTAGCTCATATCAGCAAGTGTGATCTCAGGGAAAAATAATTGCATTCAAAATTGCTGTTATTCAACTAGAGGCAAAATTTTAAAAAGTCTACCTCTTTAAACAAATCATCTTGCATTTGAAATTTATTTTCAGCCTCCCAGGTGGTTATCTTTGTCAGTATTTCAGGAAGATAAATAATATATGTGAGCCAATAAGCACTGGATAATAGAGGCCTCCCATAAAGACAGACTACTGTGTATGTAAACATCTCAGCAGTGCCAGTATAAGTGGAAGTGTGCTGAAAAGCATTTTTATTGTATGCCAGACAGTCTCAGATAATTATTTCCTAAGATTTCGTACGGAGCAGTGTTACTCTATTTCATGAAATTTAAGCATCCACTTTATTTTTTGTTAAAAATGCTTTTTGTTAAGATGTATTGCACCTCTAGGTACTCTTGGAGAACAGCAGAGCTGTTTTAAATTCCCTTAAAAAATAAAGAACCTCTTGAACGTTGCCTCAGAAAACTGCAAGAGTTCACAAAATGCTCATTTGTTCTCATTTTATGAGAGCAAATATAAATTTTCATTTTGAACAAAGGACAGCAATTAACGAACTCACATTTTCTAGATTAAAATAAATGAGTTGTATTTGTTTGGATGTATAAATCTCTCATGTATTGATAGAAACAGAGAATGGCTTGGATTGGAAGGGACTTCAAAGATCATCTAGTTCCAATCCCCTTGCCACTTCTAGGAATGGTGCATCCAGAGAGGTTCTGGGCAACCTCATCCAGCACCTTACCACCCTCTCAGTGAAAAATTTCCCCCTGACATTCTAATCTAAATCTCCCATCTTCTAGCTTAAGATCATTCCTCCAAATCCTATCACGATCTACCCATATAGAAAGCTGATTTCTCTCCTGCTTATAATCTCCTTTTAAAAACTGGAATGCTGCAATGAGGTCTCCCTGTAGCCTTCTCCAGGCTGAACAAGCCTAGCTCCTTCAACCTTTCTTCATAGGAGAGGTGCTCCAGCCCTTTGATCATCTTAGTGGCCCTCCTCTGGACCCAGTCCAAAGGCTCCACATCTTTCTTGTGCTTGGGGGCCCAGGCCTGGACACAGTACTCCAAATGGCGCCTCACAAGGACAGAGTGGATGGGGAAAATCACCTCCCTGACCCTACTGCCCACTCTTCTTCTGAAGCAGCCAGGTCTTCTGAGCTCCAAGAGCATATGGCTGGCTCATGTCTTGCTTTTCTTCCATCAGAACCCCTAAGTCCTTTTCTGCAGGGCTGCTCTCAATGAGTCCTCCCAGTCTATACTCATATCTGGGATTGCCTCGACCCAAATGCAACACCATGCACTTGGCCTTGTTGAACATGATTAAGTTGACACGGACCAAATTTTTCAGCCTGTTCAGGTCCCTTTGGGTGGCATCCCTCCCTTCTGTCTTATCAACTGCATCACTCAGCTTGGTGCCATGAGCAAACTTGCTGAGGGTGTCGAATAGCACCAGTCCCAACATGGACCCCTGAGGGACACTACTTATCACCATCATCCACCTGGACATAGAGCCACTGACAACAGTGCTTTGGTTACAACTGTCCAGCCACTTTCTTATTCACCAGAGAGTCTAGCCATTGTTTCAGGCGGAAGGCAGAACTTCTGTACTTAAAACCGAGGAAAAAAAATTAAAAAAGGACCAAGTGGCAGAAAATTCATAAACAAGATCTTCACATCTTCAAAGAATAAGAAAAACCTCATCGCAATCATTCCTTTTGGTTTATTTTCTACTGTTCACATGAGCAATAATTATTTTTGATGAATAACTTGATTTTATCAACAAAGCAAAACTACGCACAGTTTAAATGCAGATTATTGCCACGTGCACCTTGAGTCTAATTTAGGGCAGATAATTGCACAGTTGCAACAACATCATTCCCAGAGCAAGTATTCTAAATGTAGGAAATTCAGAGTTATGTTTAAAAGTAATTGAAAAATGTCACAGATGTCTCAAGACAAAATTTAAACTTATTTATAGTCTTGTTAATGCAATGCATAGGGAAAAAGAGGAAACCCGAAGATATGGAAAAGCTGTGAAAGGATGTTGCGTGTCTTATTGTTACTGCTCTTCATCCCTAGATAGCAAGAATATATTACCCCTTTTATTTTACAGTTTTGTAACAAAATGCTTGTCCAGGAATTCTCTCTCACTGTTAAGTGTCCACCTTGTGTTTGTACAAATGACAACTGTCATTTGTAAACTTTACATAATTTGAGTCAGTCAAAGCCAAATTGAATAGCAAATACAGTTCACAGTCATTTTTTTCTTTCATCTGAAATAAATGTTTGGTAACCAGATTGTTAACCATGTTGTTCAAACACTGCACAATCTGTTTAAATATTGAAGTTTTTATTCTACTAGCACTGTTTTTCTATATTAAGGTAATTCTTACGAATGACTTGACATCCCTTTATTACCTAGTCAGTTTTCAATAAAAGTGCTTTAAAGACTGTAATAATGGTAATAGTTTCATTTATACATCTTCTACCAATATATATAAAAAAAGAATTTTAGATTAAAAAGCTTTTTTAAGGAAAAAATTAGAAGTCTTATCTGCTAGAATGATTAGCATTTTCAATGAACTTCTCTGATAGCACCTTTTCAAATTCCTCATTTATTGTATTGGAATGTGGCATAAAATCTTTTCTTACACTTTAGTTGAGTAATATTACTATACACTGTAATTATAATTATCTCCTGATATGTTCCTTGATTTTTAAACCGTTCTTACTGCCTTTTGGCAATATTTACAGCACAGGATAATAGGTAAAGGACATAATAATAGAAATATCCACTTACGGAGCTAGCTCTAGAGATTTCTGGTTGATCCATAGTCTCTTTCTATTTCTCTGCAGAGGTTTATCTGTCTTGCAAGTTCTTAACAACCACTTAGCAACAGCCGTGAATTGCCACTGCATTACTAGGCATCCCAATAGGAACACTGTGCAGGGGTAGGAACAGTCCCAGGAATGTTGATTTCATCAGAGAAAAGTCAAGCAAAGAGGTATTATTTCCATGCAAGTTTATATAATTTTTTTTTTTTTTTTTATCACTTCCTTGGGGCTTGAGTATAACCGTGCTTGGAAACTCTGGATTTAGATTTAGGATCCTAGCTCTAAACAAAACAGATCACTGAGAATATGTAGCACTGTATTTGTTGCTGGCTCACAGTCATCACTGTGGTCTCCTTTTTTCACTCCTTAGTAGGACGGCACTTCGCATTTTTAGGAGTCATTTTTGCAAATAATTCACCCTCTCCGTGTTTTATATGTTTTTCCTTGGACAGAAATTTCAAAAGTGTTGAAGTGCCAAGTGCTTTGCTTGTACAAAAAAATCATATGTATGTGTACATCTGTGGACTTTGTTCACTGTGATACATACTAGATTTATGTGACAGATAGGTTTGCAAAAATCCATTGTTTTTCCTTCCATGGCATTGTGAGAACTGTCTTCCAAGAATGGATTGAATATTACTGATACTGTCAATGAATAACCCCAAAAAACACTCTGAGGAGTGTAAATAAATCTAGAGCTCATTAAGCCATATAAAGTGCTAATACTGCAGGGCTCAATGACACTATTCAGGAGTCCAGGCTAAAACATCTCAGTACTCCAGGAATTTTTCGTGAGGCAAGGCTACAAATACCTTGAACAAGATTTACTACACAACTGTATGGCACAAGTCTCTATGAGCGTAAATACTTCTGAATTGAATAGGATCATTTAGGATGGTGGCTGGACCAGCACTTTTGGAGAAGCAGATGACATAAAATTCATGTGCTTCTCTCACTGACAGCAGTGACTTCAGTTCCCATATCCATCCACAGAAAGGAAATGGAGCTTGGCAGAAAATACGGGCTGCCATGTAAAATATGTGTTGGTTTGTTCACGAAAATATAGGAAGCAGCCAAACTTTCCACACATGCAGCTTTGTGTTTTTTGTGCTAGTGCATATAGGACACAAAGGATTTTCCCAAGGAACGAACAATTCTTTATTGGAATATTCATCCTCACTGAAGACAAAAAGAAAGTTTTCCCTAGCTGCCTCAAAATGCTACAAAGGAAGATAAATAGGAAACAGAGTATGTCTTGCAGTGCCTTTTTGCCCAGTAGTCTGTATACCAAGAGCTGTCACCCAGAATGGAGACCGTAGTTCAACACCCTTTCCAAGCTATCCAGCTCCTCTGCAGACTGGACATCTGTTCCTTCTACACCCCCAAAAAAGCTTTGATTGGTGCTTTATATACATATCCTAAAAAGTATGTGTACATATACATATATGTATAGTCTAGTCTGTTTTTCCCAACTACATAACGAGATTTGTTGATGTTCAACTCAAGGTCAAGCCCTCTTCTCCAACACAAATCTTTTTCTTCAGAACTGTTACACAATGCCATCGTGCACATTTGCCTATCTATCATAATTTCTACATGACTATTTTTAAGTTCACTTGATTATCTTAAACTCTAATCCTATACTGTGTTCTTTCTTTACTCCCAGTTTAGTGTCATTTGCAGACTTCATTCTGCTGTACACATTCTTAGCAGACACACTGTGTCTGCTGTAATACTCATCTCATGGTAGACTTCTACAAAGCTCATCGGTGCATCTTCCATTGTGACAAATAATCATTCCTACTTTTAGTGATTGTCAAATACTCCAGCTTTATACTCCCTCATAAAAATCTGAATCTGACAGTTTTTCCCTAATTTGCTTTCAAGATTATCATATAAAGGTGTCAAACTTTGCTAAAGTCAGAAAATGACACCTTCTACTTCCCCTATTATTCTGTCAAGGAGTTCTTAAACCAAATTTACTGTTTTTAAATCAGCTGCTTTACATCTTCTTGTCATCACCCGGACCTGACTACAAATTTCAATTTGAGAATTTATTACTATATTTTTCTTTTTCCAGAAATGGCATCTTTGCTGTTGCCTAACTCCCCAGCACTTTGTTTATTCTTTCTTTGAACCTTGTGTTATGTTTGCTCACATTCAGTCTTTTGTACTACATCTGTTCTTTGTGAACTGTAAAAATTATGTAGTTTTTATTTGAGATTATGTTGGTCAGTTTTCTAACTGCTTTGCAATGAAACTTATCAGTATTAGACAACTTGAAAATATCTAACTCAAGTAGATGGAAAATTTTCGCTGTATGTGATGTTAGCTATCTGTTGAAAATGACCTTTTTAGCCAAGGCAAAAGCAAAAAGGGCATTAGCATGCCAGTCTTAGCATCTTTTCCCTCTTAATTCCTGCCTCTTTGTTAATATAATAATGCTTAGTAAAATTTCCTTTTTACTATACATGGTAACCTGTATTAGGGTAATTTGTGCTTCTATTCTTAGAGTTATTCCTTTAAGGACTTCCCAGCCCTTAACATTAACTCTACATTTATTTTTCCTCTCATAATTTTCTTCCCATGAGTTTTTGCCAGTTCTTCTGAATTTTACAGAATCTATCTTCTTGAAGTCCATTATAGAGTTTGCAAGGAATTGCTCCACTGTAATGGGGAATGTGCCTTCTTTAAAAATTAAAAGAAATGCAAGTTTATATTTTCTGTTGGAATCTTTCAGTGCATATAGGATTAAAACCTCAGCCCTTGTATGTGAAGAAAGGTAGGAAGCTGAGGTGCCTCTAACAATGTTTTCCAGGGAAATGAACTAAATCATTCAAGGGTCTTTGTTGTGATTGTTGTCGTTGCTTTTTAATGGTCCTTATAGGTATAGCAGTAAAATATTGTGAAGAAAACATTTATGAAATGTAGGACACTTTCTCATCACTCTCATCATTCTGTCTCTATTATCGAGTCTATAGTTCCTATGCTGTAAATAATACATATTTCAAGAACAACTCCTCAGCTGCACACAGCAGTGAACATCCAGCAGGTAAACCTGCTGCAAATGTATGTACCTAATGAGGTAGCACATTTGCAGTATTTGTTTATCTGTTTTCTGACAACTCTTCATTGCACTAATTTGAAGCAAACAGAAGTTCACCTATACTAAAATACTGGATCAAATGTAGACATACCTCAGGCTGCAATACCCAGGGACAGGTAATAGGTGACTCACCAGTCTGTTCCTCCTAACTGCCTACTCTGACAATGAAACCATATATGTTTGTCTGAAGACCGTGTGTTCCAACGATGTACTAGGACACCACTTTGATTGTGCACGCTCTTGGTAGGCAGATCTTGATGCAAATAAATTGCAGTCTAAGTATAAGGAAATAGGTATATACAGACTGGCAAGGACTATGAGGAAAAATATCCTTGAAAATGGTGGGATGTAATGTCAGTGCATCTGCAGCCTAAACATTTGTTGAAGCTTATGTATGCTAGGGAGGTGTTCTGAGCAGGGATTTGAAGGTGACAGTACAGTGAAGTAATATGAAATCTTATTCCCAAGAATGAGAGGAGGCATATGATAGACATAATGATGTCATTAAAAATTAAAAGTAGAGGAGCACTGCAACATGAGCTGACTGACACTAATAGCTGTCATTGCAAAATATTAGTAGCTGGTGATAGAAAGGGGAAAAGCTTAAACGAAAGGAACCAGGCAATATTTATTGTTCTGGAAAATAAGTAAGTGATGGGGAATGAAATGGAAAGCATAACATAATCAGAACAATGCTGAGAAATGGCCTGAGAAGTAATATGGATGTGCTGAAAATACACAAACAAAGCAAGGCTGCATTTGGTAAGATCAGCAGTAATCACGTTTCTTCATTGTTTCAGTAATCAACACTGACATGCTGAAAACTGAGATGAGAATCTGACTTGTGTTGACACAAAAGTCGTGCAAAGGAATCGGCAAAGTCAAGCTGTAACTCAGATTAAACATGAGGACACAAAAATTGAAGGGGGGCATGGAACCAGCATACCAAAACAAGTGGTAGAAGTCAGGAACCAGGAAAGAATAAAATAACAGGGAGGGATAAAAGGAGAGAATGCACAGTCCAAGGGGCAATTTTTAAGTCCAGAGTTAGGAACAGGAAAGCTGTACGTATATTTTCTGTGCTTAGGGCATTTTATTCAGATGTAACGTAATTAAAATTTCACATGTTATGTAAGAAAGTCTCCTAAATGGTAATGGACTCAGAAGAAATGGTGAATCTTCAAGAGCAGCCTCCTCAAAGAACATTACAGGATAAAGTTCAACAAGACCATGTGCGAGGTCCTGCACTTCAGCCACAGCAACCCCAGGCAATGCTCCAGGCTCGGGGCAGAGTGGCTGGAAGAATGTGCGGAAGAAATGGATTTAGGGCTGCTGGCTGATGTTCAGCTAAAAGTGAGCCAGCTGTGTGTCCAGATGGTCAAGAGGGCCGGTGGCATCCTGTCTTGTATCAGAAATAGTGTTGCCAGCAGGAACAGGGAAGTGATTGTCCTCGTGTATTCAGCTCTGGTGAGGCCGTACTTCGAGTGCTGTGTTTTGGGCCCCTCACTACAAGAAAGACATTGAGGCTCTGGAGCAGGTTCAGAAAAGGGCAGCTAAGCTGGTGAGGTGTCTGGAGCACAAGTCCAGGGATGATACTGAAAAAATGAATGTCT
>JAOWBP010001760.1:66774393-66789591 GCA_028571105.1 Tragopan temminckii | reverse complement strand
TGCACAGGAGCAAGACCAGTGAAAGGCTGATCTTTTAGTAGATGGCGAGGGAAAATGAGTCAAACTCTTCTCAAAAGAATGTTTATATATATATATATATCGCAGCTAGTAACAACTAGGCACTGTAACAGCTTTCACAAAGAGGCTGAGGAGTCTGTCTGGGCAAGGCTCTGAGCAATTTTAGGCAGAATTGAAGTTATCCCTGCTTTGAGCAGAGGTTGGCACAAGATGACCTCTAGAGGTCTCTTCCAGCATAGACAATTACAGAATCACAGAGTTGCATGGTTTGGAATGGCTTTCAGGAGATAATCAAATCCAACCTCACCTGTTCCAGAGCTCTGTCACCCTTACCATAAAGAATTTCTTCTGCATATTTGTATGGAAATTTCTATGTTCAAGTTTTAGGCCATTACGTCTTGTCCTATCATTGCACATCACCAAGAAGAGCCTGGTCTCATCCATTTGCCTTGCACCTTCTTCTAGATATTTGTAAACGTGAATCAGATCCTCCCTCAGTCTTCTTTCTCACAGACTGAATAGATAAGGTTACTGAGCTTTTCCTCATTCAGGAGTTGCTCCAGGCCCTTTATCATCTTTGTGGACTTCTGCTGGACTCTTCTAAGAGATCCCTGTCTTTTTTGAACTGGATAGCCCCAAACTGGAAACAATATTCCTAAGGTGACCACACCAAGGCAGAGTAGAGGGGGAGGATCATCTCCCTTGAGCTGCTGACCACACTCTTTAATGCACCCCGGAATTCTAGTATTCTGTATTGAATTTATCACGTCATTTTTCTTCTGAAATTCAAGATTGAGTTTTATCTCTGATGAATGAACATAATGAAGCTAGACATAAGCACTGCAAAATGATGATATAGTGAAAACTGATCTCTCTTCATTTTCTGTCATTTATGTTCCTTTCTACTCAATGACAGCAGTCATGCCCCATCCCTTTGGGTTAATTGTTGCTACTCATCAGCTGAGTTCCCATCTCTTCTGGGAAAAAAAAATGCATAGGACACATGAATGACAAATATTTGTAAACTGCATCACCATAGTTATAAAATGGTGTTTCATAACTCTAAGACTTGCTCTTATAAACTAGCTTTGCTGTTTGCATTTTCAGCTCATACTTCCCTTAATTAATTTCCAGCATAATGCTATCATGCTTAACTTGAATGGAAAGAAAACAGTTTTTTTTGTGCGTGCTTTAAGTCTAAGTGTGCTATATCATTAACCTAAGAAAAACAATAGTCAGTATCACTCAGTTGAATGGACTAGCCACGGGATTCTCCTTTATCTGCATAAGGTCAGATATCTCAAAGCAGATCTCTCCCTTGAGTATCTCACTGGGAGATCAGGCTATGCTGTGCTATGCAAAGATTCATCATTTACACTGTAAGTCAAACAGCTTGATCACTTCCTCAGTCTTTGGTTCATTTTGTCAGGGCAAAAAGGAGGCCTGTGAACTTCAGGGTTTCACACTTGTTATAGTACTGAGGCTTAACTCAGTGTTTTCCAACTTTACCCTTTTTTTGAGCTGACCTCTACATTTTGGCTGTTGTCAGTTTCCAGGAAAGCAGATACACTCATGAGTTTGTTCACCTCCACAGGTATTGTGGTTGGGCCCTGCCTTTCTGTGTACAAATTCTGCAGCTAGTCTGCTCACTCAATAGCTCTTTCTCTTCCGATAGCTAGCATATGCCTTGCTGTAACATTTACAAGCTTGGCTATCATGGCCACTGCTTTATACAATGTTTGTCATGGCCCTCAGTGTGTTGCACATGTCCTTTATGGCATTCAGCACACAGAAGAATCTCAAAAATAATGTATCTGATCATTTATTCTGGAGAGTAATTTTTAGTGAATGAGAGAAGAGCAACAACTAACATATCCTGCCAGTGCTTGGCAAGCAGACAACACAGCAAGCTGGCCCACCTGCCAAATCTCTTTGTCATCATCTACTGAGCAGAAATGTCTTTCAAAACCTCTCTCTGGGCCATATATAAGTCTATATATTTTCATTTTTATTTATTTATTTTTTTCCCTTAACATCTTTCCTTATTTGCCAAGAAAAAGAAAATTCCCACCTATATCTCTGGTAAAATGGAAATGCATTTCTAAGGGCCTGGGGGTATTGACATTAAAGAATGAAAGCCTTTTCTCCACTGAATCTTCAAATTTATTTATTTATCACTTTTCACCTGCAACTCAGCTTGAATATTGGGAAAAACTTCTCAGAAAGAGTGGCGAGGCTGCTCAAGAACCATGTGGATGTGGCACTGAGGGACACAGTTAGTGGGCATGGTGGGACTGGGCTGATGATTAAACTAGATGTCTGTGTAAACAATATTAAAAAATCTTAAACCCTTAAGAGATGACTTCTTTCTTTAAAACGTGTCCCTGGTACAGCCATTTCTAAGTAAAAGCATGCATACACTTCTGACTTATTGTCCACATTATAACATATCAAACTCCTATTATTCTTTTCATAAAAAGTATCACAAGAATTTCAGAAAAAGATTAAGCTTTGTATATCTACTCTGAAGAAGTGCCATATTCTTATTTGCAGATAATAAATTCACTTCACAGGGGTATGAGAAATAAAAATGTTAAAGCAGGTCATTGTCACTGCATTAAATGTCCTTGCATCTCCTTTGTCGATCTTCATTCAACAGATAGATCTGTGTCTGATTGCACCCGTATGTGGAAAGATGTATGACTTTTTATTGCAGTCTGTAGGGAAAACTCAAAAAGAAGGGAGAAGTGGCAAGGGATATCACTGATGTTTCCAGGTGGAGGCACAGACTTTGTTGCTCAATAATAATCACCAGCAACTCTTAAGGCAGAATGTGAACTCTGGGCACTTTCCTCAGATATGATGGACCTCCTGAATCAGCCTGATACATTCTGCATCCTCTAGGGTATTGTAATGAACGCAATAACAAGAAAAAAATATACTGAATTAAATACTGAAGAAAAAGTGGTTCCCCAGAAAGCGGTAGTAAAAAGAACCTTCAGAGGAGTGTCTGGAAAAGCAATTTTTTATCCAGTGCATTTAGTAGCCCAGCACACATGTCCTTAAGTGACACATTTACCTGGTTCCTGTAGAAGTGATATCTGACCATCATTATTATCATAATACCTAATTCTAGTGGTTAGCTCAAAGGGCCATCCACAGACTATCCATTCTATCAAGATTTCAAATTCATTATGACCATTCTTCAGAAGAAGGAAATCCATTCTCTTTACCCAGAATATGTTAGCTTCATGC
This sequence comes from Tragopan temminckii, assembly GCA_028571105.1. Taxonomy (NCBI): domain Eukaryota; kingdom Metazoa; phylum Chordata; class Aves; order Galliformes; family Phasianidae; genus Tragopan; species Tragopan temminckii. The sequence goes on along the minus strand of JAOWBP010001760.1, from coordinate 66,786,318 downwards.
GTTTCTGAAAGGACACAATGGTGATGGTGGCTGACGGTAAGTGAATAATTGACCAGAGAAACTTTCTGGATCCTCTTCAGCAGATAAAAAGCCAGCACTGTTCGAAGGAAACTTTAAAGGCTTTTTCTTTGCACAGAGAACTCATCCTTTGACAAGATAGTAAGTGCAAATAGTTCTATGCCATTTAGTTGAATAAAAAATGAAATAGATGACATAAAATAGCAGGATAACAAAAAGGAGGAAAAAATTTACTGTATAAAGTTTATAAATAATTTACAGTAGGATGGAGCCCTTGAGATAAGAGGTCTGCTGAATAAGGAAACCAATCTTACTATTAATATTACACCCTTGTGAGTTAAAAGTAAATGTTTTTTCTTTCATATCCTACTTGATCCCTCCCAGCTGTTAAGGCTTCGACTCTTCATGTTGCCATGCACTGGCTGTGCCACAAAGCAGTGTTGGTGCGGCCCTGCTAAGGGGCTTGGGGGTAGTGGGTGCCAGGGGAAATCTCACCAAGTGCAGAAAATACAGAGTCTCTGAATTGCCACATGCAATGCATCAGTGCTCTGACTGGAGCTTGGTTACATACACTTGGTCTTTGTTACTCTTGTCTTTCCACCTCCGTTCCTACCAGCCTGGTAGAGGTGGCAGTAGATTAAAGGTCATGTTTCACATTAACGTATGTCCTCTAAAGTGATTGTTCAATTTAATCTTGGCATGCTTGTGGTATGAAAAGCATTTTTAGAAGCTACAGGAGAAGCAGATGCAAGGCTGTTAAGTAGCAGGAAATCCCATTTGTTCAACCTCCAGTGATTTATTTATTTATTTATTTATTTATTTATTTATTTGCATTTTATGTTTTGCTATTCATAACTCAGTTTCAAAGTTTAGGAGTACTGTTCTTTTCCTTTACTTAACAAATGAGCATAACAAAACTCAGATGAGTTACTAATTTGCAACACAAATTAGGTTTCCTTTACACATAGCAAGACATAGTGCTGCAATTTAATATTGAGTAAATGCTGAAGTCCAAAGACATCACAATAGATTAGCAGAGAACAACATACTCTTATAAGGTTGTGAATCTCAATGGTTAAATAGAAAGAAGCACAGAGAGAATTTAAACACCTTTGAGGAGGATTTTGATAATTCATTAAAAACAAAGGACAGCACAGGAGGAGTGAGAACTGCAAATGAAGTTCCCAATTGTAAGCCAGATGAGAAGAACAACAAACATCCAAGCTGCCACCAAATATAAAGCTGAAAGTGTGATTTCAGTCATCTGGTAGACAAGAGAGCTCAAACCATGTATTATTTAATAAAAGTTAGTCATCCTGCAGCAGAATATGACAGAAAGCAAAGAGGGCAGCTACCAGCCCAGTGCAACAAGCCCTGACTCAGGAACAGGAACACCCATGCACGGGGCATAGGCACGCTTCTCTGCTGAGCGCTTATTCTCGTGTCCAGCAGGAGGTAACAAGAGGACAGCCGACATCACCTTCCTATCAACAGGGAGAATTACACCCCTCCCTCATACTTCCAGCAACAGGGCATTTTGTCAATCCTTACATAATTCCTGTCATTAACATACCACAGGGTTGATTTAGCCACTTCTGCATACCTCAAAGCTCTTATTTTGTTTTCGTTTTAATCTGGTGAGACACTCAGCTGAATGCTGCCTCTTCTAACAGTGAAATGGGTGTTTGGAAGATCTTCAGGTGGACATCCTTCCTCCTGAACCTGTGTCCATTCACAGGTAAAAAGAGGTAAAAAACTGGCAAAATTGAAAATAATTTGGGTCACCATTGATAGGTTGTATTTTCAATGCTATTACTGAGCTTACTTGTCTGTCCTCATCACCTCACTAATCCTGTCCAGAATCAGAGAAAACTACAATTGAAAACATTTTGGAGGGGCTTTTGTCCCTTTATATGAAACAGGCCATATTACTATTAAGTATTTTTCTCTTTTCCTAAGGCCACAATGATCGTTAAGAAAGTTATTAATTAGCAGGGCTTACTCTTGAAGGTTCAACAGATAATCATTAGAATGTTGTGTTGTTTTTATTATGGGTCATGTGCAAAAGCTGAATTCTTATGTGCTCAGACAACTGATAAATATTTTGTCTTTTTGCTGTTAGGATTTTCCTTACTGTCTCATTCTTTGAACAAATTCAAGAAGGTTTTCTTTGCCAACGTTTCAGCAACATTAAACACTTACTAGATATCCACCTCGTGTTTTGACACCTCATGTGATTCATATGATTCTATACTGACTTAATCAAGGTCATGTTTATGCAGATAGTGAAAACTGCCTCTGATAACAGATTTTCTGACTGAGGGATTTTTGTCATTTGAATGCGCACAAAGACTGGTAAGAACAATTTTCTTTTTCTACTTCTACCTTTCTTTCTAATATGTTTGATTTAGAAAACATCTGAAACTGGCTTCTAAATCAGATACGGTTTGATTATCTCAAACGTATCTTCACACTCAATGCACACAGATGTCTGAGCCCCAGACAAGTCCAGTATGCCGTGGGGACACAGCAGATGTGCAAAGGTGCCTTCTTGGTACCCTGGGGAGACCAGATGTCAAAATTAAACTTCTAGAATCTAAGAGTCTGTGGATTTTTGTTGCTGCTTTTTTTCAAGTACTCTCTACATTTTTTTTCAGATTCCTTCCGCCTATGGACTTAATGGACCTATACTGTCTTCTGCTTATGGCATGTATCGTAATGCTTCTTTTTGGATGGATACTCTATATTCTTTTATGGAGAGTAAGAAGTTATCATCAGCAGTAAGAAAAAGAGTTCAGAATAAAACAGTGTATTAGTAATTCAGTTTCCATACTCATTTACTGCATTACAGCTGTCAGTGAAAGGCAATCAAAAGTTCATGCTATATGCTATGTTTGTAAATAGTGATGCTATCTCATTATTTTCTGGCCCGTCTGCAATTAACCTCTTATTTTGAAGGTGATGAAAATGTTCAGTAAGAGCATACAACATTTCAAACATATTTCAAAGCATATCTTTGTCACTTCAATCATTTATGAGGGAAACAAATGTTTCCTTACTGATTTGTATGCAAGCCAGTCATAAGTAATTCTTATCTTTAACATCATGGATTTGAAGAAAGAAATGAACTTTGTTAATGGATTAGTTCTGTGTGATCACTGTCTGAATTTTGATAGTTCCTGAGTCATGAAGGTAAGTAATGCAAGCAGTAAACTGGTTGAGAGCTGTAAGGAGACTGTCCTGCCCCGGGGCTGACTATGATGAAGACTGGCCGGAGGCTGATTCTGAAATGAAGTCTCTGTGCTGTCACTCAGGCCCTTAGGGGAATATGCAGTACTCCAATTTAGTACCACTTTGACATTGTTTACACAAGCAATATAATGCAGAATTGCTCTTCTCTTTTATTTTCATCCTCACGTACAGTTTGGTGACATAACCATTTCAAAATTGATACCCCAAGCAGTCTGTGCATTTGAAAGTTGGTCTTCCAGACCTAAACTAAGCACCTTATCTTCCCTCTGTAGACAAATCCAATGCTCCAGAGAGCAATTCATCTCATCCTCAGATGATGATTATGAGAGATGAGGCAAACTGTACCTCTGAGTCACCTGCTCTCCCAGAAACAAAGCTGGGAGTGATGAGTTGTGATTTGGACAAGGATCTTTTAACCTCTGGTATTGCCTGGCCTGTTTTTTCTCCCTTTCTTCAGTGAGACAACTATTCTAAACTAATCATTTGGGTTCTCACCTACAGACAGCAGAAAGAGATGAGACTCTCAGGGGGATGATTCATCCTCTTCAATGATAAGTATTTGACACAGGTGGGTGTTAGTCAAAGTAGAAAATGTACTGTAAATTCACGTCTCTTTGCATTGTTCACTATTTAAACAGTCTCTTAGTAGAAGAGCTTCTTACATGATTTTTGCTTTAGAGAAGAGTCTCCTGCTAGAGAATGAGATCTCCTGGATGCTAGTCTGAGCATTGCTTCAGTGTAGACCACATGACTCGGGGAATGCCTGAAGGAGAGAAAGCCCCTTGGGAAAGTAATTTGGGAAAGTAAGAGGGTATGCGTGAGAAGCAGTGATTACTGAAGCAAATAAAAAGAGATATTTAGGAGTAAAAGAATGGAGCGTGAAATGAAATAGAAAGGACAATAAAGACCACAAAAGATATGGTAAGAAAAAGGTAAGAAATACAGATGATGCCATGGGAAATGGATGGTTAATATTGGATGAAACTGGAAAGCAAAAAGAGCCTGCAAAACAGAAGATTTGCAAGAAGTAATTTACAAAATAAAAACAAAGGAAAAAGTTGCTGTCAAGGAAATAAACTAGGTGTTGTTTTGTTCCTTCCACTTCAGGATAAGCTCCTGACAGATGGGAAAAATAGTTGGCAAAGATGCCTGATTGGTATTTTCAGATCATAAACAAGTGAATTCTATACTGCCTGAACCAGAAGTAAAAAAATTCCATTTACTTGTGCCTACTCTGTGAAACCTGTCATTGTGTCTTAAGTATACAGCTGCGCAGGATTGTTCATCTTGGCTATAAACCTTGGCTCTCAAACTAGAATATGTCAGGAGTATGAATAGCAGAGAAGAGGAGCATCAAGAGACACAAGACCTCAGTTTAACAAAAATCAAGTCTCCTTCTAATGGCTATTTTCACATAAATGGGAGAAAACAAAACAAAACAAAAAATCTAAGCCTCCACGTTCCACTGGAAAAAAAAATAATTCTCATATTCAGAATAAAACGTTTTTAATTAACATTGATGAATGTGTGGAAATACTGTGAAAAAAAACAGTCAAAAAGGTCCCCTCCACCTCCCGGGCTTTGGTAGCTGTTTCTATTTTACTCAGTGCTTCTAAGAGCAGGTCAGTTACTCCTTTAGGGCTCACTTATAATGGGAAGAAGCATCAGTTTTTCAGTTCTTGTGCACCAATTTCCATCTATTGCTTCCAGAGATGTGCCTGGAAAGAAAATTGGAAGATGTGGCAGGTGTGTTTCCAGCAATTAAGAGAAATTCATCCTCTCCATTTCTAGCAGTATGACAAGGAAGGAGGGGGAAAAAAAAGCTCTAAAAGCTGACAAATAATATACTGATGTTTTTCTTAGCCTGAATGGAAATTCTGGGCTCAGTTGTGCATAGGAAAGATTCTGGGACCTCCATGAGCCCGTTTTGCAGATTTCACCTGAGCAACTTTATCATTAACATGATGATCCTCTGGACAGGATTAATTTCTGGACTACAGAATCTGACCTGAGATGACTCTATGTGGGCTGTGTAACTTACTGTGAAGTCTGTGGAAGTTTGGTCAGCTTGGGAGGGACTCAGCTGGCCAACAGTCTGCTTTGGAGCCAGAAGTAGTACTCTTGTACTGAGTGGATCTCTGCTCACTGAAGAGGGAGTTCAGCCCCCTAACGTGCCTTTAAATACCTATTCTTGGAGTTGGATGAGTTAATTCTATACTGAATCTTACTCTCTTAGGCTATGCTATTCTTCTGACACAAATAGTAAAAACTACCTTTTCCTTTTCTTGATTACTGAGCTTTTTTTTTTTACTGGAATGGTTTGCTTTCTTGGAGGGTAATAAACATACAAAGCTACAGCAATGTGAGTTCACAGTGCACCAGCTGTGAGGCATTAAACCCACATGGACAACAAATTTTACTACACTGTATGATGGAGTAAACTGTAGCTCAGTGAGACACATGAATGCATTCTGTTAAAGTCAAATTAGGAATGTGCACCTGCAGCCAGTTTACCTAATTTGAGCACATCACTAGTTCTAGCTCTTAGGATCTCAGTGAAGGTCTTCTGAACCAAATATCTTAGGATGCCTCCCTGATTGGTGCCAAGAAAGAGAAGTAACTGTCCTCCAGATAGACCTAACTGTACTTCGTTGCTTCTCTTGTATGTACTTAAGTTGGTGAGTACATTCCCCAGCATTCACTTTAGGAACAGCAAAATGAGAAAACTGCAGACCAACAGTGTGCCTACTGCATAAGGTAGCCCAGAGCTGCATCGTAACTTGATTAAACTAATTATCCCTAAGCCATTTCTTTCTACGTGTTGACAGTGTTCTTGACATAACAAGACTGCAGGTCTGACTACTACTTTTGTGTTCGTTGATAATATAAACAAAGCATAACAATCTAACAACCGATCATAGAAGGTTAGTGGAGCAGATATTTTTGAGTTCTTGCTCATGTCAGAAGGTAGATGAAAGAAGCTGCATTCTTTTCTCACTATTAAAAGAAAATTTCTTAATGTCCCTAAATTTCTGTAAGCCATTTTTCCATGTAAGATTCAGCTATAGCTAGCAACACTCATAATTCTGAGAAAAAGCCTCCTTAGCTACCCATCAGAAATACTACATGGGCAGCATTAAATTACTTCAGTGTTTTGTTAAAATGTTGAGAAAAGTAAAAATTTCTTACCTTTTTATTCCAGGATGGCAGCTGAGCTTTCTTCTCACATGGCCTGTTTTGATGTCGAAACCTGAGCACTGAAGTCTGACAGTGACTCTGGGCCAAAACTGATTCATGAACTGGTAGAGACTCAAGAATATCCCTGTTTTCCTTATTTGAATTCTTTGTTTACTGTTGGTTGGGAATTCTTTGTACTGTTTCTCTTACACTTCTGGTACAATACATTCTCTCTTTTAAGATTGTAAGTCATTCCCTAAGGAGAGTACTTAACTGAAAATTGAGATCCTTTCTTTGTGTATGTGATAGTACATTATATGCATATGTGAACAAATTCCTTCTCCTACAGATCAGAAAATTAAGCCCCCTTAAGACTTCGTCAGCTCAGAAAGAGACATAACGGTTGTCTTTGCAGGTGACCTCCATTCACACTTTGTATCTAGCCTGTTTATTGACTAAAAGTCCTTCGTTCCCAAGGAGGCTAGTATTTGCATAGCTATGGCTGGTTATATCAAGTAGTGAATGTAGATTTTCAGATCACTTTTCATTTCAAATAGAGCCTATAAGTTGCTGTAATGTTTGTAGTAGTAAGACTGCAGGGGCTTCTGGTAGAAGATGTTAGGTCCAATGAAGGAGGATGCTCATATGCAAAACTGACTTGCAAGAACATCTGAATCCAGCATCACATAGCTAGGACTTGTCCAAGAAAATCACTCTTTATGTGTATAGTTAATTTCAATGGCATTGCACATTGGATCAGTAGATTGGGATTAGACTCTTAAAATAAGAAGCTTGCTAGCAAATTATAATTTAAAGAATGTAAGCAGTTTTAAAAGACGTTTAATTATGACTGGTTCTGACTCTTTTGTATATATATCTTATTTTCTAAAACAAACAAACAAACAAAAAAAACAAACAACCCAACATATTAGATATGTTAGATCAATTACTGTCCATTCCTAAAGGATTTTGTTGTTGTTCTTATTCAAAACTCCAAATGCAGCAGAAAATAAGCTTGCATTCCGGAAATTATGTTGCAGAACCAAATGCACATGTGGTTTATGTTTCAAATGATTTGTGCCTTACTGATATGTCCTCTGTAAATATTCAAGATAAATGTCAGAAAATACAGGAATACCAAGAAGATCCAGCATAATTCACATCAAACTGAAAGAAGAGCAATACATTATTTCAAAAGTGAATTATGTAGCCCTACTTATATATCAACTGCAGATCTCTAAGCATATCCAGAAATATCTTAAGAAAGATGTGGGATTTTTTTTTAATCCTCATTTTCTACTCTACACTGTTCTATCAAATTTCATTCATGACTCTATACTTTTCAGTTCTGAACACGTATTGATTAGCAATTTTTGTGGAAAATCTCCACAAGGTAAGCTAAATAAACTTTTTTTTTTTCCTGTTGAGTTCTTTGGTGAAAACCTCTAAATTGATTTTGCTATCTTTCCTTAATAAACTGTTGTGATAAGTTCTCACTTTTTTCAATATTATCTAACTATATGACATGCTAAAAATGTTGTATAAATTCCTTCCTCCTCCAAAATAGCATTAGATCCAGTTCTGAACTAAAATATCTCCTTGGGTGAATGGAAGGTTATAAAGATAACTTACTGTTATATTTCAACTAGTACCTATATTCTCTGCAATCTGAGGAAGGAATATGGCTGTGAGTTTCAGTCACAGAATATTAATTTGAAATACTCTGATTTTCTCTTTAGATCAATACTACCATAGCATACATATTTTAATCTATATGCAAAGTTGATAGTATCATTTGAAAAGTAATACAGGCACAATTTATTCTTAGTAAGTCTTGAAATGTTAGGTATTTTATTACAGCTACAAAAATAATTGACCATAAGCTTTCCTCAAGTTCTCCTGTTTGTCTCATTCCCTCCATCTTAAGAGCAAATTTTGAAATGCTGTAGCCCTTTTTAACTAACCTTCAAAAGTGTTTTCATACCCTTGTTGCTTTCAAGCGGTGAAATTCAGTGCAAACAATCCAATTGAATTATAAGTTGGATGTATCAAAACACTCCATGATAAGAAAAACGCAATAGAACTAATCAATTTTTCATGCACATGACCTTTCTTGATTTTTTTTTCCTTTCCTTTGAGCATTAAGGAGGAGGTGGATGGGTCATCAGCTTAGTTATTACAGATACAAAAATTCACATTTCAGAAAGGGACATTTCCTGCTGTGTGCTAGTAATCATTGTAATTGGTTTAAATGTTCAAACTGACTGAGAACATTCATAGATTTGTTCATGTATTGACTGCTTGATAATGCTGATTAAAACTGGATCAGTTAGTTATAAACCCCGGAGGCCTTGGGAAGGTGTGTTACCTTAGGAATTAACTGTTTATGTATTTTAAGGAAATGATAACCTCACAGAATCTAGGATTTCAACAAGGACTGTAAAACAATATTCACTAGTACATTTCTACAGCTTGAAGTTTCCTCAGCATGCCACAACAATCACTGTACTCTCGTAGTGAAAAATTTGCAGGACGTTTTAATGTTCTTCTCTGAAAATTGATGAAGTCTTGAAAGCATCAAATGCATCTGATAATAACACTGTTCCAACTTCATCCATTGGTGTCAGAGGAATATATAGTTTATACAAGCTGCAAGGCTAGTTTATACAAGCTGCAATGAGCTTTCAGTTTTTACAGTGGACCCTCACTTCACTGAGCAATCACAAGAAGCTGAAAGTCAAACTGCCCATTGCTCAATCCAGCAAAATAATACCCTTTTCCTACAGAAAAAAAAAAAAAAGAAAAAAAAAAAGGATGAGGAAATAAAAAAAAAAAAAAGTAAGAAACTAAAGGTCAAAGCTGAACAGGCTGCAGCTTGAACTCCAGTTCCTCCTAGAGCAGGTCACATAGAAGAGCAAGGATGTGCAGAAGTCATCTGTACTCCCAGACTTTAGCTCTTGGCAAGCGAAAATGCTTCTAGGTAAATTCTACTGTATATGGTAGCATGTAGAGAAGTCTTGATGCCACTAAAATCCAAAACATTAAATTTAGTAAACTTTATCATATTGTTATTAATAATATAATTTTATAATTCTATAATTATAATATTCAATTTCAGTACTGCCAAGGCAGAAATTTGTTGAGAGTTTCTGAGAGATAGCTCAGGAAAGACTGATTGCAAACTCATGCTTGGGGAGAGGAACAGAAAAGATTAGTTTTGTACCATCTAGTAAGCAGAAGGCTGACAAATATGAAAACAAACTGCTGGAGTTAATCAATTTATTTATATTATTTATTAGTCATTGAGGTCAATTTGTGATTTCTGTTTAGGGAACATTGGTTTCAACATAGATATTTCTCTGTATTTGTGCTGAGTAACCTAAATGTTATAGTAAGGATTTTCCTTTTGTTTGAATTTATGAATATTGTTAGGTCTCGGTCTGTTCTCTGTTAAAACAATAATAATATTAAATACATAGAAATCTGTTATGCCATTAGTTAATCTATACAGAAATAGATGAAACTGATGGTGGAATTTTGATGCCTAATGTAATCTGTAGAGATTAAACACCTGTGCTCTCTTTTTAGAATCATGTACTTTCTAGGCTGGTATACATCTGCTATCTGTATGCCTCTGGTGCCTGTTTCTCAGGTGTTAAAAGTTATTGGATTCAGGGGCAGCAGGTTTGGTTTTATATGATAATTCTTACGTTTTTCAGAATCACTGATAGAAACTTCCACTTATTCAGATAAGTAAATTTGTAAAACCCCGTAAACAAGCCGAGAAAGATTCTAATTAGCAGAAATAGCCCATGAATTATTTGCTCTTTCAGTAGTTGCCTATTTCACTTTCTGATTAGAGAACTTCCGATTTATCCTTGAGATTTGATGTTGTCTACCATTTCCTGTCAAAGATATTTTCTTGTGGAACAACTTTTAAACATTGTGGATGATTTTTAGTGTTCAAGATTTTCCAAGATATCTCAGCAAAGCCCTCTAGATTTTATTCTGGGGTTTGTTTAAACTGCCCTACTGCCTACAGTCCTAATTAAAAAATGTATTGCGTCTCAAAATGTTATTCAGAGTGCTCTCAAGAGAAGATTCACTTCTCTTCTGAGCATTTATGAAGGAATGATTAGAACAATAACAATATCCATAAAAGTTTGAAGTAGTTAAAATGTCTCTGCAGAGGATTAAGAAAATTCTCAAAACTCAAATTCTCAAAACGTGGCGCCCAATATATGGCAATATGGGTTATTTAAAAATAGAAAGGCATCTTTTCATGTCTGCACAAACTTCGCTCCATGAGACAGTTTTAAGTGTGGAGTGTTTATCAGCCATGTTGGACTAAGGCATAGACAACTCCCTGTTTCACCTTTACCCCCTGACAGACTGTCTGCTGAGGTGCAGCAGTGGTTTGTGCTGCATGGTTCCTTCTGTAAAATATGTACAGACATTCATCTTTTAAATACTTCAGTTCCCTTGCTGATACCTTCAGTTAATTCAGCAAGTCCACTGTAGAGTTTAAAGAAAAGATATCTGTAGATTACTTCCTCACCCATCTGTGAAGTAGGTATCAGTGTAAATAACACTTTTCCCCATAATTGAGTTTGCTGGTAGTATCCTACTTGAATGAATGAAGTTCTTAAGGAATAAGCTGAATAAACACCACACACTATTATCTGAGATGTAATCAGTCCTGATTTGGTGTGGAGGAGATAGAATCTGTCAGCATCTGTAATTCACTGCCATCTCTGTTTTACTGTCTCTGTTTTACTGTGTCTATGAGAGACAGATGGATATATGTATTAGCTGTACTCTATTCTGTATACTGCATTATATTGTTGCTTTATAATCTCCGAGCCTACCACACACCCATGTTACATAGTTCTCATTTCCTGAGAAATTTCCATACCTGTCCTATGTGCCAGACCTTTATTTACACAATAAGCTTGTGTTAGCTGGCAGAAAGCCAGTGCTTACGGGTATTAGAGAAGATTTTCCCAGCTCATCTGCACTGAACACTGAAGAAGTGAAACAACATAATCCTCTGTGCAATAACTTGAGAACTCCTGAGAGTTTTCTGGCAGCTGCACATTAATTCTGTGATGACCTGTGGCTCTGAGATCCAGTGGTCTCAAAGAACATACAGGAATAGATTGGTCATCTTTACGATTTGTGATCTGTGGTAAATAAAGCTCCCTCTCATGACTGGCAAATCCAGCAGAAGAAAGCTCAGGTCATACTACAAATATATACTTCTCTGATGACACACACAAAAAAGGCCCTCCACTGCTTTATTCTAGAACATGTGTCAGATTTGGGAGCAGAGTGACTGGAACAGGTTGCCTAGTGATGTGATTGATGCCCCATTCCTGACAACATTCAAGATGAGGCTGAATAAGGCTGTGGGCAACCTGATCTAGCTGTGGTGTCCCTGTCCATTGCAGGGGAGCTGGACTAGATGGCCCTCAGATG
>JAOWBP010001760.1:66732669-66755540 GCA_028571105.1 Tragopan temminckii | reverse complement strand
AAGGCCAGGCTGGATGTGGCTCTGGGCAGCCTGGTGTAGTGGTTGGCGACCCTGCACATGGCAGGGGAGTTGAAACTAGATGATCTTTGAGGTCCTTTTCAACCCATGCCATTCTATGATTCTATGATTCTGAGGGAGGTGGGAGGCAAATGGATGAGGCCAGGCCCTTCTCGATGGTGTGTAGCAATAGCACAAAGAGTAATGGCCTAAAACTTGTACAGAGGAAGTTCCTTTCTAACATGCAGAACTTCTTTACGGTAAGGGTGATGGAGCACTGGAACAGGTTGCCCAGAAAGGTTGTGGAGTTTCCTCCTATGGAGATATTCAAGACCCATCTGGACAGCTAGCTGTGCAACCTGTCGTAGGGTTACTGCTTTAGCAGAGGGATTAGACTCAATGATCTCTTGAGGTCTTTTCCAGACCCTGTGTTTCTGTGATTTCCCCATTTCCCTTTGCCTGCAGTCACCCACAGTCCCCAGGTGCATTTCAGCAAACGCCAACTGTAATGGAAGCTGGAACTGACTCAAAGTGAGCTGAAGTGGGATTTCTTTCCAAAAGTCTGACAGCCTCTATCTGGATGGCATAGATGCTGGCATTAAGGGGCTGCATGGCCCTGGGCAGCTGGGAGCAAGTCTGAGCCTTGCTGACGCTGGACACATGCACTCACACAAACAGATGTGCACGTGCGCATGCATGCAGACACACACACACACACACAAACACACACAATTGCCGTGGTGACAGAAGTTACAGAGAAGGCAGTATTACTGAACGCCTTCTCTTTCTGTCTGTACTGCTGGAGGCTGTCCTGAAGAGCACTGTACCCCTGAGGCCCCAGAGGAAGTCAGGATCAAGGAGGAGTTTGCCTCAGTTGATGAAGTTAAGGAGCAATTAAACAATCTGGACATCCATAAATCCATTGCTCCTGATGGGATGCACCTGTGGGTGCCGAGGGAGCTGGCGGAAGTCATTGCTGGGCCGCCCTCCATTATCTTTGGTAAACTGTGGGGAACGAGGGAGGTGCTTGAGGACTGGAGGAAAACAAATGTCACTCCAGTCTTCAGAAAGGGCAAGAAGGAGGACCCGGGTAACTATAGACTGATTAGCCTCACCTCCATCCCTGGAAAGGGGATGGAAAAACTTATCCTTGGCGCTGCCTCTCGGCATATCATGGATAAGAAGGTCTGTAGGAGCAGTCAACGTGGCTTCACCAAGAGGAAGTCATGCTTAGTCAACCTGATAGCCTTTTATGAAGACGTAACCAGGTGGACAGAAGATGGTAAAGCAGTGGATGTGGTCTATCTTGATTTTAGTAGAGCATCTGACACTGTCTCCCACAGCATCCTCGCAGTGAAACTGAGGAAGTGACGTGTAGAAATCAGACTCTATAGCCAGATTAAGGATATAGAGCATTGTGGATATGTGTTTATTCCAGTGGTGTGCATATGCTGGGTGCAAGGGGGATAGATCCGCCTAACTTGCACACCATCAGGAAAAAGCGTGTTACAGATATAGGCTGTACTAATACATAATCAATTGTTTCCAGGAATTTGGATACATATTCATTAGATTTCTGAAAATCCATTAGTATTCAGACCCTCCCCCTCATGTGTGTGTAGTGAGTCATGGGGGTCTCCTCCTGGTGGTCGTGGGATGAAGAAACATAGTCTTCCTCACGAAGACTCATAGTCTACCTCGCTGTAAACTTCTGTCCCTGCGGCAGGGGCAGCCCCTGATCCAGTTCTAGCCTGCCCTGAGGACATCTTATCACCCCCCTGCCAGATGCCCTTGGGCTGCTCTCAAACTCTTCTCTTTCTCTACCCCCTCATTGTCTCAGTCCCAGTGTCTGCATTCCCCATTCTTCTAACAACCTCTACATATCTGCTTCTGTAAACTACCTCTAACTATCTCTATCCCCAGTCCCTGTGAAGCTCTTTTCTCCTCGTTTACTGTGGAGCCCTTCTCTCATCTTTCTATTCCTCCCTTTTCTTTAATCTAGCAGGACCTCTACATGCTGGATTATTTTATTCTTTCTTAACGTGTTCCAAAATAAGCCCCACTGTCCACCTTTTGCCTTAGCTCATATCTCTTCCACACCTCTTACTCTTTCCTAGTATTCTGGCAGAGGCACATAGAACAGCTCATTGCCACACAGGTAAAACATACCAGCAGTACCAAGATGATGCAGGCCGTGAAAAGCTGTTTTAACCATCCTAGGTTCGGTAACCAACTAGTAAGCAAGCCCCATAAATCTGCTTCCCAGTTGGTGTTATCTTTACTTGTCTCATGCAGGACTTTTGTTCGTGCCCAAATTTTCCTTAAATTTGTTTCAATTCTCAAGTCCTCGTTTAGGGAGGCACAACAACTCTGATTTATTATTGTACATAACCCTCCTTCTTTAGCTGTTAATAGGTTAGTTCCATCCTATTTTGAAGTCCCACTTTGAGAGGATTGCTCGTAATGCATCTGCTGTGGCATTTTCTACTATTTCTAGAGTTTCAGAGATATTCACTATTGCCTTTTCCAGCTGAGCTACTCCTAGAGCTGGGATAAGGGCTCTCAGAAAGCTATGGTATCCTATATTATACCTTACCAACGGATTATTTACCCTTTTAACCCTGCTTGGATTTTGATACTGGCTCCACATAGTTCTCACTATGCCTGGTGGGAGTTGTTCTGAATGGATGCTTGTAGGAGGTGCAAAATATGCTCCTATACAATGTCCTTTCCAATTTATTGGTACTAATTTTCGATCTCTTCCATCTCCGCATAGCTGCCAGAAACCTTTACCCAAGCGACACTTGCTCATTATATTACTTCCATTATGATATTTGTGCTCACTAATGAGAGTGTTATTACTTTCCATAATAGCAGCCACAGTTAAATATGGCAACGTAAGGTTGATCCAAATAGAAGGGAGAAGAGTGACAATCATACATTTAACAATAACAAACAAATAAATAAACAAATAACAAATAGAGGTACAACATTACCACCCACAACAACACAAAACATAGTACTATTGCAACCAAAATACAAAATGTAACAGCACACAACATCAACTTGCCCCAGGCACCGCCCTGTGTACATTGAGATAAAGCAAATTAGTGACTGACTCATCTTCTCTTTATGAGTTTAACTTCCGACTGCGCTTTTCTTGACAGACCAAGTAGATCCTCAACATCTTGGGATAACCTCTTGTAACAACTTTAGTTACCTTACGTGCCTTATTAGTTCTACTAATAAGAATGCCTCTGGCCACTGTAAAAAGGTACTAGTTAGTACCAGCATACAGCAATACCCCCCTTTTCTTGTGAGTTCCAAGAAATCGATTTGCCATTGTTGCTCTGGAAGGTTCCCTTTTCCAATAAGCCCACTTGTACCTTGTTCCTGGTACCAGGATTGTACTTTGTAGTGTCTGTTTGCCCAATATATTTTCTTATCTTCCCTTAGAACTAATTTTCATAAAATACTAAAGGGCATAGCAATGTGTCCATCTGGGCGTGCACCCATCTGTCAGCTTGCTCTCTTCCCTTCTAAATCATTAATTAGATTCCTACCCTCTTTAGAATATTTTACAGGTTCTGACTCAGATTCAGAGATTTTAAGTTTACCGTCTAGAATTAAAGCCTTCTTCAACTACCTGTTCTGCCACCTGACACATCATCTTATTTCCAGTTTCCTGTACAGTGTTACCTTTCTAATGTCTTTTACAATGTATAATAGCCGCGCTCTTTGGTAGATTTACATCATGCTGTTTTCCTTGTTTGTGAGCAATCCTTGCTCTTTTCAGATGGTACTATGAGCGTGTAGCACCCCAAATACATAATTAGCATCTGTCCATATAATTAAGGCTCTTGTCCAGGCAGTTATTTCAGCCTTTTCTCCTCTTCTACCATGGGTAAACCTCTTTCTCCTCTTTTACCACAGGGATGCATCTCTAGATGATCTTAAAGGTCCCTTCCAACCCAAACCATTCTATGATTCTATCATCCAGAAATAATAATTTTCTGATCTTATATCCTCCTTTCCCTCTTGATTTTTAGTTGGGTTCTTCCCCACAAAGATTTTCATTCTTACTCGTGCCTTGGTCTAACTGTAGGTGGCTGAAATGTCTGGGGCATTATATACTGATTTCTTTTAGTAGTGACTGCTGTGCAGATGATTCCACATAATCAACAATGTTTAGTTAAGAAGTCAGCATGTGAAATGGTGTTAGTATTATTTCAGCATCACTTATCATTTGCTTGTGTTCTTTTAACAGTATGAGATCTGTTCACTCTGCAGTTCTTATTGGATGTTATACTTAGCAGAGTATTCTTCACGGCTCCTCATTTTAAACATCAAGTATTTATTGATCTTGTTAAACAAGGCTATATGATTAAAATCATTATCATAAACATGTAAAACTACTGTATATCTCTTTATATGTACCACATCCCTCCAAGAACAGACCTAACAAAGGACAGAAAAGTATTTTCAGTGCTCATTTTACAACAGTGGAAAGAGAGCATGGAGAATGTATGAGTGCAGTCATGAAGCTAGCTATTGACAAAGCAAGGAGTAGTATCCAGTGCTCTAAAATCCAGACTGCTGTGCCTGCAAAAGGGGGAGCAGTGCAGTGAGTGAAAAGAAACAGTAAAGTAACAAAAGATTGCTGTTACTCATCTCTGGTGATGTAAAGAAGGGGTACAACTGAATGTATAAAGCAAGAAATTTCAGTGCTCATCATTTCAGCTAGTTCTGAGATCAATTCCCTTAAGGACTTTTGGTGCAATTTCTAGAGAAACAGATATTAAAGTAACTGAAGCCTAGACCTTCAAAAACCATTTCACTGAAGAATTTGAATGGCTGATGAGCAATTTACCAGTCCATTTGTTTACAGTCCACTTAACGTTCAGCAGAAGTACTCCTCAAAGATTCCATTAAGTTTTGTAATTACTATTTATTGACTCTCCTGGACCCTTTACTCCCACCCTCATCCATCTCCCGAGTAATTTGTCTTCAAAATGCCTCTTTTTGGATTATGTATTACTCTAATCCATCATCAGAAAGCTGAATTAGTGCAATACATCATAAAGTGGCTGCTATTCTATTACTCACTAATGTAACCACCTGACAACATATCTTGAGAATGCTCCAATTTTATATGTAATGCTTGGCCTCACTGTTTCAGTATTTAAAGTTAAATTTTTTGAGGAGTAAAGCAATAAAGTGTTATTGTGAAAGCAATGTATTCTTGCTGGAAAGATTCACCAGTGATACCAGTGAGAATTTTATATGAATATAGTGAAATGGAAGTTATTTGTATCATGTGTCTCAGAAAATGCTGAATTTGTAAATGTAAGGAAATCACTTCAGATTTTGCCTTAATTCTTTTGCTTTATGTTTGTGTTAAATCCTAACTTTGTTTAAATACAGAAATTTCCATGCAACTAGTCTCGCTATGCATTTGCATAGAACTCAGCATGGTTGTTTAAAACCAAAGCATTAAATAGGACAGCATTACAGAGTTATGAACAGGTATTTACACACACCATTTTGGAGATAAGAATAGTTAAATGGTATAGAGATGGACTGACGACACCAGCTGGCCTAATTAAAAAATTAAGAGCTGTCTATAATTGCTTATGCCTTTTGCTTATTTCTGTGCATATACCAATATCCTTTGTATTTATATTGCATAGACAAGCAGGATCAATAGGGAACTACCGAAATGCAATGTGATTCCAAATGCTTCAAATGAGTGTACTTGTCAATATGGGATGTTTGGATTGGATTTGGCTAGATTTTTTTTCAGAATTGTTTGATGAGAATCATTATTGTTTCCTTATGACCTTATTTAGAAAACTCACTGGATGTGCACACAAAGCACATCCACAGTCTGCTGACTTGAACAAATGAATAATTCAGGTCTGGCATACCTTGACATATATAACTAGCCTGCTATAGGTCATCAATTAAATGTTTGCTTTTCTAGAGACAGCTTTTGTGTCCAACTGTATATCTAACATTGGGCTTTGATAGGATGTATTATTTTGCATTCCATAGCTTTTTTTCCACCTTTGTCCAGCAATAAAAAAATTTAACTTTGGATCCTCTAAGAAGAAAAACAACACAACAAAGTAACTTGCCATTATTCTTTTTCAGTGCCTTTTTTTCTTCAGAAATAATAGAATATTTCTAAATCGCAATGATTTTCTATGGTCTGGGAATCAAGCTCCTGAAATGCAATTGGCAGACAAGATTTCAGCCAAAGCAAAGCAGTAATCATGGGTGGGTCACACATGTTAGTGGTAGCACCAGAGAGGTTGTATGGCTCTTGAGATGGAGTGGAATGCACAAGTAAGTTATAAACCCTCTATCCTACTGATCAGCTCAGAATTGAGAGCCATAAGTATCCAAGTCTTTGCAGCAAGGATATATCTGCTTCAAGTCACACTAAATTTTAATACACTGGGATGTGATTTTTTACTGTATTTTTTTTTTTAATCAGTGCATCATAACTTTACACTTACATTTAGGAATAAGACTGTTAAGTAGAAATTTGCCCAAATACAGTAAAACACAGAGAAAATAATATAGTATATATATACATATACTGTATGATATCATACAGTAGATATTCATGGCACGCTGAAATGTCCTAAGGATACTCAGAGTTTTGGCTGAGTTGTCTACATTTCCCAAGGACCCTTTGTAAAACAATGTTTGTAACTTAATGATATTGTCTAAATGACTATCACAAAGAAATAAGAACTTGGGGATTTTGAAGAATAATAGATCTGTCCATGCAAAGGGTATGTCCAACTTTGCATCAGCTAACTGTGTTCTGGATTAGTGCCTTATATGTGAATATTCTCTGTTAACATGTTATCGCTACACATTGTGCATCACTGGCTTGTAGATGTACGGAACCAAACCTCTAAGTAGGTACATGTATAGATGGTATCATGAGCTTCATGATCCCTGAGGTCCCTTCCAACCCAAGCCATTCTGTGATTTTGTGATTCTGTTTCACTTAAACCCACTATTTATTATTCTCCTCCTCAATCAGCTGCAGCTAATGGTAAAGAAAAAAAATTAACGAATTAATTCCAAATGTAAATGTATCTATGGGTTGTGTAACTTTAGTGAGACTTTGAATTAATTTTGTTCATGAGGAAAATACCTAAATATCTTGTGGCAAGCTATTAAGTCTTCATGTCCCTTGAGGTGTACTTTCTATAATGCACAGGGTTCATTAATGTGTTTGCATAAATACAGATCATCCATGAAAATTAATTAATCCTGTTACCTTTTTGATGGCATATGTGTTGCATCTTATTAAATATGCCACATAAATATTAATAGACCAGCAAAAAAAAAAGCTCATGGGAAAGGTAAAATGTCCAGTTTTCTTTCTTTCCATTTTTTTTTTTTAATTTTACTGTCATCAGCTTTTTTTTTTTTTTTTTTTTTTCTTGTTTTTAATGGTCTTGGTAAGTGGGAATCTATGTGCTTGGTGTCAGGGATAATTCAGATAGCCAAAGCAGACATCAGCAACATTACGCAGTGAAGTTAGTCAAAATCCATTGAACTCTGTGAGAGATTTTCAATTGATTTCCATGAAAACAAGGTCAAGCCCATTGAGTTTCAAGGTAATTCCTGTAAAATATCCATTAAATAATGAAGAGATTATAAATATCTAGGCACTAAGATGTTTTCATTTATCATTAGATTAATATTCTAAATAATCTTTAAAAAAAAAGTATGTTGCTAAATAATTAACCTAGATGAATCTGAATGAATAGCATTTTGTACCAGTAATTCTAAAAGAATTCAGAGTAATAAGCAACTGTTTTTCAGAATTACTAGCAATTTTTCCGTAAGTAAAATATATGCAATATATATAAGCAATACATGCTTGCAAAGAGAGTCAACTCACAAGTCATTTTAGATAAAGGAGTCAAGTGAGGCTGGGAACGAAGAGCACTGCAGCGCAGGGCTGCTTGAGCCCATCCAGGGGCACCAGACTCTGACTGGGCAAGTGCTGAATGCTTTTCCTTCTGCAGGTTCAACCAGTAGCAAAGCTGTGTGTGTATCCAAGAGACATGCAGACACAGAGAGAAACAAAGATGGGGCAGTGACACTATTGGCCACTGGGTCTGCCCCAGGCTCCAGCAGCTCTTATGCACAGGACTCAGATAAATACAGGCACAGACTGATGAGTCCCCTTTTCTTCTCCAGCTGGCAGAGACAGACATTCACTGCTGCAGGCACACACACACACGCTCTAGGCTCACAAGCACATGCACATCCACATGTTCCTTGAGTACAATCACAGGCTCTCTGCTTGCCTGGCAGGATCCCACTCACTCCAGTAGCTGGCACCATGGTCTGCAGGCCAACACCCCCAGCTGACTCCAGCAGCTGGCACCAGTTTCACACACCTGCACACAGAAAAGATATGCACAGACTGCAGTGACGAGGCACAGGGTTCAGACGGACAACTGCACTGACTGACTCCATTTTAGGTGTGACCTATCCTTTATACCCTTTTCTAAGTATCCATTCCCTTGACCCCTCTGCTCCTCCCACTCTCTCTTCCCCTGCTCACCCCCATGGGTTTGCAGAGCTCTGAAGTCTCTGCACTCTCCCAGTCTGGAGGTCTGTTGTCAGGTCTTGAGCAAGAACAGATCTGTGACACCCAGACAAGATCTGACCAACCTTATGAAGTACAAGTGAAATAGGAGATTTCACCCACTGAGACTTCATCTGGACAAGTCTGAGAGTGATAGGAAAAACAAAACAAAACAAAACAAAAACAAACAACAAACAACAACAACAACAAAAAAAAAACACCAAGAAAGGCATGGAATAATGTGGACTTAATGGACAGTTTCTGAAAGCCTGCTCTACAAAAAATACCCATCTCTTATGGTGCAGGAGTAGACTGGAAGAAGTATGTTCTACTATTCTCATTTTTGAGGTAGGCAGTCATCCATCTTAAGATAGAAAAAGTAGTCGCATTGTCCACAGTCTGAAGTCTTTGATTATTTTTCCTTGAAAATCCCAGTAAATTTTATCAAAGCGGTGCTTAGAAGTAACCGCATCCATACTTTCTTTTACTTTCTTTTTTCTTCGACTGACAGACTCATTTACAGTGAGCTGCCTTTGTTATTTAACTTTATTTTTACACGGCTGAGTGGATATTTCATGTACTTCTTTATTGGTTATGTAACGTATCAGTTTTGCTATAATATAGATAAAAGAAGTCCCATTTGTGTTTTTCAAATATATGGGTACTGAGGTATCAAACACTTGTAAAAGCATATAGTATTAAAAATTTCACTTACAGAGATTTTATGATATCTTTAAACTGCATTTTCCCTTCAGAGCCACCAAATATGTATGTTCAGGTTATGTCCTCAAAAAATATAGGAAAATAACTGTGTATATTTGAGTCCTGGTGTGAATTTAAATGTATATCATTTTGAATGCAGATACAATGAACGAATGTTTTCTTCGTGATAGACTATGTGAGAATTAATCACCTGAAACCCTGTGGAAAATATTATTATTTATGATATTCAAATATTCTTCTTAATAATAATTCAGTTCATGATTATTTTGATACATCTTTGCCAAGGATTAGATCCCATTGGTGTCCTTCAATTGCTTAATGAAATGGGAATAAAAGCCTACATGGATGAGAGGAAAAGTGTTTTATGTGTAAAAAACATCAAAGGCAAGAATGAATTTCATATCTCTTTGATGTCACTCAGCTTCAGGTAAAGATCATTACAGCTTGCAGGAGTGCTAATTAAAACCAATAGTTACTTGATTTACTTGGCATGCCTTTAAAATATCTTGTAAAACTTGGCGTTCTTGACAAGAGGAAAACTCTGAATCCAGGAACATGTAAGATTTACAAGTCTCCCTACTGCTCCCTCACAGACATAGATGTAATGATCTTCTGAATGTAAGTATCAGAAGATGGAGCTGGGTGCATACTAATCTTCAAAGTAAGATAATTCAAACTAGAGGAAGAGCCTATTCTATTCCTGCCGTCTTTGGGGGATGAATGAAAGAACTAATTAACATAAGTGTGATACCGACATTATTTTCCTTACAATTATTTGTATATTATAGTGTCATTTCTAAATTTGGACAAAGCTTTCACTTGTTAGCATCAGCTTATCAGAGGACATCACTAACAGCTCTGCTTTTTTACTATTTTCCTGTGTAACAGCAGTATCAAATGCACTGCATACTTTCTCTCTTTTGGAGATATTATTATAGGGAGTAATGCACATTCAGTCTTTGATAAGAATAAGTAAGTGATTTCCGTTATACTTGTCACAGTAGCATCAATTATTTCCCTAATACACCATACAGATTGGAATGAATTAACAGGCAAAAAGAAAACATGAAGCGCTTACCAAAGCCTACATTTACTCTCGGGAAGGTTTCCAAAATGTATGAAATGTGAAAAAGGAAGTGTCTAATAATAATTCCTCTTTGAAAAGTATTTGATGACAGTCCTCTATTTCACCTGTCAATTAGATGACTAGCTGGAAAATAGAACATATCTTCCCAACATCATGGCATATTTCTCTATAATGAAGGTTTTGCCCATTGAGAGCAATGTCAAAACTTTGAGTGTCTTCGGAGAAAGCAGAGTGTAGGAGTTTTCTTGACAATTTGGAGTATTTTGCTGTAAATGTTATTTTTCAGCTAGATAGTTTTCTGATGTGTAACTAATTTCACTGCTCCTTTGATTTTTTTTACGATGACAATCCAGATATATCCCTCAGTCAACAAAGGGGTGATTTGGATCAGTGTGCATTATTAACCTGCCAGCAGCCATTAGATCATGTTATATTTCCCTATTTATTCTCTAATCATCCATGGCTAGATGCCCTATCCTTCATTTTCATGTCCTTTCATCTCTAAAAGCTAGTTTTCTATTTTTCTTCTCCCCTCTAGTCTGTATGTACTCAGAGAAATACGCTTTTTGAAGATCCTGTTTTGACACAAAGAACTATCTGTCCTCAGGTTCAGCAAGTCAGCCTGTAAAAGTTTGTCTGCTGATATGTACAATAATATCATATTGAAAATTTTTAAGACAAGCAAGATTTTATAACATATTTGTTGCATTTCATCAGTGTATTTCCATTGATTTCATAGATGCATGCAGACTGGAAGGGACCTTAAGAATTCTCTTCCAAACTCCTGCTCAAACAAAGATCAGTGCTGCATTGTACTTAGACCGGGGTACTTAGGACTTTATCTTTTCAGAGCTTGAACATACCCAAAGACAGAAATTTCAAAATTGCTCTGGGCAACATTTTTCTATCTGCTTTCCTGCCTTTATTCTATACCTAATGTCTTTCCACCTCCTAACATGCAGCCATTGCCCCAACTACTTGATAAACTTCAGATGTTGGGGTGCTGCATTTAGGTCCTGCTGACACTGTGTCTTTCCCAGGCTGCCTCAGCCTCTCCTTATGGGGTGTGTGCTCCATACCTGACAACCCTGGTGGCTTTGCTGAACTTGCTCTGCTTTATCATTGTCTTTCTTATGCTGAGGATCCAAGATAATACAAGGTAGATTACTCCACGGTATTTTGTTTGTCATAGAAGTCCAGGTGAAGTACAATCCATTAACCACTTCTCTGAAAGTGCTACTATTGTCCTTTTTTTCTTTTACCCACCTATCCAGAGTATAATGTTCTGACTTGGATACAAGAATATTGTAGAATACCTTGTCAAAATCCTTGCAAAAGTCAAACATCAGCATCAGTTGTATTCTTTTCATCCCTAGATTCTGTCGTTTTATCATAGAAGGCAATTACATTGATCAGGCAAGATTTATATTTTTTAAAATCAAAATATTCTTTTCTATGAACCCTGTTCCTAAGCACAAAAGTCTGGGATAACTTGTTGCTGAAGACTGAGATAAAGGAGGTATTGAATACCTGAACCTTATCTTGTATTTGCTGTCATTAAGTCACTCATCCAATTCAACAGCAGTTCGGTATTTTCTATATTCTTTCACTACTGAAGGAGCAGTAGACACTCTTCCTGCCCCTCCTAGTTTTCCCAGATACCATCCTTTAATGTCTAGGCAATATCCACCTCACTTTTATGGTTTTTCTTTTCCTATTCCTTTTCCTTTTCATACTGGGAAACTGACACAATTTCTTTCTTTAGCTTCTTGGTCTCCTGATATGACCACTCCGTTTCCTGAGCATCAAGATAGTCTATTCTTGGACTTTGGTATAGGACGCACCCAAAACAAATGGCTTTCCTGAGTTCCTTTGAGCTTCAGAGGTACTTTCCATGGAATCTCATCTACAAGTTCCACAGATTTAAATAAATAAATAAATAAATAAAAATCACAAAAACACACACATAGTCTCAAAAGGCAAGGCACTTTCTATAGCACCAGTTATGCTGCTAGCTGCTAATTTGCAACATGCATCCATTTCTGACGGACTTTCCTTTTGGCCTGAAGGACATCAGCTGTCACAGCCTTTTCCCCCTCAGATTTCTGTGGTCACTCTTGATTTGATCCACACACTCCTTGGCAGTGTCACTAGCACCCACACTGCTGAGTGACATAGGAAAAAAGGGCTGGACAAGCCTTGGCAGTTTCCATAACATGTCAGATCCTGTCCTCCAGCAAGCAGCAAACCTCCAGTGACAACACACGCTGCAACCGCTGTCACCAGTTGCTTCCTCCTCATTATGACTTCCAGTTCAGGTCCAGCTGGTACCTCAAGCTTCTCTCACCTGAGCTTTGTTCCCTTCTCTGGCTATTAGAGAACCTTACAAAATAAAATTTGAGGGCAGAGAAGAAGAAGCATTTCTCTCAGTGTCAGAAGCCACAAGCCTTCAGCCTTCCTCTTAGTGAGAGCATCCAGCCATTGCTTGTTCAAGCTTCAAGCTGCCCCCCATCTGGCACAGCATGTCTGCAAGGTTTCCGTGAAGACTCTGCCTCTTATTCATGAGAGAGTCATTTGAAGTTTATCACTTGGAAATTTCAGAAATATCAAATTGTTCTGAACTACTCTGCGTTGCCTCAGGAAAATTGTTTTACATATACTAAGTATATCAGAGTAAGCAAAAGCGTTTCACTTCAAAATTTGTTTATATCCAAATGCCATCTGCTGCTGGGTGGGTTTTTTTGTGAAATAAATTTCAGTATGCTACAAAGGTCATACTTATTGCTCTATTGATATTTCAGCATAACACCCAATTTTGAAGAGTAATCTCATGCAAAACCAATTTGTTTTGCTATAGAGATTGGATGTGAAGTTTAAATGCTCTTTTTAAAATAATGTACAGTTTCTGTATCCTAGATGCACTAGAATCAGTACATTCATTCATTTCAGGACTGCTTCCTGCTAGGGTTACAGCATTGGAAGCTGTTGGTATAAAAGACCTATGGAGAATACAGCAAGAACAAAGGATGAATTTAAGTTGTGTGGTTGTAGTGATCTGTACTATCTACACAGCCAGCTTCTATGATCCCTATATACTTTCAGACATCCAAGTAGAAGGTAAGAATTATACATGGCTCTTAGAAATCTCCTACAATGCCTTAGATTATGCCAAAATATTTGTCTGCAATGGAGGTTACTTTATTCTTTTTAGTAGCAGAAAATAATATAATTCTGAAAATGTCCTAATGTGAAATGTGAACATTAGCATTAAAGTGTAAACATCTGTGTATAATACAGAAAACCATGCTCAGGCATTAAGATGTGCTGAGTATTTCTCTCTCATGCTACATATTGCCATCTGCCATAGAATGGCTTTTTCTTTATGGGTGAACTGATAAATGGCAACACATTTTTGGTTGCTGTCTGTTGTGACAGAGGATGAGGAAGAGGAAAATCTGTGACTTTTAAAGTAGTTAAAGATACCTTCATAACAAAAATGTTCCAAATATCATTCTTATTGTGTTGACTTTTTAACATAGTATCTACCCTACATATGTAGTCCTTGTATTTATGCCTCTCTGCAAGTATTGAGTCAATGTGAATTAGTGTTCAGGGGTGCAACCTGTGTTTTATTCTTACTTGTATCTTTGTTTTTAATGAGATGAAATATTAAAATGATAGCCACAAACCATACAGCTTAAATATTTTCATGAATAACTTAATGATTTCTCAAGTCAGGGAACACAAGATTTTCACTGTCTCTGAATCATTAAATGGATACTTTCAGAAGCAGTGCATTTTAATCCATTGAAAAATTACGCAGGGTAAATCGTATAGTCAGGTTTTTAAGAGCAGCATATCTGTAGACTTTTCAAGACTCAAACTGAAAGAGTACCAAAGATCTTACTAGATAATTGTTTTGTTTTCTTTCTTTTCACAATTACAACCAGTATGTCAATCTGGGGATTAAAGCTGAGGACTGCAGTTAATGCTCCTCCCGCAACTCTTTCCCGGTGCTCAAAAAAAGTGAATACTGATTTTCAGTCTTAGTTACATTCTACTCTACAATATTTATTTTATGATCTATTTGAGAAAGCTTCTTATTTATTAAAGATTCATTTGCAAGAAAAATAGAGTATTTTCTCAAAAGAAAATGAAGTGTAATTTTATAAGGTAGTTGGTAAAAGACCTGTTTGTTTTGATTTCTTTTCAAAGTAAAGATGTTTAAATATATAGTTTGCATTACATGGTTGATGAACTGTCTTTTGCAGAGCTCTGCTCTCAACAGTTAACTGAAATTTAGTGCAGCCCCACACTGCTTGCTGAGCGATGTAATCAACTATAATTAACTGGCCACCTAAGCTTGTAGTGAACTTGTGTGGGCAATATCTGTTTAATTTCATGGTTCCCAAAGTCACTCTGAGCTATAACGACAAATACAGGTACTGCAATCATCAGCTCGACAGTAAAATGTTAGGTGGTTTGGTGCTCCAGTCCAATCTGCAGTCCTGAGCTCCACACAGTTTGTTGAGGGTCAGCCACCTGCCATTAGAGCAATGAGAACTGCAGGGTAGGCCAGCTGCTGGAGTCTTGGATAACAGTATGCATGGCGGATTTTAAATACATATTGCTCAGCTTTTCAGACAGTATTCAGATGGAAAAACACAGTGGTCTGTTTAATGTGGCTTCACTTAATTCTGCAGCTATCAGCTATTTAAGACTTCTTTTTACAGAGAAATCGTGCTGATATGCTTTCACTGCTCAGTAATTCCTTCTCAGATTTCATCCTCCAATGTAATTCATATGCTAATATTCGAGTGCCTTACAATTTTTAGAAATGTACATTCCGTTCTGATTGTATTTGTTTATTTGATGCTAGCGAAAATCTCCCGTTGACCTGTTTATTTATTTTATGCAATCTTTAAGCAATCTTTATATTTAATTGCAAGTATCCTCATTGTAGGTGACAGCGTGTAGTTCAGAAAGATGACTAATATCTCCAGTGTAAAAAGTAAGCACTTTCTTGTGATTACCACATGTGACATGTCATATAAAATTATTCATCCAATTTTCGTAATAGAAATATATGTAGCATTATAATTACCACTGCCACAGCTTTCATTGACGGTTTAATGCTAATTATAACAGATAGAGAAGCATCAAGAAAATGAATCATTTTTGAACTAAAGAAAATGGAAACGTAATTATTCCTATGTTCAGGATTTCTGCATATTGAACCTTTATACTTTTAAAATTGGACTCTCTTCATGAAAAAAGCATCCATATATGCTACTGATCCCACATGTTAAAGGAGAGAGCTGCACCCTGTTCTGGTGAAGGGACTCTATTTTTGTTACTTTTATTTGGGCTGTCCTAAGAATTCAGATACTTGTAGGACTGGGGAGTATGATAATATCTGAAAGATATTATCTTTACAGTACTTCTATGCAAACATATAGGTAGCAGACAAGAAAACACTGCAAAAATACAAGGAAAAGCTTCTCAAAAACTTCTCCTGATTTCTGCTGCCCAAAAGACTTAATTAAGGCAGAAGTCACATGATGTAGATAGAGCTTTTAATCTGACTTTCAAGATCCTTAGCCATGTGCACATATGCAGAAATCTAACTACTTCTTGTCTTGTGGTATTTTAATCCCTTCAGATTACGTGTCCTCCATAAGCTATTGAGTATTTCTTTGGGGGAGTCTTCTAGTGTTCCTATTTCCTTGGTATCACAGTTAAGAGTAACTCCCATCTCATTTAGTGACTAAACAATAAATATCTTCAGAGCTGAGCAGTCAAAACCAGAATGTTCATATCTGTTGAGCACCCGACAGGATTTGAGAAGTTTGAATTTTCTCCCATGTACAGTGATTTATGAGAAACCAAACAACTTTGTCGACCTCCTGCAATGAAGCAGTGATTTCTGACTGTTTTCACTTGTCACTGTCAAGAGCTTGGCAGCACTGACTTTACTCAGAAATCTCCTCTTGCAACCTAAATTGCCAGACTTTTTCTGCCGTTTTATTTAATTCCCTTATTAGTGAATGGATTGCCTTGTGCCATGGGTACTTAATTTTTATTCTGGAGCAAAGTAAAACTACTCCCCAAATCCTTACATGGATGAAGAACAATTTAAACAGTTAGCAGTACTACCCAATACCTGGAAGAAATGCTAACACCAGGGTTTCAAAATGAGCCTGACTTATCTAAATGACAGTTGTAGTCCTTTGCTTTTGTGCTAGCAGTAGATTAAACAAGAAGGATGAAGGATAGAGTTTCAAACACAATCCCAGGATTATCTTTTTTTCCTCAGTTTCATCTTTTTCACATTTGCAAGGCTATCTGTAGAGAAAGAAAGCTCAACTCACTGCTGAAGTGACGCAAAACATACACTTGATACATTTTTCTTCCTTCTAAAAAAAAACAACAAACTCATTTTAAGTATTCATTTTTACTCACCATCCTTGTCCTGAGGAATTTCTTATATGGATAGTACAGAGAAGAAAACAGATCTGCATTTAGATAGAAATATCAGGGAAAAAAAAAACAAACAAGCTTAACAGCATTGCTTTTTTATTCCTTCCAATACAACATGAAATAATTTTTCTCTTCCATTCCTTAAACAATGATGCTCAAGAGGGCCTTCAGAGTCCCCTAAGCATTGACTATGAGAATGTTATGACAGTTTTGTGTGGTGACCAAAACTTCCTAAATCAAATGCCCCAAAAGGCATATTTTATCCTACAAGCATCTTCTGTTTCCTATAAGCATCTTCTGTTTCTCATTCACATATGAGCATAGTGGTGTCAATGAAAACGAACGAGAGAGCTGAGGAATATCTTATTGTACTCATGCCCTGTGACTTAATGCATTCTCTGTAATGTGGAAAAGAAAAAGTTAAAAGTGACTGATGATGTTTTAACAGGTTTTCCTAGATTTCAGAGGCTTGTTTTCAGTTCATAATTCACATGGTAACAGAAGGCAACACCATTGATTTTTACTGTAGCAATACTTGGACAAAATGATTGTAAAATGCTTCACAACATTTTACACACACTGAGACAATTCCTCCCCCAGCTCACATCCCAGGTAATACCAGTGATTTCCCAAAGGCCAGATGAGACCCAGACGAATGCCTTTGGAGGCTACTTGTGCATGATCTGTAACAAAAGAGAAATGCCTTGCTCAGTTATGGAATACCTGGTGCAAAGAAAGGGGAGTACAGCTTGAGAATAAATCTTCTGCTGAGAATGATCCCATATGCTCTACTGCAAAAATACTGGAGTAAGGATTTTCCCATTCACACAACCTGTGTCTGTGCTTTTACTGCGGTCTTCTGTTTTCCTCCACAAAATAAAAGACTTTTCTTAAATGGCAGATTAATGAAAATAGCTTCTGCAGCACCAAGCATATCAGTACATTAGAGTAAGATGTCTTTATCACACTATGGTAGTTCATAGTCCAGTGGACACTGAAGTAACAGGCAGATTAATTAGGTGAATTCACAGTGTTTTCCAGGAACAGCGCATGATTTGATAGTTAGGATTTCCAGATAAAACAGGTCAGTCATAATTGTACTTTTAGCTAATAACAATATGTACGGAACAGCTTCCTCAGAGTTGTGTTTTCAGGGATTATGCTTATGAAAGGACCACATTTGCTGCAGTTGGCTCCCAAAAGTCCTTTGTTACAGAAAATTACATTTTGGTGTTCAGAGTGTCTTTTATTTTATGAAAAAAGCATGGAAAGCTTAGTGTCATTTAACATGCTTCCCTATAGGTTAACATAATGAAACTTGTTATCTGAAAGACAGAATATAAAGCAGCTGGAGTAGACCTGAGACTGATGCAGCATGGTAAGTAATGGTGTCTCTGAGGATCTCAGTGTCCCAGGTGCATCATTAACAAGCAAGCAGTGCCGAAGCATCTATCATAAGTCTGCCCTTCAAGTGAAAATAGTTTAACTGTCTTCTTCTGAAGACTTACAGTGATGTGGAGCTCATCTGAGTGCCCTCACCAAAACCTTTGAAAACAAGTTAACAAGAACATGTGATCTTAGGGGTACTTACAAAAATTACTGAGTGTACAAAAGATTTATAATAATCTTTGGTTTTCTGATGAGTCTTATTGCAAATCAGGATACAAGAAGAGGTGACCATTGTTTAACTGTTTCTGTTTTTAGTAAAACAACTTGAAGTAGGCAAAGTTCAACGTATCTACTATATCGAGCTGGGAATTAATGAAGTTACTGCATGGATTTACTGTTAATAGAATAGTTGATTTGCAGTTAATGAGTCAAGATGCTTAATATTAACTCCAAAAGTCCTGTCATTTGGAAACAAAAATATTATAATGAAATTCAGTAAGCTTAAAAGAATCTACAAGGTCTGGTACTGCACATTACTGTTGCACAGTATTCTTTATTTATCATCGTCAACATATTGATTACAGCAGCTTAGTGAAAGCTCTATGATAGCTGAGCTGAGAGGAGCAGATGAATGAAGTAGAAGCATGGCAAGGGTTCACAGCAGAGTGTTTGTGCTTACAGGTTATAATTAATCCGTTGCTGTTATTTCATTGTTGGTAGCAACTTGCAAAATACATAACTCAATTCCCACTAACGATCTGATCGTTTCAGAGTTAAAATAAATACATTTTTTTTACAATTTAAAGATGTATGTGTCCATCAGTCTGTATTATGATTTGAGATATTTATAACCTCGTTGCCTGATTATCCAAATTACAAAATAACATACATGATGTTCACTTGTAATTAACTTGGTTTCTTCTCCCAAGATTTGAGGCCTTGTGAGTTACAGGTGAGCTAGAGAAATATGATGGAAATCAAGGAAAAAAGCCAGTGGCCCAAGTATTGACAGTTTTCTTCTCTGTTCTTACAACACATTGAAGCTCTTGTCAGTATGCTCGTAGCAAACTGCTGTGCTGTATCACTGGATATACTAATAAACGTAGGTATGTTTCAACATCCTCTAAACTAAATCTCAAAACTTCATGATGCTAACAGAAGAAGGATCTATGCACATGCTCTGGGATATACCAAGAGAAATCAGATTTGACTGATATAAACTACATGATAAAAAAAAAATCAAGAAAAAAGTTAGCAGTAGTGGGGAGCCCAGAACTGGACCCAGCACTCCGTGTGTGACCTCACTGGGGCTGCACAGAAGGGAGGGATCACATCTGTCAACCCACTGCAAACACTTCCCTCCATGTCACATAGGATGCTGTTGGCCTTCTCTGTCACAGTCAGTTCATGTTCAGCTTGGTGTCCACCAAGATTCCCACATTGTTCCTAGCAAAGCTGCTTCAGCCCCAAGAGCATTAAATAGTATTAGAGCATTAAAAACTATAAAAGCCCCTGTAAGTGATATCATTTTTTTTATAACTGTTTTTTATTCTGCAGCAGGAGACAGTTGCTTTAATCGTCTTCTCTTAGGACATAAATAAGATTTTACTGTCAGTTAAAGAATAAAGAATACTTAATTCTTTGAAATGGCATACTTTGTGATATTATGCCACAGGCTATATAGAGAGATGTGCTTTTAATTAACCTACTATTATGCCTTTTGATTTACTTGAAACTAGAATCGCTCACTGTGCATTGAAGACATCTGAACTGGAAAATGAGCTTTTCAGTCACTCAGTCCTGGCTCTAGATTAGAACAGAGCCTGAAGATTGTTCACTGAGAACACCTTCATCATTCCCCAGAGCTTTACAAGCACTGAGAGCACAATGGGAAACCTAGATGGTATTAATCTAGAAATTAGCCAGAAATCAAATGACTGTTTCTAAACCATTCCCTTCACCACAGAATAAGTTGTCTGGGGTTGTTTTAGAAGTGATGTTTTGGTAAGAAACACAAATTTGGGGTAGGTTAACAAAGTACTACCCCACACATTATTCTAGTTTCTTCTCATGTTCTAGCATGGAAAATCAGTCTTTCTCAATTTTTTATCAGTTTTGCTCCGGCTCTTTTGTCCCACACATAAAATATGAGGAGACCAGGCACAGTGCTGTCTAAGAACCAGGCAGTGTAAATCCCTACTTATTTGAAGTTTCCTGCTCCATGGCACATCTGAGTATGAGTGGGAAGGAGATATCCTTAAAACAAATGCAGTCTCTATCAAGTATCAGTTGAATCTACCTCAGAGCCTAGAAATCTAGTATTAATAATATAAAAGCACAAACTAGTTTCTAACCCTGGAAAAGAACTTGACTTACTGGCTTAAGTGCCCAGTAAGCAGTTCCAATTCCCCGATTTAAAATAGATTCAAAATTCAGTCAAAAGGACTAAATTTATCACTGCTTCATGGTGACTTTGGATGGGATTCCCAGGCCTGTTCTCTGACCTACATACGAAAATTTTGAGCAGAGCATCTCTGCCGTCTTGAGATCCATGAGGTCCTGGTTCTATGCCCTTCCCCTCCCATATTGGTGAACTCTTGACAGGGCACTGCTTTCACCGTGAAGTAGCAATAGATTTAGTCCTTTTGAATAACGTGCCAGCAACAGGGTGCAATACTCAACTTTAAACTGATGATACAGCTGTTTTTCAGCATTAATACCAAAATATTGTCTTTCTCTAGTGCCATAGTTGCTAAGACAAGCTGGTGGTAGGGGGAATTGGTGTTACAACTCTAAAAGTTTTGATGCAACTTTCTGGCAGCATTATAAACTACATTTTTACTTTCCTTATGAGTTAGTGTTCTCTTCCGTCTCTTCCCAGTCACTCATTTGCTGCCTGGGCCACATGGTATATGGGTGTTGGCAGAAGCAAATCCATGTACAAATCCAAGTACATCCATGGTGTCTTTGCAAGAGAGAATTATGACCACAGTAAGGAAAAAATAAGGTGATGTGCAGACATAAAAATACTGCCCACATTGTAGGGAGGCTGAAGAGGTGCTAATCGTGATTGCACTTTAACCAAACAGGAAGTTCCCAGCTGCCCAGGTCAGGCTAAAAGGAGGATAATAGCAGCCTAACAACCTAAAAGCCTACACCTGCTGTGTACAGCTATTCTCACATGTGGGAACCAACTCTTCTGGTTCAGCTAAGCAGCATGAGCATGGCAGACCATTTGCAGAGCTGATTAACTGTAATTGATAAGTCATTTTTGTTGGGGTGAATACAGGCAATAATTCTTCTACAGCTGCCATAACTGTGTGGATAGAAACAGGTCTTTACAGAGACTTTTCCAATGCAGGGAAAGAGAAGATGATGCTGTGCTCAGAGGTTGACCCGAGGGCTCAGCCATGCGTTAAACAAGAAGGCAGGCATGTGGCTCACAGCCACCAGCAGACAAGAGCAAGGTGTCAGGCCATCCTCCACATCTGGAAGGGGAGTCTTTTCAGCTGTCTGACTCACAGCAGTAGGTCTGAAGAGTACATGAAGCTATAGTTCACAACACCTTGGAGAGCTGAGCAGACAGCTTCCTACGCGTTTTGTGCGTATAATTTATTAAAGCCGCTGATTTAATGAGATCTGTTTGAGTTCCAAGCCTTTAATAATCGAGGGCTCTTTCCCAGTCATCCTTTTAAATTTCCACCACCAGGAGTTCACTCTCTGACAGCTTTAAGCCGATGATAGGTGAGCAGTGCTCTCAGGGTGGCTATCTATCTTCTAACCTGACATATGAATGAACCTTTTTCTATGTATGTGTATACATCAGATTGCTCTTGACAGAACGCGTTATTTTGAAGTTCTTCAGTAAATACCATAAGCACCAGCTGCTCTAGCCACACGCACACTTACTACGCTTGTCTTAAAAATTAACTTATTGTTAAATGAGTGTTGTAAATAATCACTTTGGAGATTTGGGGACATTTTATTTGTTCTTTCACATACACCAGCATTGAAATATTCATGCATCAGACAGATGTTTACCCATCATAGTTTACACAGACCGAGCTCCTAATTTCTGCAGTTTAGAGAAGCAAAATGTACTCATGAGAAAACAGTAAGCTTTGATATTTTCTCTCCCCTCATTTCCCCAAATCCTTAGAAAGACAGTTTCCAGTTATGAAGTGTTCCTTGAAACCTGAGTTTTGAGAGATTTAGGGCCAAGCCAAGTTAAAAGGTTCTGTAAGACATGGACCCATGCCATTCCCAAGGAAAGAAAAATCTTGTGTGAAAGCCAGTGACAAATGCAAGCAGTGTTATTAACATGGAAGGGGCACTCTGTCGTGGTAGGAAAAAACTACACATGATATCTAGAAGTTTAGATGTGTCCAAGGTGCTTAAAATCTTTTTTTCTGTCCTTTTTCTTAACAGTTTGAAAACGGAACAATAATACTATTACCCAACATCATCAGAAAACCTCTTGATCTTTAAATAAATAGGTGAGAAGGACCTGGACATCTCTTCCAGGATAAAACAATATTTTAAACATTTAACATACATGCTTTTAGGTTT
>JAOWBP010001760.1:66701367-66732569 GCA_028571105.1 Tragopan temminckii | reverse complement strand
ATAGGTGAGAAGGACCTGGACATCTCTTCCAGGATAAAACAATATTTTAAACATTTAACATACATGCTTTTAGGTTTCTTTTTTCCCATTAAATAATAAAAATTAAAATTAACAGATATATAAGATATACTCTAGGCTTCGGATATTCAAAGGAATTCAGCATTTTATCTTGGCTCCTCCAAAAATCTCAATTACTTAAACACATGGGAAGTATTGTTTGGGGAAAATTATAGGCATTTTTTTCTGCAAATTCCTGCTTCCAACGCAGCATATTTGTAAATACAACCACTCGAGTAAATTTTCCTTTCTCAGATTGAATTGTAGAGATTAGAAGGTAATAGGGCTAATTTCTGAGAAAGTTTCTCTAGTCATCATGTGAGACTGCATATGACTGGGATCTGAGAATATGGAATGTCATTCAGCAATAATCACTGCATAAAATCTTTTAAATTCCCACTCTATAATGAAATTCCTTGAACTTTCAAATGTGTTAAAAGTATGTGTAATGTTTAGACTTATGCTGACTGTTTTGGACTCAATAGCCATTGTCCTATGTACCACACATGATTTTTTATGGTCATTTGACATGCACGTCGTCTCTGATTCAGCATTTCTCTTCAGAAAATTTAAATATTGTA
Organism: Tragopan temminckii; assembly: GCA_028571105.1. Classification (NCBI taxonomy): domain Eukaryota; kingdom Metazoa; phylum Chordata; class Aves; order Galliformes; family Phasianidae; genus Tragopan; species Tragopan temminckii. The sequence continues at coordinate 66,731,931 of JAOWBP010001760.1, read as the reverse complement.
AACAGTTTTCCAACTTCATATGCTTTGGCAGCTGAGGATGGTAACAGATGAACTAATTATTAACAACTCACAATGGCAATATAAGTAAGACACAATTTAACAAAAGTTACTCTAAAATTGATGTATACCTACTGCAGTATTTCTTAGGAGAAAACTTTTGCCTAACACATGTAGAAATACGAACTTGAATTTCATAAAGAAAACGAAGACGTTCAGATCATTCCAATATTCCCATTCTAATCCACTGACTCTTTCTGGAAAAATTACAGTAAAAATTACAACACACCACTTTTCAGTGACTACTCCAAACTATGTCATAAATAGTTAGATTATTCATAACTATTCTAATCATTTAGTAAAATGATTATACTGTTGACATCAGCGTGAATCTTGACATTGACATAAAAACAGCTTTATTACTTTATTGTTCTTTCTGGCAATAGTTTGTAAGCACTCTTGCATAAGAGCTATTGGGTTATTTTGGCATTGAATTCCCATACAAAAACACACATAAAAAAAAAAAAAACCCTTTAAAACTGAGAAAAGAACAATAATACACAATTTTATTAAACAAATCATCAACACACACACACACACACACACACAGAAGTGAACAATTAGAGTTACTGTTTCTTTAATGCCATTAAAAAGATTTAACTAAACATTTAAATCAATTTAAGATCCCTTGTTCCACTGTAGCTGGCAGTCCAGAATGGAAAGTCTTGCCAAAATGTTTTAAAATGTCGTAAAATTATTCATCACCCAAAACATGAAACCTTAGTTACTATACAGGGGAAAGTTAAAAAAAATACAAATTTCAGTTGTCCAATGCTTCCAATTTCCTTTTTTCAAAATCTTTACTGTTTTAGAGATGTTCTTGGGAAGAGAAAAAAAAAAGAAAAAAAAAAACCTAACAAAACAGAATTAGAGTTCACTTTCAGACAGTAATGCAACATGTGCAATCTCCAATAAAATAATACTTAATATTTAATGCTTCTTCAAAAGGAATGCGCTTCTTCTGAGTAAGCTATCACACCTTGAGTTACTGATTTAATAAACTTGATTTAATTTCAATTGCTTGAAACAATTTATCATCAGAGATAATTGTATATTGAGGAGTAGACGTGACAGAAGGAGCTATAAGGATATGAAATTACCTTTTCTCTGTCTCCCACTTAGGGTGGCTTTCAAATTTGGAGGGCTAGTAGTTTGAAAAGTCTTTGATCACACCATAATAGAGTTGGGAAAAAAAATGTGAGAAACACAACTCTAAACATGCTGCAGAATAGTATCAGACCCAAAGGGCAGAGTCTGTCACTATAAATATCAGACATCCTGTATTCTACTTCTCCCCTTTCATCTCTCTCAATCATAATTGGACCCAATTCTGCAAGGAAACGTTTTCATTTGCCCTTCAAACTTTCACAGCGACGAGAATTTTTAGTAACATCAACTAATGTTTTGCTTCTGTTCAACAACAAGAATAACATTCTACAGTATTAATTAATATGTACAAATGCATTATATGTGACTTGAAGCAAGCTGCCATTCTTGTCTAAAAAGCGCTGTTTTGGCAAATGGACTTCTTTACTTTTAGTTAGTTTTTCCTGAACTATGCTGGATCTCCCATTTCACAAACAGTTCTTCCTTCTTTGGATAGACCCTAGTTTTAATTTTCTTATCACCACAATTGTTTTAGTCACTGCTATTCATAGTATATACCTATATACCTATCAAGTTATAAATATTTTTGAATAAAATTAAGCAGGTTCATTAACATCACTGTCTGGCAATTTAGTCATAGGTGATTTTTTTCACACTCGTTAACCTAAACATTAACTTAGGTGATCCCAGAACCTGACACTGAAAAAATGCATTAATTAGATAGAATCCAGCTTCACCCATCTTTGTTTTGTAAACGTATTCCAGGTTATTCAGAATCTCTGCATATGACCCTTTCTTAGCACCAGTTGTTGAAATGGCTGTTGATTGACCTGTTATAGTTCGATCATTTTTTTTTCCATATTTGATAATTTTAACTGATAATCCAGGTCTTCTCTTTTTCAAAAACTTTTTTTTCAGGCTGGTCTTGTCATGGTTATGCCCTTGGCAGTTTCATTTGTCCCACACAGATTTCACTGCACTTTCCATTGTTGACATGACTTTTTAGCCCTTCTTTCCTACTTGTCTGTTCATCAGTGGATCAATCTACCCATCTTGTCTTTTACATTTTCCAACACCCTTTCTCTCCTTGAGCCTTATCACCTACCCCTTTCATTATGTTAACTTTTATATGGGACTGGAAAACATTCTTTCTGGGGGAAAAAATTATTTCTTCCTACTTCTCTCCTCCAATGCAAAATCTTTATTTTTCAAGTCTGGTTTCCTGCTATAAATTAGTCTCTACCTCTGCGTTCTCCTTCTCTCACAATCACATCTTCCTGTTGTGATCCTCTTAATCCAGTCAGGGGTCTGCCTTTCCAGTCCTTTTGCTGGACGATTTTCTCTGCAGTCACCCCCTCCTGCTCACTTTCTCTGTTCAATCTCCAAAATCCTGCGTTGCCTTCACTGTCATCCCTGGATGCATGGATGCACCTCTTCTCCTCATGAGTTCTTGTTCACAACTTCAGCTAGTAATGTTACATAATCAAGAGAAATGATCTTTACCTTCACAGCCAAACATTTTACTTGTCTCCTCCAATATTCAGGACCTTGCTAACCATCACAGCATTCTTTGTTTTCCACAGTACCTCTTTTTAAGCAAAAATAAGGGGAAATATCATCTAGATTCCCTCATGTCGGTTTTTCCCAACTGTTCTCCTTGGTCCCTACCCTCTTCCATTAAATTGCAATACTTTTAAGTTTTTCTCCGATCTTTCTGCCTCCAGACTGACTGACTATTCAAGAACAGAACAATGATCCATCTAATTTTGCACCCTACATCTGACAGCTACAACTGAAGGAGGGATACAAGATCCTTTTTCAAGATAAATACTGAACACCATTACACCACAGCTTTTGGTGATCAGTAGGTTTTTTCAGTTTTTTTTGTGACTTTGTTGTGGTTTTGTGTGTTTGTGAACTATGACTTTGAAGAGCCCCTCAACTTGGTTGGAAGTTCTTTGAGACAGTAAGATAATGTTTATTTCTTTTCCAAGTTTAATGCTCATCTAAAGCATCTTTCTTTCTGTGTGGCCATTCATTGCCAAGGCTTTTCATGGCAAATTGGAACAGGGTTTTTACACGCCGCATCTGTGCCAGTTTGTCTGCAGGTGTGAAGAACTCACTCTTACTGACTCAGCATTTTCCCTGTAACTCTTTTTTCCATCAAGAAAGATTTTGATCGTTTTGATTATTTACACAAAAATTATCTGTTTCCTGTAAACCCCTGGAGATTTTTTTTTTTTTTTCATTTCTTTCTTACATCTTTCTGAAAGACATACATACATGATGTGTGAAAAACGCATTACCTGGATTATATGCCTGCTAGCTGAACAAGCTATGAATTCAGATGGTCAGTTGATTTGGTAACCAAAGCAGACAAGAACAAATCATGGGATTAATGCATTTTTACAGTTAACTGTGTCTGGGACACAGTCGCAAATCATGCAGAATCACGGAAAGTGTAGCATTGTCCCTGTTTAATACAGTCAAACTTATTTCTCTCAGAAAAAGCTAATCTCCAAAAGATAGTTCTGAAAGCAAGCTGGATAAAATAACGACATTAACATTGTGATAAATAATTCTTCCTCCGTAAATGAGCTACTCAGATTGTTTGTAAATACACAGATAGTTTTTAGATTGCGTAGTGACTCACAGAAACACTATTTCATCTTTGGGAAAGCATCTTACACATTTTGTAGTACTATCAATAACAAACAATACATAGTAAAATGGTACAAGCAGGGAAACAATTTGGTATTGATAACAGGAGACAGTGCAGTACCCAAGCATACATTCACAGATTGTAAATCCTCCTCCTTCTGCCTGCAGAACCACAAAGCTGAATGGACTTCAAAGACCCTACGCATTTTCCTTAATCGTTTCACAGACCTTTTAAAATTTCAATTTTAATGAAAAACATAATTTACCACAATTAGAGTTTAATTACTTCACCCTCAGCATGTTCTCTTACATGATAGCTATCAGAGCTAATTATTTCCTTTCCATTTGAGTTTAATAAAAAAAAAGTAATTGAGCCACTGTAATTGCTGGAGTAAATCTAGCTACAGTGGAGCAACACAAAGGAGATTTTATGATGGATCTACTGAGGCAACACTAGCTGAAATAGAGGAAATTTGTACTTTGGAAAAAGAAAAAAAAAGAAAAAATGGAGAAATTATAGTGAAAATAAGACCCACTCAAATACCTCTACATTTTCACCTAAAAGCTTCAGTGCAACATATTTAAAATTCCACTTAAACCAATGAGAACTCAGGTGCTGTGACTGGAAAGTAACACTTGCACCATCCAGGAGCTGGTCATGAATCAAGTTTAGCTGCTGTTTCACACAGAGCACACTATAAGAAAATTTGAATCACAGCTGGTGGAAAATAATCTGCTATCCTGAAATGTCTCAGTCCCACAGTGTCTTGATAATATTTTTGTCAGGAATTTGCTGTGAGAGCTGATTTTACCCTTTGGTGTTGCTGAAACTTTCTAGTATTTTCACTTGACTTAGGCCCCCACTTTGGAAAGCGTATTGCAGTCTTACCTCTGTGCCATTTATCATGAAAACTGTGGCTGCAGATGCATCAGCAGAGACACAGCCTCCAACAGCTACCTGAATTACACTTTTGGAGACAAGGCAGCAACAAAGATGAAAATTAATGACAAAGCAACTGAAAAATGTGTATTTTAAAAGAAATCCTCTGTAGATGGCAGGAAAAGCATTAAGCTCAAAATGACAATGTGAACTGTTCTGATTTGCGAATGTCTTAGGCATATTGTTTTGAGGGAAAGCATCAAAGAGAACTTCCCCATTCCTGAATCTTCTTTTTCTTCCTCACAGAAAAACTAGAATTTTCTGTCAGAGAGAAAATCTAATTTTCAGTCTGTAGTAGTCATCAGTAATTTTGAGAAGTAAGATTTTGTTTGCAGTATGGAAGTCTTAACAGTGATGACAAATCAGAAAGTTTCCCTTACTTGAAGGATCAAAGGGCTTTGTTCTTTTTCTCCTTGTCTTTATATTAACTACACATTCTTGAACTTATTTGGTGTATCTGCAGATGGAGAAGTTTTAGTTCTCTTTCATCCTATTTTTCCTCTTACTTACTTTGCCTCTCTAGCTTCATCACTTCCTCTTCTCTCTGCCCAACGCAATCTAGATTAGCACAGATTTGCAAAAACCAGGCTCATTGCTTTTTCAAAAGGAATGCCTTTCTCTGGCCATTTTGCAGTAAAATCTCTTCTTATTCTTCAGTGGATTTTAGTATGCTATATAATCAGTCTATTATGCAGAACACATAGAGTCACTTCAGTAGTTTTCTTCAAACACTCTTAAGCATGGCTCAACACCATCAGGATGAAAAAGCTGTATGAATCTTTGATCTCAGTATTACTACTCACTTGTCAGTCTTTTATTTCCTTCTCTTTTGAGCCAGAACCATTATTCTGTATACTCCTAATGAAGCTAACAAGTATGACGTACTTGGCATCAGTTTATCTTGAAAGATTTCTACTTCACATTAGCATTTCTACACATAAATGAAATGGGTCACATGCTCTTCAATAAAATTGTCTGCGGCTCATCAGTCTGTTAAGTTCAGGGTTAATCAACATTTATTTCATTCAGATAAGAGCGTAGGCTGGCTTTTAAAAGCACAGGAACAGCCTACACATCCTCTTTCAAACGTATTGGCTTCTTTTGTTGATTTCAATGAGCCCAAAGAGTAGTTCCAGAAACCCTACTCTACGTGCTTTAGAGCAAAGAGTAAGCCTTTTAAGGTTTTTGTACTAGAACAACTTGGATGGAAGCATTCAAGGTTTTGCCTCATGAACTAAAAAAATCTCAGATTTTTATAATATTGAAAAATTCAGAACCTGAAATTTTAGAAGCAGCAACAAAAGCTGTAAAAAACCGTATGAATGTCAAAAGAATAGAATAGTATCATGTCATTTTTAGAACATATTTAACCTGCTAATATGTTAGTTTTCCATCGTATTTCTTTCCCCCAAGTGAAAAAATATTAGAAGCTACAAGTTGCTGTTTTTCATAAGACTACACCTTTTCTAACTCTTTTTCCCCTGAAGAATAAATTGTTTCCAAATGCAGACCCCACAGCTCCTGCTTCATTTGCAGCCATAAATATTGTTGATGTTATTCTCTCTTAAAATGCCTTCACCAACAGAACTTCTCCTGACAGTGAACACTGATCAGGGATCATACTGAATGAGTTCCCAGAGAAAAATGCCATCAGGTCCATTGCTACTGGTCCTTCATGAGCCTCCATCAGCCTTAACATTTACACCTGCCCTTATTTTCCTGCTGGTAGTTACTTAGCAAGGTGAGCACTTCCAGGATGCTCCTGCTGCCTGGGGTTTCCTGACAGCACTCATTTGGAGGCAATTTGCAGTTACTCTGAAGGTCTCGATTGCGTTCTGTAGTTTAAAGACCTCTAATATACACCTGTTGTGGCTAATTGAATCCTATTAATCCTTGGTTTGTTCAAGGGTGCTTGCAGTCTTATAAAGGAGCAATTAAAACACATCTTTTTCCTCTTGTGGATTGAAAAAAAGCAGTTTGTTTTCTATCTGGCTATGCTCAGTCTCTGCTGCTGGAGTTACACAAGCCTTTCATATACACACACAGGCTTCCTGCAGGTTTTCACTTTGTTTTTACTGACACTGTTCATTATATAAGACCGAGCTTTAGATTTACAGCATTCCTATTTCACAGTCCAAGCGCTGAATGTCAGTGTTTCTTTGTGTGCAGTGCAAACTGTATTCTAAGCAGTGTTTCATAGCATTTTTATTCAAGAACTACCTCACTTTTGTGGAGGGGGGAAAAAAAAAAAAAAAGAAATCAGGAAATGGTAATCATGAATTTGGTTGCTTTCATGGGTCACTTTCCAGTATTGTGTGGTTCCTGTATCAGTTTGTTGAATGCAAACTGAGGACTTTTTGTCTGACATAACTGAGCCCCAAGCCAGGCAAACCTACTCTTGCACATACAATTGCAGTACTAGTGCATAAGGAAAGCAAGCCCTTTGATTTTTTAAGTCATCAAAGTATGCCTATATAACAGTACCTACTATTTAAGAATAGATTTGAATTTCTTTTTTTAAAGCTCCTAATGCCTGATGCAGCTGGACATCTCCCACTGCCTCGTGAGAAGGGGGTTTCAATCTCAGTGGGCACCTGATCCATCATAATTTCTGCTGTGATCTATCATTTATTGCTTTGTATATTTAAATTACTGCAAGACTTCAGAAGTTGCCTGAAGAGTGCAAGTTTGCTTAAATGTAACAATTACAATAAGACAGTTTTTAAAATTTACCTGCCTCCCACTTTCTATAATAGCTCCCATTCTTCACAGTAATTGATTTTTTGACTGTGTGAATGATTTAGACAGTGAAAAAAAAAAAAAAAAAATTATAATAAGAGTTAGAATCAGTCAAACTTCTGTGCTGTTGTGGAGCAGTCAGAGTGGTTACCAAAATAGTTTTTACAAAGTCTGCATTTGTCAAACAGACCTGGAGGTTAAAACTGAGGATTATATAGTGTAGATGTAAAGCTTTTCTGGAAAGTGGTACTTCAGCATGGAAGAATTACACATGCTGGAGAGGTCTGAAGGTCCGTCTTTTTGACCTATTTAAGGCTTTTTACTTCACTTGCAATTCTTCAAGTGCTGGGCAGACCCATGTCCAGCTGAGTGGCAGGACCAGACTGCCCATTTGCTGCCTGTTGCCGGCTTGGTGTGAGTGACAGGGGAGAAATATTCTAAAGTCTCCTTGTGTTTGAATCTCGTCTCTGTCCTTACATTGCCAGAGTGTGTGCCCATGTTTTCACAGTGTTTTTCCTCATCTCTCCTAACTATAGCATGGATGCAAGGAGAAGGTTGAGCCTCTTGTTCCCAGCAAAGCACAGGGCAAAATTCTTGCTCTGATGGGGAAATCCTGAGAACTGCACCCAGGGCCCTGCTGGATGGGTTTCATTCACTCATTCATTCATTATTAGTGACTATTAATTTAGTCAAGATTCAGTTTCCTGCACTGCCGTGTATTTTAATGCTCTCACATCCCTTCTAAAAAGTCACTTGCATGCTTGGAGAAAGAATTAATTACAATCCTGTTATGAAGGAAGGAAACAGTGCTTGCCAGATTTCCTTAAGTTCTACTGCTTTGATCAAAACAGATCCGAACAGTCTCAAAAGCAGAAAGAAGGGAACAAGCTCTGCTCTTGGAAACTCCATCAATTGCTGTCACTGCTGCAAACAAATGTGAAGTCAGGTTGTGTGGTCAGAACTGAGAGCTGCACGGTTCTACCATAGCTGAAGAAATTCAGTTTGGTGGTAGGGAAAAATGTAAAAACCTCTGGAGAAATGGAGAAGAAAAGGAGGCAGAAGGGAAAAATGTGCTTAGGAAGAGATATTCAGCTGCAATGGAGTAAAAATTTAAAATAAGTAGAAATAAAATCCTACCTTTGACAAAGGAGTTTGAGCTGAGGAAATCATTGCTCTGACTTGCCATCTTCACTGTCGCTTGCTGTCAAAACTTCAAAATCCAAAAAATGACTTCCCTTCAGAAGGAGACAGAAAAATTACATTTTGGGCTTGTTTCTATCTATAACTCAAAATAATAGGCCTGTCAGGCATGGAGCAGTTTTAAATTCTCTTTTGCTTCCTTTATTTTTCTTCCTCACTCCACTATCTCACCTGAGAAGTGACTGCAAACACTTTTGTGAAGAGATGTGAGGCAATGTAAGTTGGGCAATCCATCTGGAGTGCTAAGGGCAACTGAAGCACACCCAACTTGTGAGTAGAAGACATATTTTTGTTATGAAGCACACCAGGAGTTCAGGGAGAGCAGCTAAGGAAAAGATCTGGTGAGACTATGAAATAAAGATTTCTCAGAGTTTGCATATAAATATGAGCAAATGTTCTGAGTGACATGAATAATTTAGGATAGTAATGTAATTATTATAAATATGTGCCTGAAAAAAAATATTTCCTACTGATTCTTTTTGTTTCTCATTTTAAGACGATGCTCAGACTTTACCTCCCCTTTTTAGTGCCAAGGAATTGGCTATGTTCATCTTTCATATTATCATTTTTTCTGTACTTTTGTCTTCTCTTGTGATGCCTCTGTGAGGTTTCCCACTTGATTGCCTCAGTCTTTGAGTGGGCTCCTCAACTTAAAGAAGCTGGGCTTTCTATTTCCAGCTGAAGCAGGGGGTTGTAGGAAGCAGCTACCTTTACTGCTCGTGTACCAGGGGACAGGAAGGTTTTTCTGTATTTAAAACTGTACTTTTCCAGCATGAAAAAATATGAACATGTGAGCTACAACATTTCTCCAGATGTTAAAAGAGTCTATTAGAGCGCTTATTTTCCCTCTGAGTACCAGACAAGTAGGCTGTGTTCCAGAAATCTTTTCTTCTCTTTTTTTTCCTCTGGACTGTCAGTCTGTGTTTGCATTTCCACCTCCACATTCCCGATTTCAATTCTTATATGTGACAAAGCACTTCTTTAAATCATCTGATCTCCGTGGCAGCTTGCCTTATGGGACCACTACTTAGCTGACTGCTGGGTTTGTAGAACACTGGCATGAATTATTTTCCTTTCCTAGGAAAGATAATATCTCCCGTGCTATCGTTTTGACAGAAAAGGCTACAAAACTCTTCAAATTAATCCACCATGCAGACTCTTCTATATGTTCATCTGGAGACAAATAAAGTCCTTCTCAGCCACAGGACTGGCAGGCTTTTCTTGCCCAGAAATCAAAGCAAAATCCCATACTTGGTTTTGTAAGGTAACTCACTGAGTTCTCAGTAAGGCATGAACCAAGACCTAGTTAACAGATACCAACATCCTGTAGGCTTCAAATTGAATACCATGATCCTCTGGTGAGGTTGCATCCAACAGAGAAAACAACGAGCCTCAGACCTTCATTAAATAGTATGTGGCTAAACACTGTTTTTTCTTCCTCAGCTCATGAGGCAGCTGTCTGGTGAGGACAGCAGGAAAAACTGGATGAAAAGTTGCCAGAACTGTTTGTTTCCAAGCTATCCACTGCAAAGGACAACTTCAATAGACAAATGAAACAGCAAGTTTGGACAGAAGCTTGTTCTCGTCTCTTCTTCAGATGCGAATGCATCTAGCGATGCCCCAAGGCTATTCACACTATTCACAGAAGTATTTTTGTTTAAAAATGAGTACAGAGAAGCAGAAACCTGAAAATGTTCCTAATGTTTATCTTTGCCTGAGCTGTCATGGTGCAATTTCTTCTGCAACTGTTTTCCATAAGCTCTTGGATTTGTTTTTTCTTGACAAGGAAGTAAATCTCAGACCTACATTTAAGTCTCACCAAGAAATGATGTGTTTTGAATGCTCTTAAAGCATTTCTGTTCAAATTCTGATTGTGGGCATCAGACATCGTAAATCTGCAATTCCAGAGCAATTCAACATCAATTAAGTTTTTTTGGTTTTTGTTTTGTTTTGTTTTGTTTTTGTTTTTTTTTGTTTTTTTTTTTGTTTGTTTTTTTAGTGTGTTAGCTGAACTTGGCTGTTCAGCAGATTTCTAGGGAAAATGCAACCATTTTCTTTCATTTTTTGCACATATGGATGAAAAGAAATCTTTAATTAAAATTGTGATTACTTCTGTTGACCCAAAGATGCTATAGTGTTTCATAAATTGTTAATGAATAGATATTTCACCAACCCATACTGTAATTTAAAACTGTTTTACATCAATTTGTGCAAGAGTTTTTAAGTGTATTCTTTACTTTTTTGAGAATGAGTTGTCCTTTCTATTACTTTATTTTAAGAAAAAATATTTATTTTAAATATATTCTTAATGATTAGTATCTGGATCCTTTTACACCCTCACACAAAATATGGTATTAATATTTTGTTCAGCTTTTCTACCAGGGGTCATATATTCATTATCTTCAATGTACCTTCTGTTCACTAAGGATAACATGTATGGCTCAGTAATTTAAAGAGCATGAAAATATTTTGTAGAAGCCCGAAGAGCAAAATTGTACAAATCTCCAAAGGAACAAAGCATACACATCTCTGAGGAGAATATCTGTAGTGTTTGTAGAGTTCATCACCTTATCATCTTCTTGAGTAGAACATCTTCCTTTGGTAACTGGACACTGGCACATCAGTTACTGTATACTAATTATAACCTAACCTAAAGAGGAAATGTAGATTGAAATCACATAACCTGACTTCTCATCTCACAATAAGGTAAAACATTCACACTAACAGTGCATTTATGCTAGAGCTAAAGCGAAAGCTTCATCCTGAAAATGTGAAATTTATAGCTACATCAGGAGTTAGGATGTCTAGTTGAGGCCTGCACACACATGGGTTGTAATTCCTTAGGGGAAGGCTTTCTGCAGAAGAAAATGGAAGACCATGAAGAGCAATTCCCTGAAGGTTCCAGGCATATTGAAAAGCTGTTCAGAGAATATGAGATAATGTTGACAGAATTCAATATTTTTATCATACTTACATCTCGAATTACCTCTGGGGTATTCAGAATAAATTAAATTAGTAGTTAGAAAAAGAGGATAAGTTTCAGACAAGAGAAAATCAGTATTAAAATTAGAGACCCTATGGAATATTTTTATTTCTAAAAATTATTGAAAAGAAATGCAAAACTCTTCTTCTGTGCATCAGTCCTAAGAAGCTAATAATGTGTAAGAAGCGCACATTTTCCTATATCCTCAGTGAAAAATTATTTATTGAAGTGCTAGATACTGCAGCCTGATTCTTTTTTTGTGGCACTAGAAAAAAGTAGTTCACTTTCTGGCAATTTTTGCTAGATTATCCTCCATATGAAAAAAAAAAAAATGGAAAAAAGGAGACTGCATAGTTCAATTTGTTATTCTGAAGAAAAAAAAAAAAAAATACATTGAATGAAAAAATATACACATCTTTTGAGCGTGCCACTTCATATAAGTGAGATCTATCTGTTAAGTATAGAATACCAGCTGGCTATAACAACTGACAAAGGATTGCAATATGTTATACGTTCAAAAGTTTTTTAAAGAAGTAAGACTTTAAGAATGCTTCTTCACACCTACGTACCCAGGAACTAGTGGGGATTTTGACAAGTTGTATGAAAAGCTGCTGAAATAATGCTGTAAGACTTATGAATCAAATTCTGCTTCAAATCTAAATTCACACCCCTAAATGAAGGCATCACCTCTGAATCCAGGAGCACCACCTCCTGAAACGGACATTCAGAATTTAGAATCATAGAATCCTTAGTACTGGAAGGGACTTCTGAAGGCCATCTAGTCCAACTCCCAAATTCCCCAACTCTTATTTAAACATCTGATTGTGAAAGCACATATGTTAAAATCAAGACGCATTAAACATCATTAAATCATGCAAAAGTGAAGCACAAAATCCTATCTTGCGAAAGGTCAAGTAATTTTAGGCCTATGCCATCACAAGACAGTGAATATATATGTAACATCTGAAGACAATGTCTGTTGTTATGAGGAGCTTGTGAAACCAACGTGGACAGAGAAAAGGTATATATTCCTGTTTATGTACAGTTGTTTGTGCAAAAAAGACATGAATCCTGTCTGCTTCCAAGTGCTGAAGCTGGACTGAAATGAGTGAACCAAAGGAAGGGGAGCTCCAGCAGAAAGCTGAGTACAGCAAAGAAGTGGTCAGTCTAGGTCATCCCTTGGTGATCTGCACAATGAATGGAAGTACTTACTCTTTTGTGCCTTGTACAAGGTGTGTGCAAGTGCATGTTTTTTCTAAGAACTTTGTTTTCCTGAAAACTCTCATTTTCTTTGAGAAAACACATTTATTCTTGTAGTACATTATAATAAGAGATCTGTCATTCTACAAGGTTGGTACATGCAAACTCAAGATAGGATGGCAAAAAGGAACAAGCCAATAAACTCCTTCAAAAGTCATTTAATCCAGAAGTGAACTTGCGAATCTCCTTGAATGAATGTTGTAACAAAGCTGCTAGATCTCAGCTCAGCTCTTTGGGGACAATATAATTTCTGTGGTTACTGCTTTTATTCTTCACGGGCTTCTATACTAACACTGTGGCTCAACGTGTTCTTTAACATGCAAGTGCATAATATACCACTATTTTATGAAATCACATATGAAATAAAATTGTCTTCTCTGTCCAGGAGAGAATTCCTACAGGAAGCAGAGTAAAACTGTGACCTATGTCACATTCACAAAGTAATTATGATTGATTTCTCACCATCAATTATCTTTCTGGTACAAAACTTCCTTTATTCCAGAACCTAAGATGGACACCATATAAATGTTAATGCCTGAATGGATTCTTTCAACGTTTTATTACTACTTATAACCTTTGCACTAACATTTAGGAGTACATTTTGAGTGCTAAATCCAAAGAACTGATCTCCAAAGCACACTTAAATTAATATTGATTTTTAAATGATCTTTACCCACCAGCTTGCCTGATTAGTCAGAAAACCAGTGTTGTCATTGCCATACTTAAGCTTCCTCAAAAACCTAAAGTCTGAGGTCAGAAATCCAGCTCCATGTTAAATAATTAATAAAAGTGTGCTTTCTGGAATCAAACGTGGTGCAGTATGAGTCCCCTGTTGCTCAGCTCCTAAGGTACTGGAAAGATGTCATTCCGTCATGAACAAATCCAAACTTCAGGGTTGGACTTCTGTTTTCGGAAGGGTCACTGCACTTAAGCATAAGCACAGTAAGACACTGCTCTCCATTGAGTGTTTGGGGAGAATATGGACCTTCAAACTCAATATATCATTTAAGAGTATGTGGGAATGGGCATTTAGTTAATTAATTTATTTAGTAGTAGCGCTTCTACTATAGTAATTGTACTTTCCTAGAGAATTTATACTTGTGTGGATGCATGTATATATGTAATTCACTGATGAACTTCAAGTTGTACTAGTCAGCTAGTAGGAGAAGATCCACAGCTGGAATGACTGAAAGTTTGAGAAAGTGGCTGGGTAAAAGAGCCAGGCACCAGGAAGGGATAATAGATCAGTTAAGACCTGCTCTGGTATTGCAGGAATGCGGGAATGTGGATGTGTTTGTGAATCTAAAAGTGGTGGCAAGGCATTTCACAGCAAATTTCAATTTTGACTCCATAAGTAGTAGCAAGTGAATGGAAAAATGAGCAACTAGGGAGAGTTTGATAGAGCAAGAGACACAACTTTATAAAAGGAATAATATAACCTGATAGACTGCAAAACAGTAGAATAACCTTGCCGAGCCCATGTGTAAGACAGTAATAAAGCCCTCATGGTTCTCCTGGTCCATGCAAAGATAAAATACCAATTTCCATTGCTGTGGATTTGGCATTTTTCAGAAACGAATCCTCAGCAGTACAATTACTGAATAAACACCTCCTCATAAGAGAAATTATACTTTTTTACATTGTTTCAATGAAAATATTTATTCTGATGGAATGTTTCTTTAATCTAAAACAAATTAAAGCTGTTAAATCTTCCTGCACAAGTTGTCACTAAAGCAGCAAAAATCCTTTATCAAGTTTTCATTAGTACGGAATGTCAGCGCAGTAAAAACCTTAACTCTCTATCCATCTGGTATTAAAACAAATATATATACATACAGATACTCAAAAAATCGACTGACTTGAGTAATCCCCACAGTCTTAATTTCCAGACTGTTACTTTGAACACAAGCAAATACGACGTTACATCTTTCACGTCAAAGAGAAATATCATCCCTTCAATGTATATTTTTCTGTTCTTTACTGTGCCAGTAGATAATATTAAATGAGTGAAAATGGGCTTTTGCAGCTAAAGCAGTTACATCATTACTAGATTTAGGCTGTTGAATTACAGAGAAGAAAGATCACCAATGTGTGGTGAAAGCCATGTTCTGCTACATGCCCATCAGGAGGACAACACCATCCCAAACCACATAAAGCACTTTTCATCATCTCGTATAGATTGCAAAGGATTTTTCAAAAAATAGCCTCCAGCTCAGAGTCAAAGAAACAACGAAATTGGAAGGAGCCTCTAGAGATCTCACCCTGCAGCTTCCCTACTCATAGCAAGGCCAGCTAGAGCAAATAGTTCAGGGCAGATTTTAAATATCTCCAAGCATAGAGAATCCCCAGTGTCTCTGGGCAACTTCTTCCAGTGCTTGACCACTCTCACAGTAAGACCTTTTTTCTTAGATTTAAATGGAGTTACCAGCTTTTCTAGTTGTGCTCACTGCATCCTGACCTATATTGGAGTGCTGTATATTAGAAATGTTAGCAGCACCTATTTATGCTTAAATTGGTCAAGTTACAGGTTATAAACACATTGTGATATGTCGCGTGATATACACCGATGACTGATACACTGGCCTAATTTTAGATCTCTTTTCATAAAGGTGCACAATGTCTAAACATGCATTTAGAAATACACTTCTGTAATGTACCAAGGCCTTGCTTTCATGGATTTGTTTGCAAGCACTTTTTGTCTTCCGTTTTCTTTCTTTTGTTAATCCCAAATTTGTTCTCTCCTTACATGGGGACTTATTCAGAAGTATTTGAAAAGGCATGAATATATTCTGGCAATTTCTATTTTGTCTCTAGTGCAGGCATGACCAAACTCTTTACACGAGGTTTGCATATCACGAAGTCTGATAGTGGACTGTTTATTTTAACATCCTTGCTGAATACAATGAAAATAAGTTTGTCCAGATAAGGACAGTAAGTTTGTTCCAGTGCAGGAATTGAATCTGGAGAAAAATAAAAAGGTTAAATGCGTGTCTACATAAGAAATTGGTGTCCTTGGTCTTGTTACTGTGTATTGGTGTATTCAATTCATTGCCCTAAGATAGAAAGCTGTTTCAAGTGCTCTGAGCATTTCCATGTGCATGGTCTTCCTAGATGCAGGAACTACACAAGACCTGCACTCTTTCAGTCTTTCAGTCTTTCAGACTGCCACAGGGACGGTTAGAGCATTCCAAATGTCCCCAAGTATTGACGTTTGGGTGACAGAATAGCACTTGTAATCTCTGCAGCCCATGGAGCACACTAAAACACTAATGATTAGATAACATTTTCTCTTCAAAGTGGGAATATTTTTCTAGCATTGTGCTCAACAGATAGGAAAAAGAGGAAGTCAAGTACATTAATTCCTTAGGCTTTCTAAGGTGGTTCCCAAACCTTTACAATTTTTACTTTTTCTCCACTCTAATTCTAAAGATTTGAGGATGTCTCTATTAAAACTCCTAAGGAAGTGAAATTTGGTGTTCATAATTAATAGAACAAATGAGCTGTATATTTCAAATAAAATAAAAGTAGAATAAAATCCATGGCTGTAGTGGTTCTTTTTGCAGGAATAATGCAGCTCTAGTTTGTTGTCAGATCTGGCTGAAAATTCTTTCTTCCCTGGTTATTTAGCAGCCAACCAGGGCCTAAGGACTATGTCTGAGCCTGGTTTAACACCAGTTCTAAAGGTGATAAAGTTTAATTTGCTAGAAATTGAAAATCTGTGCTGAACGGTAGAAATTCGTATATCCATTTCAAAACACCGAACACATTTACTTCCACATGTTCCTTTCTATCTGGAAATTTACATGGAAATATTGTGTTTAAGGGCTGATGTAGATAAATTGTTTGTGTGCTCGGCAAGCCCATGAGGACTAGGAAGAATAAATTCAATATGTGGGTGAATAAAGTGCACGCTGCAAGCGGTAGGTATTGATGTAAAACAGTTTGGTGCTCACTCATGTTTTTCAGATACTAAGAGGCAGCCCAGAGCATATATTTCTTTCCTTCTGCAACTCAGCAACAGAATGGAAACTCAACTTCTGTAAAGTACTAGAGATATGTATCAGTAAAAGAAAAGCAAAAGATACTGAGCCATGGTCCCATTTTAGAAAATTCTTGGATACTGAAAGCTACACAACTTACCTGATGGCAGTTTCTTTGCATTTTCTTTGTCCAAATTCTTCTTTTCCATCATGTTTAGAAGTAACTTGTAGAAGGTCTTGTAGTCTGGGAACCATCTTGTATATAAGATCTCTTGTGCTGGGGAAGATGCCATTGTAGGGGGGAATACAAGGGGCTGCCACCAGTGTTTGTCTTAGGCAGTGAGGCTGAGATGATGCCGCACAGCATACCCACACCTCTGTTCTTTCCCCTTCAGGAAATGCTAGTGGTCTAGAAAGACGTGGCACCGGGAAATGCAGACTGGGAAAGATGACACAACACAATGGAGATGGGGAAGCATGTAGCAAAGAGAATGCAGCAAAGAGGAGAGCAGGACCCTACATAAAGAGGTGAAAAATTCAATTCCATGCTGTTTTAGTCCCTTTTTGTCCTTATTGTCTTTCAGGCTCTTCTTTTTAACTCCTGCATCTCCAGGCATTTGTGTATCCTTCTACCCACACACTCTAAACTACCAAACAAAAGATTTTCTTGAAAGAATTTTCCATATTTTAAAAACTTGATTTCCTTTGTTTGTCTTTTATTTTTCTTTCTTTGCTTCCCTGGTATATTTTTTTCCAAAAATCTTAAACAAGTATCAGTCTAGCTCAGTTTTTAGTAACATTTTACTTCTCAAATATATTCATGGTCAATTATCATTTTCATGTAATTCAATTTGTATAAGAAAAAATAAACAAAGCATTATAATAAGCTGAAAATACTCAAGAGTGCCAATATTTTTAAAGAGAACCAACCCTTCTTGCTTTCAGGGTGTATGCTGCAAAATTGTTGTTACACTTTTACCAGAAACATTAGCAAAACTTTCTAAAAATCTCTCTCATTAGAGATGACATGGATGTTGTTGGATGACACAACACAAAAACAAGGAATCACATTTTAATACGTAATTCAAAATAAAAAACCTTCCCTTCTGTTTCCATATGACATCATATTTTTATACCTGTGTCACTGTAGTCAAGTTTTGCTCAAAAGAAACAGTTAAAAACCCATCTCAGTGGGGTAGGGCTATGTTATAAAGATCACAATGATCTCCTCCATGTTGATAATAACCATGGGATATTAACTCAGTTAAACTCCTAAACTGCTGGTGATATCCTTGCTTCAAGCTAGAGCTTCTATTCCCTCTGAAGTGAAAAGGTGTACTCCTCAGTGTCACATTACAGTGTCACCTTGCAAGTAACTGAGAGGAAGCCATTTCCTAAAAGTATGTGTCATTCACAATTGTCTGTTTGTCTGTTCATTAGCCCTACAGGATCAGAGAAACTTCTGTTTCACTTATCCAACTAAGTTGGCTAACCGACTAACGTATGTGCCAAGAGGCATCCTATATTCTGCAAATGGTGTGATACAATTAGATAACCACTGGCAGTTGAAATACAATCAAAGCTACGTAGTGAAATGATGCAGAAATTTTGAAAACTTTCAGAATTCCTGTTTCTGTGTACAGTATTTATTGTGTTACATTGTCATTTCTCTTTTCCTGCTTATGAACATCCATTGCTTGTCTCTCACTAGAGAGTGTATATCTCAAAGAGGAAAATGCTGTTCATTCTGACTGCAGATTATTGTCTGACTAGTGAAAAAATCACCTTTAAAAGCTTGGAAAATGGCTAGGCACTCAGCTTTTGCCACCTACTACTTTGATGCAAGGACTACAGCCTGTGGGTCCACAGCCAGACATAACTTTAATTAAAGAGCAATGCCTGGAAGGAGCTTGTCCACCCAGAGTTCTCATTCACCCCTCTGGGAAGAGCTGATGTCACAGCCAAAGCCACGTCATGGGCAGCTTCCTTCACTGAGTAATAGGTATGAATGTCTTCTGGTCAACCCTCTCAAGTGCTGCTGACAGGCCAGTGTGAGAAGCACAGAAGAATCCTGCAAAGTATATTAACCTGCTTGGTTGCTGATTTATGAACCTTTTTCAGTTGGATACATCCAAATCATCACCCCTTTCAAATGTTTGGATTTTCTTACATAAATCACATTTTCCAAGAACTTTGATAGCCAGACCTGTACCTCTCCTTTACACACCTTTAATTAATGCTGTACAAAGTTCAATCCTAAACACCATCCCTAGAAATTGTTCCAGTACTTTTCTTTCTCTCCTCAAAGAACTGGACATTAGATCCTGGGCAGTCATGTTTGTCCCTGTGTCACCGCATCACTCTGTCAGAGTAGTTACTCAAAAGCATTATCCATCCTTTATCAACTCAGATTTAAGAAGTCAGTTAGAATAAATCAGGATTTGCACTTGCAATGAGGTACAACAACAAAATAATCCCAGGGTGTATTAAATTTTCAGCCTGCTGCTCTATAGGTCTGGTCACTCATTGCAGCACAACGTGTGTCAGCTTTCTGAGCAAGCAAGTGACAAATGTTGGAAGGGAAAAAACAATGCTTCAGCCAATTAAAAATACAGGGAGGAAAATAAAGATGCATCTGACTTGTGCTCACTGTGCACAAAAATTGCAGCAATATTGCAAACTTTTTTATTTAATCAGAGAAAAAAAAAACCAACTGTATTTTCATCAGATTGCTGACCAGCAGAGTTTAATGCCTTTGCTTTTAACATAGGAATTTCTTTTCCAAGATGCTTTGCTGGCAAAATAAATGCCAGCAGGAGACAATAGGACAGTTTAAAGAAATGTCTTTCCGTAGGGCTTACTGCTGATTTCTCTTACGTTATCCTGACAGTATGGGGCACCAGATCTTAAAAGAGAAGAGTTTTAATTATACAGGAGAAAGCAGTGGTGCCTTGCTCCAAACAAACCTGGCGGAAAGGTTTGTCATTCCGACTGGAGCCATATTTCCAGCGCAGAGAGATTCTTTTAAGCCAGCGTAGTTTTCTTAGTAAGTAATTCAAACACTCAGGTGCAATGTGGAGAGCAAATGTCATGAAAAAGATTTCCTGGCAAGAGTCAAGCAGCCCTTCTTCTGATCAGTAATTCAGTCAGAGTTTATTACAGAGGTAGAAACATAATCACTGCACTTCTAAATGGAGTGACGTGGCCATGAAGCACTTTACTCCTGATTCAGTGCTATAAGAGAGCTGCAGACCTCACCAAGGTGCTGGGGGACAGCATGCAGACTCACAGGTGTCACAGATGCAGGATTTGCTGCAACATGCTTCCTTTTTTTTGTCTGTGGATACCTTTTCCAAGCACACAGTTTTCAATGTATTACTATATTTTATTTTTCTATTAAAACCATACCCCATAACTTTTGTACGGCTTCTTTAATACACTGCAAAAAGTGGAAAATTGCCTGAATGCCTTTCACTGGGCTCCTACAGACCAGAGACCCTTCCCCCTTTGCCTTCAGTGACCTGAAAGCTGTAGTAATAGGAAGAAAATTACTGAGAATTACCCAGTGATCACTGCAGTGCTAAATGAGAGCTTTATGAAAATATCTGCACACAAGTAATAATATCAAATAATAATAGAGTAATGGAAATAATTTCTTTATCTCTTGCAATGAAGGCTAGACTAATTACAGTGCTGATGTGTTGACTCTTGCATTTTAACTATGATACAATTGTAACATTAAATAATAATGGCATTGTAAGTGATATCACAGATGTTAACTCCTGGAAGGAGATTCGTGACTGTGTATCTATTGTGACAGGATAAAACAGATGATCTTTCCTTATGAAGAAGAAACAGAAACATAGAAGGCTTTCCTGATGAATTATTCCATTTGAAGGCTTACCGTGTTTTGCAAAATCTTACTGTAAACTGCCAGTCTTCAAGTTTTATACATACTTCAACTATCTGAAACAAGTAAAAGCAGATGTAGCACAAGCTTCAAGCCATAGCAAACAACGAAATCAACTTCCTCTAGTCATATATCCCCTTCCTGATATGACTTGCAGCATGACTGACATTTCTCAAAATTCCCGATAAATTTTATTGTGTTGTACTTGGAAAGAAGTGGAAAATAGTTTTGTTTTGTTTTTGTTTTTGTTTTTTTTTGTTTGTTTGTTTGTTTGTTTGTTGTTTTTTAACAGACTTTATGGATATTTGAGTTTAACAGACAGAAGTGATCAGGACTTTAGGAGTATAATCTGATATCCTCTGTCTTAGATCACTGCCAAAGACAGAAGCAATATCCCTTCTCTTATAGTAAACCGATTCTGAAAAAATAAGAAATATAAACTCAGCATAGTCTTTCTGATATGTTCATGGAAATCCTCATTGATTTTTCAGTGATATGTGTGTTCACATCCAATTTCTTAGTTGGCTGTTGGAAATAAGATCTGCCAGTGCAGAGGTTAAAACAGGGCTTCACATAATAACTAAAAAAAAAAAAAAAAAAAAAAAGAGAGAGTAATGAAGCAATGAGTAAAATATGTAAAATAGTATTCCCTTATAATTAAATTAACACACAAAGACTTTTGTCTCACTTGCCAAATACTATTTTGGAAAAGTCCAAATCATAGATTCTGCTCTAATGTAGTCTAGAGACTACTTACCAGGTCTACTGACACCTGGCTTCTCACTCACAAAGTGTCAAGAGCTTGAGGCTAGGCAGCTAGTAGAAGTGTGCAGCCCATAGGTCCTGGGGTACTGGGTAATCAATAAAACACTGAGAAGAATTGATCTGGATACATGCTATGGTTTTTAAAGAAAGCTCTTCTTGGAATCTAGGAAAGCATTAGGGATTTTATCCTACCTAATGAAGTTATGCATAAATGCTAACCACAAGTAAATCAAGGGTCATTTACAAGACCAAATATGTAAATTTAATCAGACTCAGAAAGATTAGAAAACTGCTTGTTACTTGGGGTGTAATAGAGAGCATCTAAATTGTATGAATAATATAGACATTTCAAACTTTCTCATGCTCTGAGAGAGCTACACAGGGCAACAGTGGAAGCAATTTTTGACTGACTGAAGAAATACAAGACTGTTGAAATTGAAACAATGTACAGTATACATAAAGAATCACAGAGGAGAGAAAATGTTAAAAAAGGATATAGAATATTATATAAAGATGAAAGATGTTAAATATTAAAAAATATTAAGAGTAATACAATCTTCCTCTCTACCAATATTTTTAGTATATTTTTTATCCACCAAATACCTCTCTGCTGTGCAAATTGCAGCAGAGCATGTAAGGAATCTGAGCTAGAACTCATCTGCACAGAACCTTTCTTGACATCTACAAATGCTGAAGCTTTTCTTTGGTAAATGGCTGCATATTAAGAATGTATTTGCATCATGACTAAGTAATATTTCAGTAATGGAAGCAGAGTAAGCAGTAAGTAGATTTAATGGTATGTAATTAATCAATTTAGAAATTCGGTCAAGTTACAAGAGAAAATTCCTCCTGGGAGACTAACTTATAATTGTCACTCAGTAGTACTAATTTCATCTTTTTGTCTCTCCAACGTAGTAGTAACAGACGTGTTTCTCAGGGAACATAAACTGGATTGCTTAAATCGCTAGCAAATCCATCCCACTGAACTAAGCAGAACTGCAGGAGAATTATATGGATGTTCTAGATTTTTTCGGTGTTCTGTATATAATTGAACAAAACGCACCCAAAATTTCACTGAAGTTATCAGCATTTTTTTTTATTGTGATTATATACTTTAAGTAAACACTGTCAATGTGTAGTGGGCTTTAAGAAAAATAAAACAATGGCCTTTGAATTGATCCACCAATTTCATAGAAATGTACAATTCCTTGAGTTGGAAGGGACGCTTAAAGGCCATCTAGTCTAGCTCCACTGCAATGGACAGGAACGTGTGCAGCTAGACTGAGTTGCTCAGAGCCCTGTGTAGCCTGACCTTGAATGTCTCTGGGGATGGGACATCCACTGCCTCATTGGGCAACCTGTTCCAGTGCCTCACCACCCTTATTGTAAAAAAAAAAAAAAACCAAAAAAAAAAAACCCTTATATCCAATCTGAATCTCCCTCTCTTAGTTTAAAACCATTTCCCCTTGTCCTATCACAACAGACCTCGCTAAAGAATCTGTCCCCTTCTTTCTTATAGCCCCCCTTTAGATAGTGAAAGGCCACTCTCAGTTCTCCCTGGAGCCTTCACTTCTCCAGGCTGGACAGCCCCAGCACTCTCAGTCTGTCCTCATAGGAGAGAAGTATTCCATCCCTTGGATCATTTTTGTGGCCCTTCTCTGGACACGCTCCAACAGGTCCTCCATCTGGAGATTAAGACATTGACCACCACTGTCTGAGTACTGCCTCATAACCAGTTTGTCATCCATCAAACAGTCTACCCATCAAATCCATATCTTTCCAATTTGGACGGAAGGTGTTATGGGAGATCATGTCAAAGTACTTATTGAAGTCCAGATGGGTGACATCAGTGGCTCTTGCCTTGTCCACCTCTGTAGTTAAGCCACCATAGAATGCCACTAGGTTGGTTACACAGGACTTCCCATTCATGAAGCTGTGCTGGCTGTGCCATATCATCTCCCTCTCTTACATGTCAGTAAATATTTATAATAAGAAAATTGTCAAGAACATTAAAAATAAAGATAAAAGAGTACTTGAAAAAATACTAGCTCAAATTATTCTGTGTTTGTGTTGTAACTTTGTATTTGCATGCGATATCAAATTTATATGTTGCTGCATATACTCCAGACATCAAAACAGGAAAAAAATAAGCTTACAGATATTCACATAACTTCCTGTTAGTGGGAAAATGCAATTACACAGGTTTCTTCAACCTCTGGCTATAAAGAACAGCAGCAATGATTTGATTTTAAATTCCCCCAGCCTTGCATAAGAAGCATAAAATCTCCCTTTGTTCAGTGATGAGTACTTAAATGTGTTGGCTAAAATTCAGCCCGAAGAATATCTCAGAATGTTACTGCAACAAAAGAATGGAGGTTCTGACCGCTCTCAACAGGAGATATGATATCTTCAAACAAAATCTTGAAAGGAAAGGGGAATTATAAATGAACTAAAATGCTAATGTTCTGGGGTAAAATACAGTTCACTTCAAAACTGTGCAACTGAAATGACAGTGCAGCGCTCTGTATGTTCTGATAAATCACAGACTCAGCTTATGCCATCCCAATAATTGGACAAAGCTTTAAAACAGGAAGAGCCTGGGAGAATTTTGAAATTATTATTTTCTTTTACTTTTTTAAGTACTAAATTTTTAATTGATTTAGTTAACCACAAAGGAAAAAAATATTGTTTGATTTTTTTTTTTCCTAAAGGCAGAGAAATATTTTTGGTCTGCAAAAAGAATATATATTGCTATTTTATGCATATTTCAAGACAATCCTTTCTTTTGGGTGTTGGAGGAAGGGATTCTCAAGAGAAGAGGCTGGGACTGAGGGTAGAGTCCTGTAGTGCAATTGTGACCAAGACATGATGCTGATATGCAAATAGAAATACTAGATAATATATTAGTCATATAATCATTTGATTTGAACTAAAATGTTGCATAAAGAAGATACTCTTATGTATGTAGAGGAAACATAGTGAATCACTGTGACAGAGGAAGAAGAGATTTCTGTGTCTGTATGAGAGATGGATGCTGCTAGCATTGTTTTTGCGTGGATGGGAGGAAGACGCTATGTAAAGGTGTGGAGGGAGGAACAAAGATAAGTTATCTGTTGCAGTTTGAGCTCACCTGTGTTTGTGGGTGGATTGTTTCTGTAAGGCACCCAAACGTATACCAGTTCTTCAGTTTTTCTTTAGGGTTTCAGCCTTGAAAACCTTTCTTCCTGTTGCTCCTTCATGAAACCAATGCATATGCACCGGCCATTGCTAAGTCTCTGCTGCAAATAAGAGGCGTATCTCCAATACGTGTGTTGTAAAATATAATAAATATTGGACCTGAGGGAATGGCATGAGGCTGTGTCAGGGGAGGGGCAGCTGGGGGTTAGGAAAAGGTTCTTCATCAGAGGGTGGTCTGACACTGGAATAGCATCCTCAGGGCAGTGCTCATGGCACAGAGCTTGAAAGAGTTCAAGAGTCATCTGGACAATGCTCACAGACATATAGGTGGTCCTGTGTGGAGACAGCAGTTGGACTCAATGATCCTTGTGGATCCTTCCAACTTGGGATATTCCGTAATAAGGTCATCATTAGGCCCACATCCTTCACAGGTAGGGTATAAGAAGATGCAAGAAGTCAGGATGTCTGAGTAAATGTGTGGTTTGCAGGAAGGTGAAGCTGCATAGCAGCGCTTTGGCCATATCTTTCAGGTCTGGCTAAAATAAACTAGAAGAAGTGAAGCTTCTTTTTCCTGGTGTGACCAGAACTACAGAACAAGGTCAGATGCATTTTAGTGAAAGAATACTGCTCCTCCATTGTTCAACAGAGAAACTAAAAGAGTTCCAATACTGATGAGAGACCAAGACGATGATACCGAGGTTTAAATGGCTGCAGAGATGTGCCGCACTTTTTAGCTAAAACACAAAATTCTGGGATACTTGAAAGAGATTCTGCCTTCTACAAACAGCTCATTAGGGCAGGGTTTCTGTTCTCTGTGTTCCAGAATGTCAAGCAGATGAATTAATTAGCAGAAAGCCGGTAAGTCAGATTATTATTTCTCCAGGAGAAACTCTGGGAAAAGTTAGCTCCCTATTGTAGGTGTATCATGAAGTCTTTGTTGTGTGTGCTTCAGATGGAGGGTTTAACTCTTAGGAAGTGTGAGGGCTTCTGCTAATTAATTAGAAAAAAGTTCAAGCCCATGTTAATAACCAAATTGAACCAGTGCCTCTGAGTAAAGGCTGCTGGAAGGGGATATGATTACACATGGTGTTAATGTGGGGATTATCAGCTTTGCCTTACTGCCTCAAGCAGTGGTTCTGTGACATTTGTGGAGTTGCAGGAGTCTGAGAAGGTTTTTTCAAATTAGAAAATAGAATGACTGAGGAACACCTCTGCTGGGAAATCATACTGAAAGATTGCTTTATACGGTCATGTCATTGACATTATATTTATTCCATTAAAGTATTTTTATGTTTTTAAAATGTGTAATGAAGTGTCCTTTGCAGATATCCTCCTGCAGCAGCACATTTAGGAACCAGCAGTATTCTAAGCCTTCTAAATTTTAACTGGATAAATATAAGCTTTCTTTTCACGGAAAACAAGAAAAAGGCAGATAGTGGGCAACTGCTGTCATGAAAAAAAAAAAATTCTTTTGCTACTCATATTTTGAACTTTCATACCTTTGATTTGTGATTCTGGTGTTTGAATAAGGTCTTCATCTTTCTCAATACGGCTCTTAGGTTGATGGAATTATTTATTTTCTTATAAAAATGCCTGTTTCCATCAAAAGTATATATAATTCAGCCTGATTTCCTTTGTTGAGTTAGTTTTGTTAAAAATGCAGGAAAAGTGATGCGCATTCAAGTTAAGAAAGGTAGAAGAAGAAAATAGCTGGCCCCTTCAAGAGAGAAGTAAAATGTTTGTCAATTTCTATATAAGAGTAAATGGTCTCCAGAGAGAGCTGTCAGGAAGGGAGCCCATCCAGAAAGCCCTTGGCCCTGACCTGTCTTGGGCTGAATGCAGATAATCATGCCAAGCATCAAGAATGTGTAGATAAATGGGAACTTCCATGGAATCCCAGATTTTGGAGAGAGAAACAAGGCAAGATAAATGGGCACCACTAACTTGGTGGTGCTGTTCAGTGCAGTTGTTCCTCTCTGCGTGTGCCTTTGGAAGCACTTGTGCAATGTGATATTTCTCTCCCATCCTTACCTCCCATTTTTCTCCCATCCCAACTTATCAATGGGGTCACCTAATAAGTCATATCAATGACCAGAAACCCAGTAGTTTTAGATGTGGATCAGGTGCTGTTCTGGGACAGCAGTTTCCCTTTATGTACCTCACTACACATCTCTACAATGCCTAGCACTGGTTTCATTACCTTTTTAAATATATCTTTGCTTATGCTTGGAAAGAATTGATGCAGGCACCAATAATTAGGAGAGAGATCTGAACTGCTGACCACTGTCTTACCTGGAGGGTCAAATTTAAGATACACACATGGGGTTTGTACTTTCTACCAGCTAGTATATTCATTACGTATTCTTGCAACATTTAACATTGCAAGGCAGTGCCTAACTGATGATCATTCATGTTCTATTTTCTTTTCTGGCTGCATATCCCTTATCCTGTTCAACTCATTAAACAGTTTTTCTGGCCATTAATTATGTGGAAAAATATGAAACTATTATGATAATGCACTGAGTTCCTAATTGCTGAGTGAATAAGAAGGGCAAAGATTTAAGTAACATACTAATAGAAGATTGAAGTATAAATAGATAGAACTTCTTATTCTTTGACAATATGACAAGATCATATTTTAGAAGTTTTGTTCAACAGTTTCATTGTTTTATTCTCTGGAGAGGGCCCCAGCAGTATTCAGGGCCAATGATGATATCTCATGCAAAAAACTTCAAAAAAAAAAACTACAAAAAAATTACTGTCCAATGTTTGTTGCTCAAAACAAGACTGAATATCAAATGAAATTACTGCAGTACAATCCTACTTTGAACCAGCCATGAATTTGTATGATGCAGGTCGTTGGTCAAATATACATTACCGTACAAAAATCTGTTTCTGTAATGCTTACTCTAAAAACCAATAATTGCTTCCTTTTAATATAAATTGAAAATTCTAGATTTTAAATAATTATTTTTAAATTCTGAAAAGGAGTCTGCTAAGTCTATTTTGGAGAAGGTAACTTCATTTTGGTCCTTCTATTCTTAGGCAATGAAAATCTTAGGAATAAGAACAACATTATATGTGAATTTTTTGCTTTCTTCAGACTTTCATAATCAGTATCTGTTTTATCATGCTATGTTTTATAGTTTCCAGACAATGATAAATGCTATCAGATTTATAAAACCTGTACTTGGAAGGGATTTGGAGACTCGGCTTCTCTGCTCACTGGAACAGAACTCTCACCCATCTGGAATCAGGCTTCCTCAAATTCATTTGTGTGACAGGCAAAAATGAGTCCTGTTATTCACCTTCACTGCTCCTGGCAGCAAGATGCATAACTTGGGACTAGAGCATGTAATGCAAAAGGATATCAGTCAGGAAAAAAATGTTCATTTAAAATAGTGGCTGAACCAGCAAGTTAGAATATTTTCACAACAATTTTGTCCATACTAGACTTTCACCTTATGTTTTATTTTAAACAGAACCAAATGCATCACAGTCCCTTGAACCATTACTGGACTTGTCCTTTTACAAAACTCGTATCTGTGTGAGACCTTGAAAGAAGGAACAAATGACGTTTACCCCGGTGTGACAACACACAGCTATCAACTTGAGTCAGAAATACTTTTCAATTGTATACATCTATTGTATGGTGTGGAACAGATCTAGAGATTGAGGAAGACTACTTTGATCATAGTCTGAAATTCAGAAGAAATGATTGTCCATCCATCTATGTTCGCCATCAACCTACAATGACTCAGTCACAGATACCAGCTTAAAATCCTGAGAACACAGCAGCTCATGACAATCAGGCTGTGCATGTTCACTACAATGACCACACGGGAATGACCCACTTGGCCCTGGTCACTTAGAAGAAGGAAGATGTTAGGTCTAAATTCCCTCAAATCCTATAGCAACGCACAGCTTCATCTCAATGTAAAGAGAGTTACAGCCTCAGTAGTTTTAGCCAATTTTAAGTTTGTATAAGGGTTGTAATGTAATGTTCACCAGAGGAAATGGTTTCATGTGGAAGCACACAACTGGGTAGCAAAAAAAATCACTGAGAATACTTTTACTCACCGTTGAGCTAATAGTTATTAATTAGCAAGCCTGGAAAAGGAGATTACATCTGATTTAATGAAAAGATATCTACATCTCAGAAAAGAGGAAAAATGTTTATTCTGCTTCAGAGGAAGCTCTTATCTCCAGGTAAGGAGGAAGTAAAATTTGTTGCTGGAAGAAAGATTAAATCCACTCAGCGTTGACAAAGGACTTCAAGGGGGACATTAGCTAGCAAGCTCAACTTGCATGGAGTACTCACTAATGAATGTAATTTAAAACACGAGGCAGGTGAAAAAAGAAAGTGTCTGACAGCCATTTCACCAGAGAGAGCTACAACTGGTAGTTTGGATAAGGCAGATAGAGACACACTATCGTGATTAGTCTTGCTGTAACCAGATTTAAGCAGGATTTTATGCCATTTCTTTATCTATATCTTTTTAAAAATACATAACTGTTTTTTATATTCAGTGGTACAAAATGCAAGTTAATTATTCAGACTGGATTGAACAAGGAGTGATTTTGAGATAGCCTACTTTATTGTTAGCAATATTGCTGGTGAAAATCTATACAGCTGGTTCTAGAATTCCATTCCAAGTGTTATAGCTTCCCATCATCCACTTTGTCACCTTAGCCATCAGGTAGCAAAGAGACCATACCTGAAAGCTGGCTAAACTACAAGGAGACCTAATAAGGTAGGAAAGGGAGAACTACTTTCCATTCCTCTCAAAGACTCAGTGTATGATGGGCATAATATACTTGAACCCCAAGACCAGTAATATGTGTCAACATAACTTTAACATAACATTTCTTGACCAAGACAGAGAGAAACAAGCATTAACATGCTATGGTCCATTCTGTTAAAACTATTTCTGATGGGCTCAGGCTAGCCTCCAGACGATGTCTGGTCACTGCCAAGCTGGGATCCTGAGACTGGGATCATTCCTGATAGGAACTTTAGATTAAACTGCCCTGTAGGAGATTTCAGGAGTTTGAGCACTAGTTGTGCCTTGCCAGCTGGAAGTAAGGCCTGAAAATAGTCCCTGGTATGTTTAGAGGGATTGATGTAGCCTGATCCAACAGGATTAAACTCCTGCTGCAGTACTGCTAGAAGACTAAAGATTTGAACTTCGTGTCCTTCACTACTGTCCTGGCCCCTACAATACTGAGAAGAGAGTCTTTATGTACTCCTCCTTGAGTTGTCAATGGTAATGAGGTATATGACTCTTAAAGTTCACTGATGATTTTTGAATGTTGAACTCCTTTCTCCACATCAAACAGCTCCTGTGGTGTCCTAATGCGCAATTTCTCATCTCAGCATCACTATTTTGATACCTCCTATTGTACTAGACTTCAGTAGGCCTTGGGCCAGTCTGAGAAGGACAAAATGTAAAAAACTTTGTCTTTACCACTGTCTCTTTCTCCTTGTTAAGGAAGGTGGTGTGACTAGATTCACAGATCTCTTCAGATAGATTAAAGTGAAATGACAGTCAAGGTCTGAACTCAACCATCCATTTTAGTGCCAATCTCTGCACTACATTTATCTTAAAAGTACTGGCACTCGTACAATTACATCTATCAAAGCTGCTGGACTAAACTATGCAACTTAACAAGATATCAAAATAAGCCTTTCACTACTTAACAACTATGAGAGAAAAGAAAAGAAAAGAAAAGAAAAGAAAAGAAAAGAAAAGAAAAGAAAAGAAAAGAAAAGAAAAGAAAAGAA
>JAOWBP010001760.1:66688656-66701267 GCA_028571105.1 Tragopan temminckii | reverse complement strand
AAGAAAAGAAAAGAAAAGAAAAGAAAAGAAAAGAAAAGAAAAGAAAAGAAAAGAAAAGAAAAGAAAAGAAAAGGAGAGGTAGAGCGGTGAGGGTAATAGAGAAAAAGATGAACAGAGAAAAAGGTCACCAGTCCAGGTTCCAGCATTGATCCAGCCAAGATGAGGAAGTCCTCAGTCTGTTTCCAGATGTTCTAAAGTACCAGTGTCTTGAAGTTCCTCAAGCATTTTTTTTTATGACTGCTAGATTTGTGGGATTTGCCATCAGTGAGTTCACTGTCCACAAGTTTGCCGTCAACAGCTCTGCAGTCAAAATTCCGCAAACAACTTCACTTGAAAAGGGAAGTTTTGAACAGAGCAATGCTGTCCTATCTCCACAGGGCTCCCTCCTTGGGCCAGGTCTGCAGGCTGTAGCCGGTTGTTATGGCAAATGTTTTATCTGTCAAAAGTTTGAGACAGTTGCAGGCATACTGCAGATTAGGTGCTTTTGTTGTTCTTCTACTACTGCAGCTGGGGAGATTGGCACCACCTGGAGCCTCTGGCAGAAAACACTAGGGGAAATTTTAGGTTGACCCTTAGGGTTTTGGATATAGAGGATCAGAGGCCTGCTACACTTCAACTGAAAAAATGATACTAGCAGCATACGAAGGAGTTTGTGCTGCTTTGGAAGTGACTGGTACAAAAGCACAGCTACACTTGGGATGAGAACTTGTATAGCGGTGAGACACCTGAAGTGTTGCAAGGCTCATTTCAGCATTTGCATCTACATCACATTAATCCTGGCAGTTTTAAAAGTTAAGTGTAAAGCAAAAGGATGTCAAGGAGAGATATGTTTTGGGAGAGTTTGCTTGTTTAGAGCAATGAGCAATTGCTATATAATGAAACATTTATTTATTTATTTATTTATTTATTTATTCAGATATCCTAGCACAGATAAGAACATGGTGTTTCTCAAAATGGCTGAAAAGGAACAGCAATGAGACAGACCAGAAGATGCAGCAGAAATTTCATGAAGAGTCAGATATGGTGATCTGGTTTTGGTAGGATGCAATTGTAGACAAATCCATTTGTGACAATGAATTGTTTTACATTGTATTTGTGCATAGCTAATAACTTGCCTGCTTTTGGTGCAAGAAGTTCCTGTTTTCCCTGAGCTTTTCATTCCATAGACTAGTTGTTGCTGTTTTCTTCAGAAGATGAAAATAGCATCTGAGAAAAGAGCAAATGAGCAATGTCCTGAAATGCAGAACTTATTAAGTGCTTCCTGTTCTTCTGCAAGATGTAACTAATGGATTCCTGGGAATATATTCTGATACCATGTAAATATAATAATATATTTAAAACTACTTGCAGTATTATAATTTTAACAAGCAACTTGGATTCATTTTGATTTTTCCTTCTGTAAGATGATAAAACAATTCTGATTTTGCTTGTTTGCTCGCTTGTTCTTAAATATCACTCTCTCAGCTTGAATTTCTTTCACAAATCCTAATCCTGAACTTTTCCAGACAACCAGCAATCATCTGCCTGGACTCTTTTCAAACCACATTGCACACGGGCCCCATTATCTCTGCACACTGGAGAGCAAAGCTTCCCTTGAACGTTCACAGCATCTAGTTCTGCTTCAGACAGACTGAAATTGTCATTTTTTGTGTTGTTTGTTTGCTGCGTTGCCACTGCATAGCTGCCAAATGGGTGACCTGCACAGATGAACTGCTGAGCTAGTATGGATTTTCATCCACATCATTGTTCTTTCGATCAAACAAGATATTGTGGTTAGGGTTAGTTCTCTTTGTTTAAGACGAATGTATTATTTTGTGCTGATTACTGTAATTCAATTCTACTGGTAACAGAGAAAGAGGTTATTACAGATCCTCACAGCTCTTTTGTAGCCAGTACAGCACAAATATTTTTCCCCTTTTGTTGAAATAATGTTTTGCTGGCTCCAAAGACAGGCTTATTTCAAATTTGTAACTGTAATTTTTATTTGATGCACATAGATGGTGTTCACAACTGTTATAAAGCAGTGGTGCAGAAGCATTCTCTATTACTTGCTGTCAAGAAAATCTGTATTACAGCTTTCCTATAACACTCTTTGATTTTCATCTGTCATCTCTAAGCAGACAAAACAGGCATTGGCTGCAGCCCACAGAGAGTTAATGTAAAAGCATGCTGAAGCTTCCACAACTTTCAGAAGTCCTCTTTCTCTCTAATAACACTTCTCTTTTTAAAAGTTCTGATGTCAGCTTTTTGTTCAGCACGTAAGAACTGAACTGCTGATTCCTTCAAGAAAGGTGAACATTAATTTTAATTTTGTAAGGGGTAGCTCTTTGACTCATTTAAATAATGCTGTGCAAGTACCAAAGGATCTTTGTCTGAAGTCTCAAAAATCTAGCAGATGCTTACTCGTGCGATGGCCAGGAAACTTCCCTGGCTATTCCTAGTACTGCCTGTACGTGGGCCGTGCAGAAAATAGAACAGACATAAAAATAATAAGAATGGGTCAACTGAAACAGTTGCAAGTATGCCACACAGCCTTACCATGAATTAGTAATGAATCTTGTTTATATTCTTCATTTGTACATTGGAACAGTGAAAGAGATTTTAAATGCATGTAATCACAGAGATGGGATAGCTCAGCATTTCCTGTTTGTCTGACAAGAAGAGATACCTCTGTCCAATGCCAGATGTAAATAATTTGTTTGCTACTGAAAAAGTATTCAGCTGGGCACTGGCCAGCAGGGTAGGACATTGCAAAAGTGGCAATGTGCAATTAAAAATTAGGTGAGCTAACCAAAATTGTGGAGGATATAGGAAGGAACTTTAGAAGTCAATTTTCAGGATAGATTATAGAGAATTGTTTGTGGATTTAAGCTCATGAGCTCTGTATAGTCATAGTTTGAAGAAATGGTACCTTTGGTGGCCCTCCTGGCTTAAGTAATTTCTCCTTCTGTCCCTGACCAGTAATTCTTTCCCTTTCACTAAAATATTGCTTGTTTTGAGAGTGGTTATATTTTTTATCTAATTCTATGTTCCATTTTAGCCCAATCCTAAAAGCTGTGATGCTTGGTAGGGGCATCAAGCTGCTGTGAGGGGCAAGTGGGAGCAAACAGGCTGGGGTGAAGGGCTGGGCAGACACATTGCTGCTGAAGCTGCATTAAGAAGAAAATACAGATAAATTTGGGAAATTAAAAAGAGATTACACCTCAAACAAATATCCTTTTTTTTTTCATTAGCATGCCTGAGAACAAAACTTAGCAATGACTGTACTTCAGCTCTAGGGAACTGTTTTAAATGCCCTGACAAACAATTAGACAATAAGATATCTGCAAGAAAGCTAGAAGCAAAGCTGTAGCCCTCTATTTCTTAAATATGGTAACATGTTCCTGTCATCTTTTTCTTTTACTTTAAGGCCTGGTTAGTGCAAAGAGTGATTTCAGGAAACCCAGCAGAATATGGGCAACAAGACAGGTGGGATGGAAGTTCCTGGGAGCACACAAGCCATGAGATCCTTCTTCACACTCATCAAGGATGACAAACTGTCCTCAACATTGTAACAGATGTTTTTATGCAAGTAAAGATTAAGGGTGTATGAATGTCACTGTACTAATCTGTATGTCCCATCCTGCTAATCTAAATGAATCTAATAAGGACTTCTGTCCTTACCTGCTGAAAGATGATGTGCTACTTGCTTCAGTAGGACATAAATTTTTAATTTGTTGTCAATTCTAACAATAATTCTGTGGCAAACTACCAATTAGCTTTGAATATTTAATAACTTAATCTCTCATAGTTGGTTAATTCAACAATACAAGGGATGACAGAAAAATGGTTTGTTGGCCAGCAATAATTTCTCAGTACAGCAGACATTTGTATGGGAACAGACATGGTGACTGATTGATGCTCAAAGAAACAATCTCTTCAAAAGCTACAAGCTCTTAACGTAGAGGCACTGCATTCACTTTGTTTTATTACTACAGAGAGAACCAAGACTTAAATGACTTTCTCCCGAACTTTCTGAGAAATAAGAGGTAGGAACAAACTCAAAAGCAGTGACAGAGGCCCTGATGAAAGTAGCAACTCTGCCAGCAAAGGAACTGGATTTATCTTAAAATTTACTGTACATGAAAACTGAGCTGCACCTCACTGAAGCCAGAGACAGAACAATGTGCAAAAGAGAGAAAAAATAAGGTTCTCACATTTTTCTTCTGTAAATGTTTGAAATGAAAAGGAGGCACAAGATGAAGCAAAGAATGAAACTCAAGTAAAGTCGAAACAGATCCAACATGACTTCAGATGCCTATGTCCAGCAGTGAATAATATCCATGTAATTCTGAAAGTGCCAAAACTTCTGAGTACATTATTTTCCCCTGTGTATTTTCTGAAGTTTTTTGGACCTTCCACTCTGAGCATTTACTCCATGCCTGTAACCATAAGAGCCACAAACACAAGCTGTCTCAGTCTCTGTAGGTATTGGTCCCATTTGTGCTGTGAGCCCTTGCCCACATCTTTTTAAAACTTGTGCAAATAAGGAATTGCTTGAACAATAATTTTCTCCAGTTTTCTCTCTAATTTTCTCCAGGGTCTGATAGAAGCTCAAGTCTGAAAGCAAGCTATACAGGTAGTTCATTATTAGGGATGAGCAGTAGTTCCTTCAATTCCAACTTCCTTTTAAACAGAAGCTGTGAACCTTGTTTAGCTCTGTCAAGGAGTGGTACATCAGGCACTTTCCTTGATCACAGGAAGACTATGGCCTCTTGATCCCAAGGAGAAGGAGATGCCATGCTAATGTTCTGGTTCAGGATTTTGCCAGTGTATCTCCTCTCTTGCATATGATTTTATTACCAGATGTTTTCAAGAGCTGAGAGTAGTTTTCTACAATCTACATTTCACTGTGAAGAGCTAAGAACAAGTTTTGAGATAATTGTCAGAAGATGTACCAGCATATCACAAATGACTTAAGGAATGACAATCACATTTCAAGGTTGTTGCATTCCTAGCATGAGCAGAAAGGGGAGACTGTGTGAGTATTCAGCGGAACTTAAGCGCAGATGTCATAATGCAATCCCAGAGAAAAGCTGTTTCCTGCAAAAATAAAAATTAAAAAATAAATAGGGAACATGAGCAATATCTATCTTCTTAAAAGACATTTATCATTGTAATCTGATGCATTCTAATGTTTCTTTCAGGCTCCCATATCAAACATACATTCTGTCCCAACATCCCAGATCATAAGCAGGACCAGCACAAGACAGCACTGTTCTGTATTCACCCCTCTTTGAGCTTGTTTTTATTTTATTCTTTTCTGTCTTAACCCCTTCATTCATCATCTTTTTTTTCAACTTGAGAATCCTAAACCTGTCTAATCTTTTTTCATATGGGAATGAGTTCACACATCTGTACTTGATAAACTTGCCCTTCTCTGCAGATATTCTAATTCTGAAACTTCTGAAATTCTGAAAGCTGACAGATGCATGCAAAACTCAAGTAGTGGCAGGAGTTACAGGTTTGTACTTTGGCCACTACTGTAATGATAACTTCTTGTTTTGTTCTCCAATTCAATTCTATAACTGCATTTGTCTTTTGAGTTCTACTGAGCATTGAGTTCATTGGTACAATTGTTACAGTATTGTCCATAGAGATCTGAGTGGTAATAATCTACACTGAGTTCTTTGCTGTGTGTTTGTGCAGTTGTGATTATTTTTCCAGCTGTTGCTGCTTTGTGTTTCTCAGCACTGCACTGCATCAGATCTCAGCTGACTCCAGCAGCCTGTGCTTGGAGAACTTTCTGTAGCACTTTTCGGTAATTCTGGTTTTGACTATTCTAAATCTGGAAGATCAGAAAATCTCCCTACCCACTTCCTATTCAGACCATTAATGAATGTGCTGAACAGCAAAATCATCCTATCTCTATTGTAAAATGTCTTATTATTCCTATTCTTTTTATCTGTCTTTTCATCAATGTTAATCCATGCATGGAACTTTCTTTTTGTACTGTGACAGCTTATTTTCCAGAAGTCTTTTATAATAGGCCTATTTTGGAATTTTCCTGTACAATGTTTCAAACAGTTCACTGTTACTGTTCCTTTACTCTTTTAGAGAGCAATACAGATCTGTGAGGCATGACTATCTGCTTCAAGAAATTGTTCTTTTACTCCCTTACACATTTTCACCCATATGTCTCCTAATTCTGTTTCCTACCATGGTTTGCATCAGTTTGCTCAATATAGTACTCAAGATTCTTTGTTTCCTAGATGAGCCCACAGTTTCTTTGTTTGTTTGTTTTTAAAGAATGTCATATTCACTACTTCACATCTTGCTGTCACTTCAGTTGATTTAAACTATAAGCAAGTCAGGGGTAATAGGCAGCTTCATGCTCAGATTCCCTCAGAACTCAGGTGAACACCTTCAGATCCCATATATCCATTCATTTTATTTTGAGGTCATTAACAGTTTGACTGCTTAAGTAACACTATAATAGTTCTTAATGCTAATTATGAGTGTTACTAACTGCACAAAGAATAAGCACGTGGTTTTGAGGGAGTAATGTCTGCTGCTAAAGCAGCTCTGCAGAGTGATTGCATGTATCAGGAATACTGAAATAATGGCTAGAAGTCATGGGAAAATAACAGTGAATGATGCAGGGGTACATGTGTTGAACACCAAAGGAGAGAAAATCCTGCGGGCTCCAAAGTACACAGCCACTTGCAGCATTTAAAAATGTACCAGAGGTTAACTTTTCTGAGGAATTATTTTTAGAATCTAGTAACAGAATGTTGGAATTGAGAAGTCTGATATCCTGTTCAGTTATCTAGTAATAAATCAAGTTTCACCCATCTCCCTCTCATCAGTTTTTCACGTGATGAGCGTCTGCCAACTTGACTTTGCTCAAACCAAAACATATCTTGCAGACATAGACTGGAATGCCATGGTTCTGATGCTCTTCAGTGTCTGACTGTATCTTTATCTAAGAGTTTTACCCAAATAATTGCAGAGAATTGCTGTAGTTACCCAGCAGCTTTCACTGGAATGTGCACCAAAGCAAGCCTGCTGCTTAGTTTTTTCCCAAGCAAGAGATACAGCAAAAAGACATGAGTATTTTATAATAAAGGGAACGAGACCACACCTCAGCAGAGGTCTTTGTATCAGGGGAAAGATACAAATACCTCAGTTTTTCTGGACTTAAACAAAAATATTCAATGCATGTTCCTCTTTCAAGCCAGATTTTATTATCTTGTCTTTTATATTGTTAAGAAAGAGAGGAACTTTTACCTCTGAAAAACAAAAGGATGTCAAATTTCTTTTTTACTTTTTCTAATCTTTCTCAGTGGTAAAGAGACTAGGAATTCATTTAAAAATGTTTCAGTGAGCCTATAAGAGTAATGTAATCTGAAAGAGCCACAGATGCAGAGGCACTCTGATCTAACAGCCATGTAATGGACTCTCAGTTTTATTCTTCTCTGTTCACAACAGCAACTCTATGTTGACTTTTTTTTTCTCAGTGTAATCATAATTTTTACAAATTCATAGTGCCCTAAATGAGGGAGAGTGGGATTCCCTAAAGATCTGCATGTTGGCCCACCCTGCTGCATGGAAGCTGACCAGATGCTGAGCTTGCAAAAGTGGAGATATTGGTGACACTTCTGGGGTTTCAATGGGTATAGAACAAATGGGCAATACTTCCTTCAGCAATCTTAGTCTAGTAGTTGCATTTGTTTTCCCTACTGTGCTCTGAATTACTCCCTATCATGCATAGTACCTGTACATGGTATATAGTTTATGAACAAGATCCAAATACACCATACAGATACTAACCAGTGGTGCAGATTCCCAGAGTGAGGGTTGAAGAGAAGTGATGTTTCGAGGCCTGTTCTAGATCTGACAGCTTTGCAGCATTATTGGCCCACTATTAAGCCCACAGTCAGGTGGTGTGAGAGAATCTCAAGACTCTTCAACTAAAGAGAATAAGGAAAAGGCCTCCACAAATTACTGTTCTCAGGTCTCACTTCTGTTGAAATAGCAGTGGCAACTGCTGCCATGTCCATGTCAGATGCTTCCAACAGGAGCAGGGCACATCTCAGCAGTCATATAGTTCAGAGTCACTGAGGGGAAAGAGTCTGCACATCAACACTCCAAAGGTCAGAGTCTTCCTTCTGGCTCCCGAGTGTTTCCTAGCCACAGACCCAGAGATCAAAAGAGTTACATTACATTGGTACAGTGGTGTGTCAAAAGCAGAGGAAGAGTGAGGGGGCAAGAAGGCCCTTATTCTTCCTAAGAGAGCAAGAAAGTGTGACACAGGCTTCAATTAACTACATGATTGTGAAGCAATAGATATGAAAATTACTCTGTCATTGTGCAGCAGCAAGCAGCTAGAGTTGTGAGTCCAGAGATTTCAGTGTGCCTTGTCTAACAGAGACAAAAACCACTATAAATCTTAAAAGCATCTTTTATTTTAGAAAAGGGAAACTGGCAGAGTTAAAACATCTAAAATGTAAGGTGTGAAATAGTTGTGCTTTTTTTAAACTGTATTTTTGGCTTTCCATATAAGGATAGAAAAGCTTTCTTGAGTCACCCTTCGTTCAGGAAAATGTTGTTAACATGAATGTGCTGTGGAAATTGCTGCTTGTTTTGAAATCCTGTCTACTTCCCTTAGGATAAAACAGACAAAAAGTGTGAAAGAAGGAAAGGGGAAGGGAGGAAAGGAAAGAAATAACAGTGCAGCAAAATCTGCAGCTCTACTGTGGTGCAGACCAGCTTGTTGCTGCAGAGGACAGTCACATCTTATCAGCAACCTCAGACTGCTGTATTTGTACCCAAGTCAGGTTAAGCCAGATTTTTATCAACCTCTCTGGTCCCAGGCTGTGCTGAAAAGATGCTACTTCATCTAACTAAACCAAAATCTTATTACACAGAACGGGAAAAAAAATGTAAATTTGGGGAATAATGAATCCTACAGGGAAGGAAAAGGACATGGAAGTGAGAAAGTGATAACAGGTGTTCCAGTCTCACATCGAGGCCTTCACTGTTAACAGAACAGATGGTGATCTGTCTCATCTCACTCTTCCTCTGGCTCTGGTTTGCTGAAAAATTTCTGATCAGAAAGAGCCATATAAGGTTAAAGCCTTTGACTTTATCCTAGGGTCATCTTTCCAATTTCCTCTTCTCATTTCACTTCATTCAGTTTTGCAAAACCAAAAAAAAAAAAAAAAATCTATCCAATTTGCCCTACCAAACAGAGGATAAAATTTACCCATCAGGCTACTCTTACTGAACCTGAATTTGCAAGAAGTCCTCAGTAGGTTACAAATAATTATAGAATTACACAATTATAAAGGTTGGAG
This sequence comes from Tragopan temminckii, assembly GCA_028571105.1. NCBI lineage: Eukaryota > Metazoa > Chordata > Aves > Galliformes > Phasianidae > Tragopan > Tragopan temminckii. Next base: position 66,691,929 of record JAOWBP010001760.1, on the reverse strand, counting down.
GGACTTCTAGAAATCACTGAGTCCACCTCCCTTGCTAAAGTGCTATGATGTCAAATGAACCAGATTTGTGAAGCTGATGTTTGACGAAATGAAACTTTCAGTTTTATTACCTATTCAGTTCATACTGGATGACTGACCTCATTCTGTGCTTTCTATCCACACTGTAAAATCAATCTGGCAGCTACTTCAGAGCAACAGTGGTACTAAATCTTCATTCTAACTGAGCATAAACTATGAAAGGACATTTCGGAATACACTTACCATTAAAGATCTAGTTCTGTCAGGAATCTCAGCTTAGTCTTGACCTATCTTAACAAGTCCTATTCAACTTTGGTATGCAGTTTTACACATCTACTATAGCTGTCCTCCTGAGAGTTAAAGCATTGCCTGTGTACATGAACAAGGAACTAGTTGCAAGATCACAGCCAGAGAGTGATGGTTAATGGCTCAATGTCCAGATAGAGATCTGTGACAAGTGATGTCCCTCAGGGGTCCACACTGGGACCAGTACCCCTTAACAACTTCATCAAGAACACTGACAGTGGGATAGAGTGCACCATTAGCAAGTTTGTGGATGAAACCAAGCTATGTGGTGAGGAAAACACGGCTGAGGGAGAAAAGAACTGAGAAGTAAAAAAGGACTTGGAGGTACTGATGGATGACAAGACGGACATGAGCCAGCTATGTGCCCTTGCAGCACAGAAATCCAGCAGCATCCTGGGATGCATCCAGAGAAGCATGGCCAGCAGATCAAGGGAAGTGATCCTGCTTCTCACCTGGAGGACTGCATCCAGATGAAGAGTCCTCAGTACAGGAGAGACATGGACCTGTTTGAGTGTGCTCGGAGAAGGGCCACAAAAATGATCCAAGGGATGGAACAGCACTCTCCTACGAGGACAGACTGAGAGTGCTGGGGCTGTCCAACCTGGAGAAGTGAAGGCTCCAGGGAGACCTGAGAGTGGCCTTTCAGTATCTAAAGGGGGGCTATAAGAAAGAAGGAGACAGACTCTTTAGCAAGGTCTGTGGTGACAGGACAGGGCAAAATGGTTTCAAACAAAAAGATGGGGAGATTTAGATTGGATATAAGGAATTTATTTATTTATTTATTTTACAATAAGAGTTGTGAGGCACTGGAACAGGTTGCCCAGAGAGGTGGTGGATGCCTTATCCCTGGGGGCAATCAAGGTCAGACTGGATGGGGCTCTGAACAATCTGATTTAGCTGCAGACCAATATGAGAAACCCCCAGTGATATAGTCAAAATCCATGCAGATCCATAATGCAGCATTCACCTGAAATAGCTCATTACAAACAAACCACCACAATCTATCTGCATGATATTATTTTAAATAAGAAGGAAAAATCATAAAAAGAAAAGGAGAAAATAGTCTCATGCATTTTACCCTCTTTGTCCTTCTGTCAACAGTGAGTTTTGTGAATGTTGAAGACAAACAAAGACTAACATACCCAGTTTTCTGGCTGGGTCAGTAAGAGCTCCTTTTCCCTGAGGAGCAGAGGAGACAGATGTTGGCTGCTGGGTGGTGAAAGGTGGAAGAGCTGTCAGAGTAAATGTAACATCAGTCTTATCTATGTTTATGTCTGCTTTTTGAGGATGAATTCCTATGTTGCCTGAGCTCTTCCCCTTATAAGAAAACTTTGGTGTGGCAATTGTGGACCAGAGGAGCTGAGACAAGTATGTGGACCATTTCACTGTGTGCTATAAATGAGGCTTTTAATCTCTAACCACAAAAATACACTTTTGTGAAGTAAGTTTCGTTGCATAAGTGCATTCACTAGCATAAAATATTGTTGAAGAAGAGAGCATAAATGTATCACAGCATTTTTACTTACAGCCATTTGAAGTAAATTGGTAAGGTGAACAGCAAGCAGCAAATGAGGTTTTAATGACTGATACATCTCCTGCTTCTGAGAGGAAATTTTTGCCTGAGAGAAGTATAACCAAGACCACCACAGGGGGAAGTAAACCGCAGCTCTCTCCACTGCCTCAGCAAATGAGCAGTGTAAGATAACAGATGATATTGGCATGCAGACAGTGTGAGGGAGAAGTACAAAACTTATCCTGCTCCAAACTCAGCTTAAAACAGCAGACAAGTCAGGGGGAGAAACTGAAGACAGCGTGACTCTAGGAGAGCTCAAATGATGCAAGACTTTGGAAAATAATCCTTGTCGTATTTGAAAAGCTTGACAATACAATGTCTGAAATAAATTGCCTAGTTAAGAGAAGAAACAGAGAACAGCTGAAAGAGGAGAACTGATTTAATGGAGAAGTAAATCTCTGTGCTAGATTTGTGGTGGATTAATTTCTTTGTTTAAAATGGGAAAGTCTCCAGAGAGTCAAATCTTACCACTTAAAAAACACGGTGGTTTAGAAAATAATGTAGCTTATAAAATGGAGTTTTTCCCATTTCTGTTCTTAAAGAAAATAGTAAGGAGAGACTTTTATTGTCCTACATTTATACAGAAATTTTTTAAACCTATAAAGTAATCATGATAGACAGAAAAAATTTGAAGAAAAACCAGCTAAAATTGAAGTTTCGTTGAAATCACACAGAAGAAAAATTGTGGATTAGACAAGAAATATTGCAGAATTATTGAATAAATGGCTAGATTATATCATAGAATCATAGAATCATAGAATCATAGACTCATAGAATGGCTTGGGTTGGAAGGGACCTCAAGGATCATCAAGTTCTTGTCTTGACCCTCCTCCCCATACCCCCCACTGCATGCAGGGCCACCAACCTCCATATCTAATACTAGACCAGGCTGCCCAGGGCCCCATCCAACCTGGTCTTGAACACCTCCAGGGACGAGGCATCCACAACCTCCCTGGGCAGCCTGTTCCAGCACGTCACCACTCTCTGTAAAGAACTTCCCCCTGACATCCAGCCTAAATTTTCCCTCCCTCAACTTAAAACCACTTCCCCTTGTCCTGCTGTCATCTACCCTTTCAAAGAGTTGATTCCCCTCCTGTTTGTAGGCTCCCTTTTAGGTATTGAAAGGCTGCAATGAGATCACTCCGCAGCCTTCTTTTCTCCAGGCTGAACAAGCCCAGCTCCCTCAGCCTGTCTTCGTAGGGGACGTGTTCCAGTCCCCTGATCATCTCTGTGGCTCTCCTCTGGACCCTCTCCAACAGCTCTCTGTCTTTCTTGTACTGGGGCTCCAGACCTGGACACAGTACTCCAGATGGGGCCTTACAAGAGCAGAGTAGAGGGGGACAATCACCTCCCTGTCCCTGCTGGCCACCCCTCTT
>JAOWBP010001760.1:66671491-66687422 GCA_028571105.1 Tragopan temminckii | reverse complement strand
CCCCTGTCACGGGCATAGATCCATCTAGTTAACTCCGTGACATTTCTTGTTCCAGCTAGAAGAAAAAATGCTCATGGGCTCTCATCCTGCTGGGGGACTCAATCACCTAGATATCTTCTGGAAAAGCAGAACAGCAAGCTGTAAGTTATCCAGGAGACTCATGGAGTGTATTGAGGATAAATTCTTATTTGAGGTAAGAGAGAGCCTGATCAGAAGAGAAGAGTTACTGGACCTGGTGCTCACCAACATAGATGAACTAATTGAAGGCAGTCCAGGCTGTAGTGATCATGCCTTGGTGGAGTCTGTGATCTTGAGGGATATGGGTCTGAAAAAGAGTGAAATCAGCATCCTAAATTTTAGAAGAGCTAAATTCCAGATTTTTTAAGAATTAGTGGATGAGATCCCCTGGTAATTGTCCTTAGGGATAAGGGAACTGGTTGGAGCTGACTGACTTTAACCAACACTTTTCCTTGAGCATAAGAGCTCTCAATTCTCGTATGTAAGAAATCAAGCAAGGAAGGCAAGAAACCAGCATGGCTTAGCAAGAACCTGCAGGTCAGACTGAGGTGTGAAAAATAACTACAGACAATGGAAGTGTGGGCATATGGCCTTAGAAGGATACCAGAGTCCCACCCACACATGTAGGGTTGGTATCAGGAAAGCCAAGGCACAGCTGGGAGCTGAACATCGCAGGTGATATAAAAAATGACAAAGGATTCTACAGGTAGATCAGCCAGATCTGATTTTCTGATAAATGAGGTGGGAAAACTGGTAACAGCAAAAGTGAGAAGCGAGGTACTGAACAGTTTTTTGTCTTGGTCTTCACAGAGAATAATTTCTCCCGTATTGTTAAATTATCTCATGTTCCTGAGATGCAAGACAGTGTCTGAAGGGGTGAAGTCCCTCCCACCCATGACTGAAGATTCAGTTTGAGGCTACCTGATGAACCTGAGCTTGGGTAAGCCAATGGGCCTGATGACATGCATCCCCCAGTCCTGAAGGAACTGACTGATGAAGTCAACGATGGGGGGTTAGGATCTAGATGATTTTTAAGGTCCCTTCCAACACAAAGCATTCTATCATTCTATGAAATTGGCAACTGCTGAGAATGAGTGAAAACACACACCATAAATTATGTGTTTCTACAACTGCATTTATCCATATACAGTTTTGTGTTCCTCAATTAGTGATAATGATAGGAAGCATAAGATTTTTTTTAATTTTATAAACACAGAATAATATTTTAAAGTCAAGAGATTTTAAAGTCAATTTGCAAAAGTTGAATGAAACCTATTTTATATACTAAGCATGATTTTACGTTAGTGTTTCTTGAGAAAACAATGTTTCAAAATCAGCCTTGAAAATTTAATTGTAGTTGTCATATCCCAAGTTGCCAATCAAGCTCTTGCAAAGGCTCAGATTATAAGCAGCACTGAAATGACTTCTCATGCATCTCCTACACAGATGAGGGAGAGTTTATAACCAGCACTTCTTCTACCATTAAGAAACTCCTCCCTGGACCTCAGCCACTGCCTTTGAGTAGCTACCTCATAAGCCATAAAATCTAACTAAGTGAAAAGGTGGCCACACATTTCAAGCTAAGCTTCTCATGTGAAAAATGGACCTTTAGGCAAATAACTTATAAGTGATAATGAATGGTACTCTAACAGAGTATTAACCATGCTGCAAGACTCTGTATGAATTCTGCTGCCAAAGGGCAGGAGACTTGCCATCAGAAAATCAGATTTTCAGAGCAGGTGGACATAATTTTTAAGTCACCCCATCTACTTTCCAGTGACACTCCACTGAAACCACTATGTGACCTTTTACCTAAAGCCACTGTTTCACATATGTTTTAGATTGTAGTGACTGCATGATTTGCTCTGATAAGCATACTGATGGTTTAGCCATTAGCTGAGCTAGGACAATGTCCTCAAAAATATGTGAAAGTAAGCTCAGAAGAGAATACATTAACCCTCATCTAACCCACAAGCAATTCAAGTGTACTTTACAGAATACTTCTCTCTCTGAAACCTTTATGAAAGGGCAGCTACTGTAGGACACCATATTCTGTACATTCAAAGAGAGAATTAATGCATAGGAGGAGAGACTATCAGAGCTTATTGGAGAACAGTCAGACGCACATTTAGGTAGCATACCTACTGAAAAGGTGAAGCTTTGCAAAACATCTTATTGAAAACATTGTCATTATGCTGTATGTGGTTCAGTGGCAGTTTTCAAGGAGTTGATTACCTCAATGTGTTACATTGAAGATTGTACCAGAGCACAAAATAGACTAGCAAAAGGCAATTATCCTGCTCTCCAATGTGAGCTGTTTGTGTGTAATTTCATTCAAAATAAAGACCTTGAATAGTGTGATTGGACTTCATAAGGAAATGCTCTTTGGTAAAATTGGAATGGTTGCCAAAAATGAATAGACAAGTAGTTTCCTCCAAAACAGCAGGTTTGGGGGTGTAGACTGTAAGAAACAGAAAAGCACAAGTTCTTACCTTAGAAGTTTGCAAATGAAGGTTCTAAAACCATCTTAAATTGGACAAGAAAAAGAGAAAGACAACACACTTAAAGAGATGCTTAGCCTAAGTGAAGGTAATCTGTAGTGTTGTGTTCTCTATGAGAGATGAGGGTTATTTGACTTTGTTTCCATGCTAACAACTGTTGGGAAATACACGTTAATAATGCTGTCAGCAGACTTTCATTAAGAAGCAGAGTGAAATTCATCTTGCTTGATAAATTTCTTACCAGTAAGTTGCACCAAACATCAGTTTGGTTATTTATTTGTTTGTTTGTTTGTTTGTTATCTTTTTATTTGTTAGTTATCGTTATCATCAAATACTGGTTCAACACTGTTACAGCCTTTTGCTTGATAGTTACCTGTACCTATCATTCCTGTGATAGAACATCTGTCAAGAACAGAAGAAAGGACTCAGTTTGGTCCTACTCTAATTTTAAAAGCATAAACAAAGCTTTGATAAACAAGATCATTAGAAATCTGTGTTCCCACCAAGTTTCCAAATGAGTTTAATAAAAACATGCAATCTGCTTCACGTTACAGTACAAAGTGATAGGTGTTTCTGTTTCTGTTTTAAAGGTTTTAAAGGTTACATTCCAATTCTTTACCATAAAACAGAGGTGGTGGTACAAATTTCAGAAGCAAAGCATATCATTTTGTTGTTAAAATTTTCCAGCCATTTTGAAGAAAAGTGGTTGATCCCATTAGGAAAAAAAACTAGTGAGGCTCAAATTGTACAGACCTTGAATACAGGGCTTATCCAATAAAAAAATAAAAAGAGTTCAAGTGAATGTAAATTAGAATTTCAGATAATATCATTTTCCAATGTAATTGCATTATTATACTCTTGATTTTTTTTTCTTTGATATACAGCACTCAGATATCACCCATAAGGAAATTGTTTTGTTGAGGCAGATCAAACACTAACAGAGGGAGGAAAAAAAGAAAGCCTCAATTTCACTCAAGATGTTTTGAGATTGTTTTCAGATGCTTTTTTCAGCTTAACTGAACTGTCTTTCTTTCATAATCTACTGTTAGCAAATTATTTATATTTAAAACACACTGAGTATAAGGTACGCATACTAGTTCAAAGCTCCTTGTGTCCTACCATCAGTCCTGCAAACAGTGCACATACTCCAAAATTTCTCCAATATCTCATAATTTTGCTAAGGAAATTAAAACTGGATAACATATAACATGCTTTCTACACTTAAGTGTAGAAATCCATTTAAGATTTCTTGGAATTTTTTTTCAGTTCTGACTTAATGCTGTGGTATTTAAACATTTAACTGATTTCTGTGTATCTACACATTAAGGTCAGACTCAGATTTGCTCTGACTGTCAGTTCCTATAGCAGCTTTTCTTTATTTCTAACTCTCTCTGACCTCCATTTCCACTGGTTGCTGCAGTACCTTCCACCAGACAGCTCAAGAGGCCATTAGCTTCCAGCTGCTTTTCTCCAGTCATGCTGCTTCTTAATTGTTTTTTCAATAACAGAAAGAGAATGAAGAAAAGCTTTTTTCCAAACTATGGACTGTACTTGTGGCTCTTTTCCAGATGACATCCAGTCCTACAAGGATAATATCATAAGTATGTCTCACTGGTGCACTCAGCTATTCACAGCAAAATCTCAGAGGATTGCAGTGGAACTAAAAATGTCCATTGAGGTATCTTTTTCTGTCTGCTGACTACAAAAGGGGTTCCCAGTGGTCTGATGAGATGTCTAACATCAAAAGTAGATGTCTGTGAAATGATTCCATCTCTGACTGTTTAGAAATGCTGAAATTCCCCAACTATTCATAGAATTATAGAATAGTTTGGGTCAGAAGGGTCCTCCAACAAGAAAAACGTGGAGCTGTTGCAGCAGGTCCAGTGGAGGGTCACGAAGATGATCAGAGGACTGGAGCACCTCTCCTATGAAGAAGAGTAGAGGGAGTTAGGCTTGTTTAGCTCGGAGAAGAGAAGGCTCTGGGGGAGACCTCACTGTGGCCTTCCAGTACTTAAAGGGGGCTTACAGGCAGGAGGGGGACTGACTTTTTACATAGTCCAAAAGTGTCAGGACAAGGGGAAGCTAAACCAAAAGAGGGGAAATTTAAGTTAGATGTCGGGAAGAAATTATTTACTCAGTTGATGGTGAGGTGCCAGCACAGGCTTCCCAAAAATGTTGTGGATGCTCCATTTCTGGAGGTGCTCAGGGCCAGGTTGGATGGCATCTGAGCTGGTGAGTAGAGCTCTGTCTGAGGCATGGGGGCTGGAACTAGAAGATCCTTAAGGTCTCCTCCAACCCAAGTCATTAAATGATTCTATGATTCTATGAAGATTAACTAGTTCCAACCCCCCTCTGATTGTCAGAGGAACCTCCCACTAGACCAGGTTGTTCAAAGCCCCATCCAACCTGGCCTTGAACAATTCCAGGGATAGGGCACCTACAGCTTCATTGGGAAACATATTCCAGTGCCTCATCACCCTCTGAGAAAATAGCTTCTTCCTAATTCTTCCCTTCCACATGTGCTGAGGGAGCTGGCAGAGGTGATTGCTGAACCACTCTCTATCATCTTTGAGAGGTCTCGGAGAGTGGGAGAGGTGGCTGAAGACTGGAGGATAGCCATTGTCATTCCAGTCTTCAAAAAGGGCAAGAAGGATAATCCAAGAAACTACAGTCCAGTCAGCCTCACCTCCATCCCTGGAAGGGTAATGGAACAACTTGTTCTGGATGCTATCTCCAGGCAATTGGAAGAGAAGAAGGTTATCAGCAGTAGTCAGCATGGGTTCACCAGGGGGAGGTCATACTGGACCAATCTGGCAGCCTTCTATGATGTCATCACTGGCTGGGTGAATGGGGGGAGAGCAGTGGATGTAGTCTACCTTGATTTCTGCAAGGTATTTGATACTGTCTCCCACAGCATCCTTATAACGAAGCTGAGGAAGTGCAGGATATCCATATCACCATATAGATGGTGAGGTGGGTTGAGAACTGGCTGCCAAGATCAAGTGGGCAACTTAAGTTCTCGAGAAGTAGTTATAAGGCTACTTTGCAAGCATAGCAAGGCAACTCTACTTTGGCAGTCTCTTGAGTCCATGTTAGCTCCATGCATAATGCACTGAGAAGGGTGAGGTTTTGTTTGTTTGTTTGTTTGTTTGTTTAAATGAAAATATAGATTTGACAGCATATTTTTGCTTGTGGATGTGAATTTTACAGAAAACCCCCTGGGTGTAAGGGTTCTTACTTGTAATAAGTCACTTCCTGACAACACCTAAATCACAGGCAGGAATGAATCTGAATAAATTAAATAGAGTGCTTCCATCTTAAGGCTGTGTGTATGTTGCTTTTACTGCCTTTTCCTTTCTTCTTTTAGTATCTTTCTCTTCTTTTATTTTCCACTTTTCTTGGTCTTTTTCTCTATTTCTCTTCACAACCATATAGCGGTCCTGGGAAAGGAGTTTTAATAAATACTTAATTTTATTGTTTTTTGATGATGGTGGTGGTGGTGGCTTTGACATCATTTATAAGTGCTTTTCTGTCTATGGAAAGATTTAAGACAGAAATAAGAACTTTGCGTAATTAAATTCTAAATTATTTTGCTTCCTTTCATTTCTGGTCACTCTTGTTTCTCTTACATTTTATCATGTTCTTTGTTATGCTCCTGGTTATCAATGTCTGTCCTAACTTATTTCCCTAAGTCTTTCGTTTTATTATTATTAGATATTTTTCTCTTCTTTCTCCCTTTTTTTCTTCACTCCTCTTTTTCAGGCTTTTTTTCTTCTCTTTTTTTTTCTATTGTGTTTTCTGCTGTACGTAAAGTTTTAGCTGTACTGGCAAGACTTGACCCTTGGTCTCAAGTGTTTCAGTCTGAAATCTCCAGAGACTCAAAGCCTCTTTTAGCTGAAAGTCAGTTTAGGAAGTCTCAAAACTGAGTTCATTCGAACTGAGAAGAACCAGTGTAAATGATGAGGCTGGGGTGATGTGACTCATGCCCAGAATTTGGGAGGATGAATGCACAAAACACAACACAACCACTGCCCATGCACCCCCTACATTCTTATCCCCTTCCCTACTCTCAAAGCTGTTCTGTTCTACTCTCTATAGTGCAGACAGAGATCTATTTGCTGCTCCATTTCCTACCTACCATGAAGTATTTGACAATTATTCTTCAATCTTATCAAGTTACCATTTTGAACAGGAAACAACTATTATTGATGAATAACAAAAGCTTCATGCTGACAACTCTGCTGTATTTTCTCACCACTGTCTTTTTGTTAAGAGAAAGCAACAGGCAAGATCAGAGAGCTGCGAGCTGACTCAGCAGGAGAAGCTGAACTGCAGCAAGTTTACATTACATTTAAGCCCATGTCTCTCCGCTTTAAAAAATGATTTTATTAATTCTATTTGGGATTTTTTCAGAAATCCTTTTCATCATTGAAGTAAATTTCTGTTTCAAAGAAAAAAAAGTGTTGGATATCAGGGAAAGGTCCTGAACCAGGGGGAGGTGGGCATGGAACAGGCTGCCCAGGGCGGTGGGCACAGCCCTGAGCTGCCAGAGTTCAAGGAGTGTTTGGAGCATACTCTCATAAACAGGGTTTGATTTTGGGTGGTGCAGTGTGGAAACAGTAGCTGGACTCAGTGGTCCTTGTGGGAACCCTCCAACTGGGATTTCTGCGATTCTCTGATTCTGTGATTCTCTGAAAACAGGATTCAGCCATTTTGAAGTGTTCTAATTCAATACAGTTCAAATGGAAAGTCTTGATTCAAGATCGCTTCTACCTAACATCTCTTCATAGCAATAGAAATGAGACAGTATTCCAATAGCATTTGTATTAAAATTATTTGGAAAATTTTCTAGATGTTTTTCATAAAAATATTTAGACTTTATTTTCATGGTGATTTGTCACAGAAAAAAAAATCTTTAAAATAGCCACAGTGACAGATGCAACTTCCATGCTTTTGGTGCATTTGTTATATATTGCATTACAGAGAAGTTTTTGTTTTTGTAACTATACGGCTATATTTGATTCTACACCATAGCAGCACACACTAATTTATTTTCCCCACTTGTCATCTTCATAATCATTAGTCTTACATTCATTCTGGTTTATTGCACAAAACTAATTTAATACTTTAATAATGGAATAAATTGTACACTATAACTCCAGCTTTAAATGCCTATTTCATTAACATTTTATAATTTTATTTTCCACATAAGATCTACCGTATAACTCCCTGTTGCTCCAGTGAATCATTTTACCGCTTTATTCAGTATTTGGTGATTATATTAAATTTATTCCAGAGCTCATACCCTACATCATATTAAATATACCTCAGCCAGGTGTTTCAGATTACATTTGCTGAACCATTAAAAGCTTACAAATGAATGAATATAAAAAATGCCCTCTAAAATACATTTATTAATATTTTGTGTTTATTACCAAAACAACCTGCCACTTACTGAAAATTGGATGGATGGATAGGTAGTATCAGCGTTCCCTTTCCTCATACACAAACCATACTACTGTCTACTTAAAGTAAAGAAGGTTTCTCACAATGACAGTGTACCTGATTTATTTAACAACATACTGTGTTTCTAAAACCTGTTTTCTAATTGAACTCATCTTTGATATGGAGACTATTGGTATATTTTCCTTTTCTGGAAGTTTATTTTATTAGTTACCAGTCAGCAGCTCCTCCTTCACGAAGAGCACTGCTTATCCGCATTGGGTTTGCTGTCTCGCAGGGCAATAATGTACATTTAGGCACTGAATGATAACTTAGACATTCGGATTCTAGCACAACCACCCATAAAACAGGTGGAGACAACTTTGGTTCCTTCACATCAGGACACCCAGACTACACCAAGTTCATCAAAGTGTCTGAAAGAAGTCACATTAGCACAACAGGATCACCAGTTCATGTCAGCAGAGCAAGAGGGCTATAGCCTTGCAAGGTGCTCAACTGGAAGTATGCAGTCACGGGGTTGTGTATTCCTCCCAAAAATCTGTGTACATTTTTTATATAAGAAAGAATGGAATGATAAAATGAGGGTCTCAGATCATTTCTGCTCTTCACTGGGCTACTGATAGGCTCTGGTTTGCTACTGGGCTCCCCTTTAACAAAATCCCGTTCTAGGGAAGATCTTCCAAGATGCACAGGTGGAGGGAGGAGTGTGCCTACGTCTAGAGATGTGCTGTCAGCATATGTCCTCATACTCCTTCCAGCATCACAGCAGAGGTTGAGCCCCTACTACCCCTTGGTACATCTCTGCAGACACAGACGCTTCTTCCTGCACTGGGGACAAAGCGGAACATTCGCATTATCTTACGTGCAACTGAGATTACCAGAAAAGTGTATCAGAATATCTCTTATGATTAGGTACCAAAACAGGATCATCTGCCTAATGTAGATGTTGACCATATAGACACCTCCACATTATCAAGTGATACTGTTATCCCTTGATAGCCAATGAAAAAAATAGAACTTTCTAGAGAACAACCCACTTCAGCCACTAAAATATTTGTATAAGGATAGCTAAAATATGGCCTGTCTTCTTCACGCCACTCTGAAGTGTAAGTAGCTCCACATGAATGTACACACTCTCCAAACTCCATTCCTAGAAGCTGATCAAATGTGTTAAGGGACTATATTACAAGAGAAAAATCAGCTTAACAACATGAAATTCCAAGTATGAATTCACAACTGTTGATCTAACCCACAGTCTAAGGTAACTTAATCCATTTTTCATACACATCAGGGTAAACCTGGAATAAATTGAAAGTGACTCACTGAAATAGAGGGATTTACTTCTTTGAAGAGGCAATGTGATGATCTCCCAGACAAATGAATAAAGTTGAAAGAAAGGACAAAAACTACATTCTGAGCATGATGTTATATGGGCATTTCTCAATTGCAAAGTTTCTTAAGTTCTTGTAGAAATGTAATACTTTACCCTCAAAAGAGATATTAAAATCAACAGAAAATAAGAGCTGAGAAATAGCCGCTGCTATCTGAAAGGTATTCTAGTTCATCAAATGTAACCTTTGAAAGAAAGGTAAAGAGAGCCTTTATGCTCATCAAGGAAAGAGCTTACATGACATTTCCCAAATCTCCTACTTACCAGCAGTCCAGACAGCTGCAGCAAGTTCTGGAGTGCCAAGGAGCAGCAGAAATCAGGGATGGCTGCTGTGCCTGTCTCACACTCTGTCACATTTTCAGCTCTCACCATTGCCTTTTTTTTCCCCTGTTTTTACTGTCCATTTGACAGAACTGAAATAGATTAATTTTCTATTGGCTTTTTTTTAAAAAAGGCAGTATCTGTGTATTTTTTTTTGTGATTCACAATATACTTAACTGCGCGAGGAAGACTCTTACTGGTGGAAGAATATCTGAGCTGTTTTCTCAAAGTTTCAAGGACTGGATTACAAGGTATTCTTGGCAAAAGCGTGAAGAAGGAAGAGAGGCAAGGACTGCTCTGGGTGTCTGTTCCCTTCACATAGACCCTTCATGCCACTGTAATGAAATACATTTCTCACTGAGTTATGTAAACAAGACTTTTGGATGACATTCCTGAGAGACTGTCATCAGCACTCCTGTGTCTGTGTCTCCATATTCATGCTGATGTTGAAGAGAGATTCTGTTTCTTTAGTCTATTATTTTGCTACTGTTGTTGTTCATTTTCTACTTAAAAGTTTGTTCTGGGCAATCTACCACTTGCCATTTCTAATCACAGAGTGCCATGTACCATTTTTTGTTTCAAGATCAACTATTCCTCTTTTTCTTAACTTGTTTTGCCGCCTGCTCAAAATTATCATCACCCTACCTCATGGAAACTTTACCTTATTTCCTCTCCAATTTAAAAATCGAAAGTGCACATTTATTTTTTGCACACATTTTTTGCCTTACTAGAACAAAATGACAGTTTCACACACTAATAGAGGCTATATTTTTTGTGTTCTCATTCATTCTTTAAACAGACCTGGTGCCTGTTACTGCTGCTCCTTTAAATGTAACATCCATGAACTAAAGAAAGATTGCTTATTTGCCAATGTGGACAATAGCAAATCAGTGCTTGAAATTCTGAACACAGCTATGAATATATATTGCTATTGTTTTCTGTTAGTAAAAGCAGGAACACTGGGCTCCATAAAATGAGTATTTCCTAAACAGCGCTATATTTTGTGCATAGAGTAGTCCTATCATGATTTGAATATCTATTTTTTCTTAGAATTAAAACACGTAACTTTATTATAGAAGTTGGCAATTAACCATTCATACACTACCAAAAATAATTATCAATAGTTCTTAGAATAGAAAAAAAAATAGTGATAAAGTCACTAGAAATATGAGTGCTGCTCTGGAAGTACTGCCTCCTATTTATTGTGTTGGCCCACGATGTCACAGGCAGATGTTGGTGGTTCAGCAGTAGAGGCTGAACCTTCCCACCAATATTCCACTACATTTTGTTGCTGTTCAACAGAAGGCAGCAGAGGGGCAGTCTGACAACACGGCGCCTGACATGGAAGTGCGGCTGGAGCAAATGTGTGTCACTGGATTCCTCCATGCAGAAGAAATGGCAACTAATGACATTCATGAAGATCAAACAGTGGAAGTGAGCACAGTGGGACAGTGGGTGTTTCATTTCAGCAGTGGTGACAGCAACAGTGGATCACCTCTGTTAGTGCAGATGTTTCCAAGCACAGAATGCAGCTCTTGTTCATCACTGGTGAAAATGTATGGCTAATGGTTACAACTGCATTGAAAAATAGTGTTTTGTAGCCGAGAATTTGCTGTATCAAATAGTGATATTTTTCTCTTTGTAACTGTTTTGGTTTCCATGGAAATAAATAGGATGCACTATGTTTGAGGCAACCTACAAATATTAAATGGAAGATCCTTTGCCTGAAAAGCAGATATTAGTACAAATTCTTCAGATTCAGTTGGGACCATGCACTTTAAAAGACTAAAAGTACTAAACAGGAGCAGAAGTAGAGATAAGAACTGGGTAGAAAAATATTTTATTTATACATGTAAGTATAGCTTTCAATACTGATCGTGAATTTAACATATATTCCATATTCTTATAATGAGAGATAATATGATTTTGGAATGAGAAACAGCTTTTCTAGGTGCAACTTAGACTGTAATGAACAAGAGACTCAAAACATATGGATCACATAATATAATCAGTGACACTGGCCTGTTTACACCAACAGAAAATCTGCCCTTCATCATTCAATAGGCCAAATGTTCACCATTTCAGGTTATATCATTTATTTTTGAAGTAGCTGTTGAAGCCTGAAGGTCATAGAACACTTGGCTAATGTATAGCTACCTAAGCATACTTTCTTCTGACCTTTATGTAACTGGTGAGTATATTAAAAAAACCACACAATTTTTAAGCCATTCCCATGGCATTTATTCAGGAAAGAATTACTTTTGACGTTCAGCATTTCTGTGTTTCAGACTGCTAACACTCCAGCTATCATCATTGCTTCAGTTCACTGATTAGACAAACTGAGTTGGATAAGGTCTGGGGCATCAGCTGCTGTGGACTGGTTCAGCTTATAAATTCTCATGATGATGGTTTTTAACCTTATTTCAGCGATGTCCTCAATTTTCCAGTGTCTGTTCTTTAACTTCAGGTTTGCTGATCTGCCTCAGTGACAAATGTCTCCATTAGAACAGATTCATTTTATTTTGTCCACCTCACTCCATGTGTTTAAAAAGATCTTCAAGATTTAGGAACTAATAGAGCTAGGTGAATGCAGCAAGAAATGTCAGTGAAATATTGGTTCAGTATTTTTAATGAACTCTTTTCACCTGTGTCCAGCAATTGTCCAGTGTGTTGGTTTCACAGCTGGCAGAGCAAAAGAATCAGCAATTTTTAAATGAGTGTTGGAATCTAATATCAATTTTCACTTTCCATGAAATATTTACACCTGAAATAGGACTTTAAGAGCTCTAATAATTTAATAGGGAATGGCAGTACTCCTGTCACTGTGAAATTAAGGAGGCATTGTAACTGTATTTTGTCAGGCACAAGTCACCAATTTCAACCTAAGAATAGCTGCCTAAAATATTGGTAATATACACGGAGCTAATGGCCTGTTCTGGCTTTACAAATGCTATCACTCTGTCACTGCCTATGGTAGTCCATTTCTTTCCCCATGAACAGCAGGCTCAGCATGGGAAGAAAATCCCATGCTGGTTGGTACTATGCCCTTGGCATGACCAGTCGTACAATGGGTATTTACTTCTCTCCAACACTGCTTGCAGATGACGGTTTGTGGACTGGCTGGGAATTGGGACTTCTGAAAATAAATGATTAATGGCAAAAGGGATCCCTCTCAGCTGCTTCGGAGATAGCAGAATTGTGCTGGATCTGTGCAGTACTTGGCTATCCAAACACACTTACTTCTTGTTTCTTTTTTCCATTTCTGTTTAAGAAACAGAATTCTTCATAGTAGATATTTAACTTCCTTTGAAATCTGTACTCTACTTAAAAGCCGTGTGGCAGCTTGAGAGGTCTGTCATTTTGCTGCAAACAAGATTCATTTATCTCTGAATCAGAAGCAGAAGAGCTTTGGTAAACACAAAAGTCATCTGATCTGCAAGTGTATCTAGTTTAAAGATTTCATAAGCAGTTCATTACCTATGGATGGGCTATGGGTTATTTTCCAATTAATCTATCTGTTTTATTCAGGCCTGCATACTAACAGTATAGATCAAAAGAACATGTATTTGTCTAGCTCAAAATGATTCTGTATTGCACTGGTAATTTTCTCTGCTCTGGAGTGGTTTATTTCTCCCCTCTTTTTTTGCTTCTACCCTGCCCTGAAATATCAGCCAGATTAGGGTGTCTGAAGACTTGAGCTCGCCAGTAACCTACTTGCAGGGTGAATCTGAAAAGATTTTTCTCCTCAAAACCAGAAACATTCTTTCTGGCTATAGATAGATTAAAGGAAGGCCGAGAAGCACAGGAGGATAAGGAGAATCTCAAAATTCTCACAGCAATAAAATAGAGCACCTCTTTATTGGAAATATTGATCAATGCCGGAAGGGAAAAGTAATCATCATTCTTTGCTTTTGCCAGTAGATTTTCGTGAGTAGGCCAGTAGCTCTTTTCTTCCCAACAAGGTAGTGAGGGGAATTTAAATCCGGATCTCAAGAGAAACTTCACCTAATGTGATAAAACTTGTTACATTCTGAGCAAAATATAAGCAACTGTATTATTAATTTAAAGTACAGGACTATAATGTGTTTAGGCAACTAAATAACATACTTTATCTGCTTAAAAAATCACCAAATTTAAATAGAAGAAATGCCCAGCATAAGTATGTCACCATCATTTATTCTACTTATGGCTAGACATCTGGTATTTCATCATGTTTTAAACACATTTCGTTTAGTTTCAATCATTTACAGTAATAAGTTACAGTGCTTTGACTCAAATACATTCCAGGGGCTACACTTGTAAAAAATAAATAAATCTTGAATCATTCTGAGGTAAGTAATGATGAACAAAGCAATATAAATGATAACTGAACACTATTTTTATCAAATTGAAAAAACTTCCTAATTTCCTCAGAACACTGAGTGTTTCATATTTGCCTGGTTAGCTGTTGGATGGGGAGTCTGCCATGTGCTACATACACAGGAGGGTTTATCTGCTCTGAAGAAGTGTGACAAAATGGTTCTCACATAAAAAATTAGATAATGCAAGTTTGGATGATTTTGCTATGTTTGGGTGAAAGGCTGAAATAAAATACTCTGCAGCAGCTAAGTGCTGACTGAATGAACTAGACAAGATTTCCCCTTGAAGTTTTTCATTCATTGGTATTCTTATAGGCAAAAAGGTTTTGTTCAGAAAGATTTTTAGAGGAATACACACTTGTAAGATCACAAGTGTTCATGTGAACATGAACATTTGCTGGTTTTGATCATTTATTATTAATTTCTCACTTCAGCTGGCTGCACAAAATAAGAGCTGAGTTTCACTTAGCACCCTTTGTAAGCACCAAGGTCTCAGATGTCAATATTTATGGCCGCAGACACACAGAGCCACTGCCAAATCAGTTTATCAGTAGAGCCACTGATCACTGGAAAGGATTTGCATGTGATTTTTCTTCTAAGCAACAGCAACTAGTTTTTTTTTATTATTATTTGACAAAGAGAATGGGATTCAAACAAAGAGTAAGAAGTAAAATCTACATGTCTACATGTGGACATATGTCTACAAAATGGAGATTGGAGCTCCTACTTAAATCAGAGTACGCTATCTCAATACCATCAACCACGTACTGAGATTGTAAAGTTGTTTAACTGACAAGCTGCTATGGTATTCAGTGGTCTAAATGTAGGTGTAATTTTAGATACTCTGAGATATCTTTCCTGTCTTCAGAGATTGCTACTAAAAGGTGCTAGTCTGATACTTGTTCTATCTGCCCACCCAGATCCCCTAAGCATCTCAACTACTAACATCCTGTGGTCAGGCAAGTGAGTCCCCTTCCTGAGTGACTGTTCCAGAGGGAGGTGAACTGTTCTCCAAGCATGACTGTGACAGAAGCTTCAGCTCCTGGCAAATGACTACTTGTAGAGACCTCAATTTGGATACCTTCTTTTTGAACAGAATTGCACTGGAAAGCTCCCTTTTGTTGCAAAACAAAACGTCTCACTCTAGGAAAATGAAGGGTTGTAATCCCAGAAATACCAGCTGTGAAAAGCTTTCTTTTCTATACTGTTTCAGGACTTAGAGCATTACAGATTTGTTTCCTTCTTCACTGCTTGTGAGGACTGAAATGCATATTTCCCATTTGCCAATGTATAGGGATGTAATCTGTCTTTTCAGCTAACAGCTCCCATAGATATAAATCGAGCTTGTAAAGCAATCATCATCCAGGGAGTGTCCAAAATGGTAGACAAGAGTGTCATTTGAATATGCTTTTGTGCCTGTAACTGTATAAGTTGTTTGTGCCCAGAAGAGGAACTTTAATAGGAAAGACTTAAGCTGAAGTTTCAAAAGTAGAAGCATTCCAACGTTTCAAGATATTCATGCCCTACAGCTCATTCCCACATTGTGTGGTGTCACTGCTTTTCTGTGGAGTCAGAACAGCTGCCAGCATGGCTGCACTGTGAAATGATTCAGGGAGTCTATGCTGCTTGAATGCAAGCCAGTCAATAAAGAAAAGAGGAGGGTTCTTTTGAAACCAAATCAATCCCCACATCCAGTTTGCAGTATAGTCACAAGAAGCAGAGTTGGAAAGAGCATTCACAGGGATGCAGACAGAAAGAGCATCTGAGGGAAGGATGAGAGATGCAAGAATAGGACAAGAAATTTTAAAACACTTCTTCAGTGCGTGGTTTTGTCATGTGAAACTGCAGTTTGGAGTAACCTCATTTTAAAATAAGCTTCT
>JAOWBP010001760.1:66636864-66664895 GCA_028571105.1 Tragopan temminckii | reverse complement strand
TGTCTTCCATTTTTGCTATTATTTTTAACATATTTTTACATCTTGTTTTACCTTTAACTGTAAAACACAAGGGAATTTTGTCCTTTAAATTCAGATATTACCCATTATAATGAAATTCCAGTCCTTTCTCAGATGCTACAGTAGTGCAAATAACTGTAATAACAAGTCAAATTTCTTGCTTCTGTAACTCCGTTGACTTAAAAGTGTTCAACTGCATATAATTTCAGATAATAATTCCCATGGAACATTAACAGATAAGACCACTAGAACAAAAAGATGCTACAACAGCAGAGTGTATCAGAAAGTACAGGATTAGAGCAGTGATCCATTTTGAACCATCAAATGTTTCTCTGGAAACCTGTCTGAAGGTTTGCAATAACATGGCACTTTATGAGATAACTCAAGCCAAAGACACTCAGTGGAAATCCTTCAGGAAGAAAGAAAAAAGAAAAAAAGAAAAAGAAAAAGGTGAATGTCAGTGACCTTTCTTAGACTCGTGCTTTATTTATGTGTTGTGGGTTTATTTATTTATTTATTATTTGGGCTTTAGAAACTGGTGTAACACACAGTAGGGTTGAAGGTGTAACTGATTTTTTAGATCTGATCACATTTTGTTCTTGGATACAGTCTACACAGTTCTATTAAAAGTAGTGGAATTTATCCGCAAGGACATAACGCAGTCAGCTTCAGCACATGGCATTTCATCTAACAAGTCAGTTGAATTTGGCATATGATTCTGTCAGCGTTGCCTCTGGCTTCAGCTCTCATATCCTGTACTCTCACATATGCCATACTGGTTGTCTTTACTGACCACGAGAAGCATTTCGTACATGTACTCAATGTGAAAATGCAAGCTGGGAGAAGTTGTCAGAAATAGTTTTGCTGACACGTATACTTACAACTGAAGGCTTAAGTCACATTATTTGTTCTTACCCCAAACCATTACATCTTGATATTTTATGTAGGAGATTAGAAGAGATTTTTGTACACAGCTACACCTGTCTACAATTATTCACATTTTTGCACTAGTATTAGGAGTACTGCAATAAATATTTTGCATGGAAAAGCTCAGTTGTAAAAAGGTTTTTTGTGAGGTTAATTCCACCCTGCCACAAATACACTGACTGAAGTGTGTTTATGCCATGGATGATTATGTACTTTTTTTTCTACTTTAAATTAAATACAGAGATAATTACAATGAATCAATGCAAAATAGCTGTGTAGTTTGAAAATGTAATTAAACGCAAAGTTTATTAGCTTTCAAAAAATGTTTAGATGGCTCTAAATGTGCTGCCATGGCATTCCTGTGATCACGACTGCTACTAAAGACTACGTTTGAATGACTTTCTAATGATTTATTATTGAGGACATTCTGATGACTTGATATTCTGGCAGACTAAGTGCATTTACAGAAAGATGTCACTTAGGGGAAAAGCTTTGGATAAATCTGAAAAAAAAAACTGCAAAAAGCCTCAAAAAGATAAATGATTGCCATCATTTATTTTTGTATGTTTTTTTGCTATATAATTGCTTGTTCACTAACACCTCAACTTTAAATCTGTGAAAAAAGATTATTTTTTTTCACAAGTGGGATCAAAGCTTAGGAATTGAAACGGCTTGTACTCAAACATATAGGTTATGTTATTCACCGTGGCTCCTCACAGGAGGTTTTAGAAAGGCATGTAAATGTCCTTTCTGGAAGCCATCTGTCCCTGGAATCCACCCACCCCTGGGCAGAGCTGTGACAAGAATTTTGAAGGTGAAACAGCCGTGAGAAAAGTGTGTCCAGGGACAAGATGGAGAAGAAACATTACTCTCTAGGAAGAGGGGCTAAAATCTTACAGCACTGAGGCAAAGAATTTGCTTGCTGGCTTGGTCTCCACAGTGCTGTCAGTGGATATATGAGATGGACTGCACGACATGTGACAGCAGCAGCACACCCAGTGAACATCCCACTGAAAAACTTCAGTGAGCAAAAAAGCAGAAGTCAGCCAAACAAACCTTAGGAATTACAGTCCTTTCAAATCATCCTCTTCCATTTCCAGACCTCAAGAGGCATGCAAATGACCATCTCATTGCCTTATCATAGCCCCAGTGTTCCCCTGGCCCTGAGTCCTCAATCCCCAAGGTCAGCCAGCCCCCTGACATCTCTCACAGTGAGCTGTGAAGTCCACTTCATTGTGTTATTTTTACCCATTATTTTACTAGAGACTAAAAAATAAAAAATAAAAAAATAAAAAATTAAAATAAAAAAATAAAAAAAAAGCAATAACTTCACTTGAAATGGACGGTAAACCTTCCTATCTTTTAACACAGTACAGTAGGCACAACATTAAATAAAACTAATACTGCAACTGCTTGCTCTACTTGTATGCTCAGTAATGCAAACCTATGCCTTCTTTGAGGTTCTGTAGAAATTTAATATACGTTATTACAACAAGATAACTTTGGAATAATCTCTTTGATTGATTCCAGGGAGGCAGCATGTAGAGGGAAAATGTAATTTTGAATGAAAAACACACAACATCAGCATACGTGGAAACGGCAAAACTTTCAAGTCAGAGTATATAAATGGCAACTATTATAGCTTTGCTTATACTACACAGCCAAACGTAGTTGCAAAGTTGCCAGTTGTTTTCCATAAAAAAATTAATTCTTCTGCCTTTTATTCAGTGCAGAGCTTCTTGCCATGTTTGTCACTGAGAAAATCTTAAAAAAAAAAAAAGAAAAGAAAAGAAAAAAAAAAAAAGAAAAGAAAGAAAGAAAAGCAAAAGTAATAATTTGTATTATGTTTCTCCTCAGCACAATATTGCAACAAGACACTGCATAGCAACTGACGGCACCAGAAAATAAATGTCCATATAAGTATGGTAATGAACTACAGAAATCCAAGCAGTAAGCATGTCTCATCTGCTCTGGGCACAGTTCAGTGTCAATACCTAGTCAATATTGGTCATCATCATTCAGATATGTGTGTCAGTCACTGGAATAGATAGATGTTAAGATATATCTGCTTCACATCTTTTGTATTTTGTGAATTTGAAACTGTTGTGAAACCAGCGTGTTCCAAGGCACCACAGTGCTCTGCTATTCTGGTTGGAAAATGAAGACAACTGGATTCTGGTTCAAAACCAGCAGCTGTAGGGCATCTCTGCATATAACTATCTTGTTTCAAAAACTTTCCGAAGAATAGAGAATTTATTGCAGCCTTTCATAAATTCATGAATTGCTCCAGCAGGTTTTTGATCCGTGTGGTGAGGGGATATACCCTGCTCATTTTCTGTCTCTCATTTTTGTCAGCTGTCATCTAGTAAATGCAGTGTTGCCCTGTCTTGCTGGTTTGAAGAACCCTCTATTGCAGGAGCTGATCTCCACAAGGGTGCTGAAGCATTAAAAATTCTTCAGCATTCCTTTGGTACGCTCAACAGACTCATCTGCTCAAACCCTTTGTTCTTCACTTTTTCTCTGATTCTTTCAGTGTTTTAATAATTCTTCCCTGAACAACAAAGATTTTCAACAACTTTCTTGAATTATGAGCACAAAAACTGTTTTTCATTACACTCACATTAACAGCTAGTAAGGAACGGATACTTGTTTATCCAGCATTCCCTTCAGCAAGTGTTGCTTAGACACTTCAGCCACAGCTTTTTCTAGGAAACTCGGTTTCAGCTGAGGATTTGTGATGACAACCCTGCCTCCTTCAGAAGCACAGCTTCACCAGGGCGGAGGCACCTGGGCTCTCCTTGTGGCTTCCATCCTTGCAGCAGACGTGTGACCTCTCATTGAACTGAAGTGACTTGTCTGCATTGCTTTCATGCTCCAGTGTTTACAGGTGCCCCAGGTTACCTGAGAGCTTAAACAAACAGAGATCCCCCAGAGCACTCCAGAGCACCTGGCTGGAGAGCACATCCTGGCCATCTACTCAACTTTCTTTCAGAGTGGCAAT
This sequence comes from Tragopan temminckii, assembly GCA_028571105.1. Taxonomy (NCBI): domain Eukaryota; kingdom Metazoa; phylum Chordata; class Aves; order Galliformes; family Phasianidae; genus Tragopan; species Tragopan temminckii. Next base: position 66,660,949 of record JAOWBP010001760.1, on the reverse strand, counting down.
TAGGTAAACATCAAGAGCCCTTCTGCTTTTTTAATCCTTCACCCTCTTTTGTTTCAACAGAGGTCAGAAAGGAGACCAAGTCAGCCCTGAAGTGCAGGCAGGAGTTTCTGAGTACCTGACAAGGTCTCTGATCTGGACAGTGGGAGGACCACGATGCTGCAGTGGACACCGGCTAAGGGCCACAGAAAGTGAGTAAGAACTTGCTTCCTTCATTTTCACACATTTTGTACATTGTGTTCGTCTATGGTATCTTAGCACTGAAGAGGGAAACCAAAGTAATTAAAACATTAGAAACTCCTATCTCTGTCTCATCAGTGATTGAAAATGCATCTCTGTTTTTAATGGGAGATGAGTACAATAGGTACCATAGGTTTTAGATGATAGAAAAAATACGTACTTGCTGTTTGTATTCCCTACCTTTCAGGTACAACAAGCTCTTCTGAGTAAGGTAAACTTTCTGCTGAGGTCATACATAACTCAAGTGGACTGGAAATCACTTGTACTGCATCAGACAAAGATTTCAGATGACAAATAATCTTGAGCTACTTTCATACTTGTATCTGGGTCTATTTTTCATGACTGCAAATTATCAAGTTGGATACCTTTGTGGGCAATTCTCACAGCTTTTCTCAGTCATTACCTTGTGCCACAATAGTTTTGGAAAATAAAAAATAATAGAAACCTTTCCCCTTTTCTTTGTTAGATTCAAAACACCAAACTGCTCAGGGCTCAGCCTTCCATCAACTTTCACCACACTACTGATCTTCTTGTTAAAGCTGTAAGACGTAGAGGTTCCGTGGATGAGTGATGCTACTAGAATTTTTCTTATATTGTTCATATCAACTTTTTGACTTTCTGTCATTTAGTTTCCCATGTCACTGCTTTGCTGACATCAATTCTCCATCCATAACGTTTTCCTGAAAAGTCCTGATTCAGCTCTTCTGGTGTGAACATTTTTGTGCTTCTAAAAGCTTTTAGACTCTTCAGAAAAGCCAGAAAGCACTCTATATAACTGTTCTCTTCCTTTTAAAAAGCACATTTGGTGGACTAATATATAGCCTCAAATACATTAATTACATCTGGTAATGGCTACGGATTGCATTACAGGGCAGGTGCAGTAAACTCAACAGCCACACTCTTTACTTGTTGTGCTCCATCATGTTAATGAAAGCAATAAATCAATGACATGTTTCAAACCTTGACTTGCCCCAGAAAAGAGAAGCATTAACAGAATTTAGCACATCTAGCTTAGAAATTCTCACAGATGGATAGCTCTCTTTTCACCCTGGAAAGGATTAAATTCTCCTTTCAATATAAGAGCAATCCTACAAGATGCTGAGCATGCAAAAGCATCTGAAGGCACCCTATTTTCAGGGACTGTATTAACTTTGAACCAAGTACCCTGTTCAGGTTAATGATAGGAAGAGGAGAGGACTCAGGTTAATGATATGACAAACAGAGAGATATGGAAGATGATTTTACAGAGGCAACAGAAAACAACAGAAAGTCAAGTAAATATATCTTCCCTGTTACAAACATGCAGAAAGTTTCAACTTCTAGAGACAAAATAAGACAACATGAAAGTTGTTTAAAACCTTGTCAGCTCAAAGTCTGGAAACTGAAGGTAGAGTTGGGGAAAGGTTTGAAAGGTCAGAGACTTTAATGACTTCCATTCTTCTATTGGAGCTGCATTTTGTTTGTCAAAAATACATTTGGGTGAATTTTCAATGTACAGTGAAAGGTACTGATAATACATCTTTGTTATATGTACCCCATAGAATGCATATTAATCTACGTGTACCGAACAAAAATTTCTCCTCTGATGTTTTGATATTCTTCCTCAGGTACTGTAACACATAGGACATTTATTTTATAAGGCAAAGGTTGACAGAAACAGTTATCAGTAATACCCAGAAGTTGCTGAGAACTAAATCTGTCACTCTCAGCAGGGCCAACATATGACCCATCTAAATCTGTAGCGTCGAATCTATTCAGTCTGACAGGTGTCAATGCCTTCAAGGCAGGACACATAATTACTGTAATTATCCTAGCACAGGTTGGTATGAGAAGCAGTAAGTGTAACCAAAAACACACCTTTCTTATGTGCCAAGGATCTAAGCATCTCTTGAAAGTTAGTGTAGAAGGGCTGAAGGCCTTGTTCAAGTTCTCTGATCCATTTTCATTTCAGTGTACCTTCTCTTTCCACCTTCAAGGAGGCTTTTTATGCAGTATTTATGGAAACTCTTGCTAGGGGCGAAAGATGAGTATATATTGTATCAAAGAAAAGCTTCCAGTTTGCTTAGTTGTATATTTCCACTGGCTGGTAATGGTATATCTTAACCACTTGAAGAGTTGTTTTTTGCACGCCTTAACTCTAAAGCAAAAGAGTTTTTAAGTATGTCAGCTCATTATTAAAAGACAATGTCTGAAGTAAGGTCATTCAATCACTCTGTAAGGTCTTTGATCAAAATACACTCAGAGTGACTGCATAGTAATTTCTCTTCACGGTTCACAGAGAGAAACTCCTAAAACTCTTTTTTCACCCTAGATTTTATTTTAATAATATCACATATGTGACATATTATTCTACATTGTGGAAATCTTTCTAAGCATTTACTGAGTTGCCATTCTTCTTGCCTTGTACTGTCAAAATTATTCTACAAATATCTCCATTTGATAAATGTGTGCTATGGAATGGCTCAGCAAGAAATGAGTTGACTGTCTCTTAACAAAAGAGTGAACTTCAGCAAACTGTAAAACAGACTCTTTAGTCCGGAAGATTCAAATAGAATCGTATAACATTGCCATGACTATGGTATTTATACTAATCACCATATTTGCTCAGTTCCTGAACATACAAGTCAAAAGGAGTATAAAGTAAGGATATAGGTTGCTCCTATATCTCCAGCTTACACACATGGCCTCAGTATTGCCACAATTCTGATACATTCAGAGGTTTTTTCTTTCTTTGATGAATTTAATTTTCTTGTCTTTACCAGATTTTTACAATTTTCTGTAAGGGAATGAACTGGATTTCTATTATTGGAGAAATTCCTCTGAGCTGTGTGCTAGATGTCTTTCTTTTTCTTTGCTGTACTAGATATGCAAGAGAGCTGAACTAGCTGCAACACAACTCCAAGACATTTGTGGCTGTAAAGAGCAATTAGATGCTTTCTTCTGAGAAGCAGGGCCTATGCTACAGCTCCATCTCAGCTCTTTCTTCTGAGTATCCTTTGTAGGGTGGCATAACAACTGAGATCCATATCCCAAGGCACATAACATGAAACAGGGGGCTTCCCATCACCCTGAGTGGGATGGGAACTTCATTGGGTAGCAGGATGATGGAGGAATATGTCCATATTGACCACAAATATTTCCTTCAACCTACAAGCTTAACTCCAGACTGATTTGTAGATTCTGATACATAACAGTAAAGACAACTTAGTGAAAATAACTTGACTTGCTAGCTACAGTAGACAAATCTTAATTTACTGCATTCTTTGCCAGTGCATTACCATTTCAAAACTCTTCTTGTGTCATTCACATTCCAATCAATAAGACATAGACCTGTAATAGCTGCCTTAGAAACATGCAGTAATTACACACAGTTGTAATAATGATCTTCACTGCATAAAAATATTCCTTATCTAGAAGGAAGCAGATGAGACATTCAAAGACAGAAAGGCTATCATTCTTTCAGATATGGTAACCATAGGGCAACCAGACAACAACAGACAATGAAATGAGCTCAAAGGGGCTAAGATTTACTATGCATCATATGTTAAGCCAATCTGCCTTTTAATTGCTGGAACCACGATCTCTGACATCTAGATTAGTGTTGCACAGCAACAAGTAGGCTGATCCAACTCAGCCAAGCTAGCATGTTCATAGGAGACTATGCATAGTATGAGGGCTTATCTTCAGAGTAGTTAATCTAGTAACAACAGTGGTACACTAACTTTCCCTTGGTCTTTGTTTTCAGAACACTTGAAGCCAAACTTGCTCCAGTCATCCCACATCCAATCCTAGCACAGTCCTTCAGTACTGAAATACTTTCTTACCTTTAGGACTGCTTAACTATTCTTTCCACTTGCTTTCTACCATTTGTTTAAACATATATGCATATCTCTTGGCTTTTAAGATAAGAAGAGAGATTCTGTTGTTGATCTTGCTCTCAGTACCATCTCTGAAAATGTGAATTTTGCAGATTTCCAGTACCACTGATTTCCTGCTGAGCTGCTTTTGCTGCTCTCCCAAGACATTTGATCTCTGTGTTCCTAAGTATGGGTTTACACTCAATCTGAATGATAAAAGAAATTATAAAGAACAGTGGTAGTATTGTTCATGTATATAGGGCACTTTGTGCACTTTGAGCACTATGCATTGTTGTATGACTGTCTGGCCTCCAGGAGGACTTAGTGATTCGGACATCATAAGAAATGAGACAAACACTCCAAAAGCTGCTCACAATGTTTTGGAGATTATGGAAGTTCAGAAAGGGCATCAGTGATACGGAGGATAGGGGAAGGCGGGAGGAGGGAAGGGAAAGAATGAAGGAAGGAGGGCAGAGGGAATGAAGGAAGATAGGGAAAAAAGGAAGAAGAAACATTGTTATCCTTTTCAGCGTTTTGTCTTCCTTCTCTTCAAATAACTGAGAATTTTGTGATTGCCTCGAGACATAATTCGAGAAAAACTTTTTTGTACATTCTCATGAAAGTAATTATATTCTTCTACTTAAAAAAAAAAAAAAAAAAAAAAACTGAAAATTAAAAAGCAAGGCAAATATCTCCCAGGTGCCAGTACTCAGGGTTTTCCTTCACAAAACCACCGCCTGTATCTCATTTCTCTGTAACAGAAAGCAGCATGAAGACTGCAGAGCCACCAACTCACACTGAGACTAATAATCACAGAGCTCTCTTTCCCCTCAAGATGTCCCATGTCCACTGCCACATTTCATGGGTCTCTGGAGCATGTCCCTATCGTGTTACCTCAGGTCCGTCCTTCCTGTGCTACACACACTTGTTTGTTGGCCTGAAGGGGCTGGTGCTAGGCCCAAGGAAGCAGCAGAGTCACCACAGCACTGAAAGGTGGGCAGTGCAGTCAAAAAGGACCTATAAGGTGGTAAACTTCACAGCATGCCACTGCCTTTTGCCTTGTCCATCTTCTTTCACGTGACATAATGCAGCCAGTACCTTCCCTTTGTAGGTCTCCTCTCAGGAGGAGGGAGCTGCAACACACAGCCTCGTTTTGGCAATGAGATGTCCTTTGCTGGCTAATTTGAATAAATGAATGTACTCCTTTTTCTTCCATTCATCTTATTATTATTATTGGAGATATTACATAGTGGACAAAGACTGGAACTAGCGTACTGTTGGAGTCCTGCTGCAGCAGCCTCAGCTGTAAAATTTGGAATTTCTTCAGAGTCATCCAAAGAATTAGCACTCCAAGCTGTCTCACATCAGCTGTACTCCATGTACCTAATATTTCCCTGTGAGGTCACTATCACTTATTTTTAATCTCCAAATAATGCAATACATCCTCTTTTTTTTTGCTCTGTGTCACACTACTGCTCCCTGCTGCCCAAGTCTTTTTCGTATCGATAGATCCATTTTAATGCCACCTCTGCAGGAGACAGATCATATATTGACTGTGGGTAACTGGCTTCTCAGAAGAAAAGAAGCTGCTTGCTGTCAAGGAGATGCTTGTCTCTCCATGATTAATTACAGCGAAATGCCCACAGAGCTTTAAAATCATGATTAATTATGACAAAATGAGCAGAGATCTTAAAGGCTAAATTCTACTACTAGCTGCATTTACCCAAGAGTTCCTCTACATCTTGCATCTGGGGACACTTCTGCAACACACAATCAGATGATAAAACTCCCACAGAACATATGGTTAATTATCAGGAAAAGACTAAATAAAAATAGCTAATAGCAAGTTCTGTGTCAATATTCATACATATTCAGTGGCTGGAGTGTTCACAGTCTATTCCTTTAACTGCTCCTTTGTTTTACCTAGAATATACGCATTTATTTGAAGGTAAAACACCCTCTAGAAGAAGGCATTATATTGCTCGTGGTGTTCTTTCTTGATTTGGCATGCTCAAAGACACAAGTTCCCAAAAGGTTAACATTCCTTCCAAAGTAAAAAATGATAGATCCCATCTGTAGGATGTATTTCTTTCCCATTTTATTTAGCATAGAAGCTGAGAAGATTAATAAGCTCCCATATTTTACACTAAGCATATTAGAGATGGCAATTTTAATGGGTTTGAAATCATCTTCTGAAATCTCACATTAAAAGAATAGCAAAGAGCAACCTGTTCTTTTTCTGGGAACTTTTCCAAAGATTTTTAGCAGTCAGAGTCCAGGGCAGACTGCATCACATGGCAGGGCAAGAAGGGCTGTCAGTCCACCTGAACTTCTGCCACCTTTAGTGTCTGTCGGATTCCCGAGAGTCTCCTCCCCTCCAATAGGTGAGCAACCACCAGCGTACTTGGATCACGCTTTGCCGGATAGAAGCAATCTGTTTTTACACTGGGAGAGTTAAGATGGGGCAAAGAACAGAGCAGCAAGGGTATCTGTGACCTGCACAAAGAAGTGACCAGCTTCTACCTCAGACCTGGTATCTCCCTCAATTAGAGAAGCCTTGTCAAAAACACAGGCTTTTAGAATGGGAAAAATGTATTATGCTAATCATTTCAATCCTTCTTCGCTTATCCATGTAGAACCTCACTGCATTATTCAATATTTTTCAGTCTAATGCACTGAATTGAGTCTTTTTTTTTTTTTTTTTTTTTTAAGTTTTTTTCCTTTAACTATTCTGGAAATTCTTACTGAATTTTATCTTTGGACTTTCTGGAGAAGTATTCCTTTCACCATTTCTTTCTGCTAACTGCAAATCATTTGATAGAATCAGAGAATAACCAGTACTGGAAAAGACCTCCAAGATCACCCAGTCTAACCATTCATCTATCACCAGTATTTCCCCAGTAAACCATCTCCCTCAGTGCAACATCCAAACATTCCTTGAACATCCCCAGAGTCAGTGGCTTCACCACCTCCCTGGGCAGCCTGCTCCAGTGCCTGACCACCCTTCTGGAGAAGAAATTTTTCCTAATATCCAATCTGAATATCCCCTGGTGCAACTTGAGTCCATTCTCGTCCAACCACTAGTAACGCAGGAGAAGAGACTGATCCCCACCTCACCACAGCCTCCCTTCAGGTAGCTGTAGAGAGAAATAAGGTCTCCCCTGAGCCTCCTTTTCTCCTGACTGAACAATCCCACTTCCCTCAGCCACTCCTTATAAGACTTGTGCTCCAGTCCCCTCACCAGCTTTGCTGCCCTTCTCTGGACATGCTTCACAAGCTCTCTTACTCCCTTGTCTCCTCAAAGCTTTCCAGTTTCTCTGGTTTTACAAATCTGAGTAAAGATAAGCCACTGCAAGAACACCGTGAACAGTTGAATCTGCATTCCTTTGGGGTTATTAATGTTTTAATGAAGCCAAAAAGAGGGGTTGATTCAAATGTGAAAAGAAGAACTATCAAAATTTTACCAAGAAACATCCCACTCCCTGCTGCTTAGACCATTTCACACATAAATGTTCTTTCAGAAAAAGCTATTGAAAAGGTTCCAGCCTAAGCATGCAAATAAGTCATGGAAGGGGACACAACAAACAATATTAAAGGAGATGAACGTAACTTTGCTACATCAAAAAACAGGTATTCTCTCTCAAAAATGTAAAAGATGTACCCAAAGCAGACGACGCAGAGCTGAGGTATATTTTGAATTAATGAGGATGCTGAAACTTTTTCAGAGTCTGGAAAACAATACAATCTATAAGAGCAAAAATGTGATGCATTGACGCATGAATTGGGTAGGAGTTGGATGTCTTGCAGTCAAAGAGCTCCAGACTGTGCCAGCCTGGGAAACTCAGCCTGCATATAAGAGTGCCTAGACAGCTGGCCTTGCTCCTCTACCTTCAGCACCAGCCAGTTGTGCATATTGCAAATGCCCCTTTAAAGTGCTCAGGCTGTGGGGGGGAAAAAAAACAAAAAGAAATATTGGCACAATGAACTGCAGTTATGAGGAACAGCTTTTAAATGGGAGAGCACAGATGTTCTAAGCACAATGGCTATAGTTTAAATTGAAAAGTGAATTGTTTGGCCATCATTTAAAATCACAGTGTGCTAAAGGAGAGGATTTAGGACATGCAGATTTGAGAAGCATATAGACAAGGAACAGCTAAATTCTTATCTCTGACTGAGAGCAAAGAAAATCATAGAATCATAGAATCACCAAGGTTGGAAAAGACCACCAAGATCATCCAGTCTAACCATCCATTTATCACTAGTATTTCCCACTGAACTGTATCCCTCAGTACAACATTTAAATGTTCCTTGAACTCCAGAACCAGTGACTCCACCACCTCCCTGGGCAGCCCGTTCCAACACCTGGCCACTCTCTCAGAGAAGTATTTCCTAACATCCAACCTGAATCTCCCCTGGCACAACTTGAGGCCTCCTCAAGTCTAGGCACAACTAGACCTACTCTAGTCCTATCACTACATGGGAGAAGAGGCCAACTCCCACCTCACCACAACATTCCTTCAGGTAGCTCTAGAGAGCGATAAGGTCTTCCCTGAGCCTCCTCTTCTTCAGACTAAATAATCCCATTTCCCTCAGCCGCTCCTCAAAAAGCCTGTGCTCCAGACTCCTCACCGCCTTCGTTGCCCTTCTCTGAACACACTCCAGGGCCTCAATGTCTTTCTTGTAGTGAGGGGTCCACTACTGAACACAGTTCTTGAGGTGCAGCCTCATCAGGGCTGAGTACAGGGGGACAATCACTTCCCTGCTCCTGCTGGCAATACTATTTCCAATACAAGCCAGGATGCCATTGGCCCTCTTGGCTGCCTGGGCACACTGCTGGCTCATGTTCAGCCAAGCCTCAACAAATACCCCCAAGTCCATTTCCTCTACACAGTCTTCCAGCCACTCTGTTCCAAGCCTGTATATGCATAGAAAGCAAAGATAGAAAACTATGTGCTTATCTGGAGCAGAAGAAGAGAAAGGCAAGGAACGTGGAGAGGATCAGCCTTTTGTCATCAACTGCAACAAGATACTTTTCCCACAGGGCCAGGACTACCGCATTGGGTGGGAAGGCAGTGCCACTGCCCCAGAGCCCACAGACTGTAGAATCATGGCTTTAGAAGTAAAGGCTGAGGCATGACTTCTAGGTTACTAGGTATTAATTTAGCCAGTAGAACACTAGAAGTAACAGCTTACATTTTTCCAACCAGTCAATAAACAACACCAGATGCCCACAGCTCTTCTCCCAGTGCCTGCCTTATCTTAGGTGCTTCAGCTCAGCTGTGGATGTCAGCCCTTCCTTTCCCACCAGAGAAACCATGATACCCTCTGGACATGTATTTATAATGAGGGGCAACTGCCAGTCAGTCTCATTGCTTAGAGCTAAAGACTTTGAAGTTCTCTATAAAATGATGTTTCTGGGGATTTTATCTTCCAGCACAGCACTAACTCTGATTATACAGGCCAGTTATACAGCAGCTAATTATGTCCAGAATTGCAAATAGTCCATATGCTCCCCAAATCTGTTTCACCAACACTTCTCACCCCTATCTATCCAACAGAAACAGGGGAAATCAGTTTAACAAGCAATACAACTTTTCCATACACTTCACCACTAAACTAAAAAAAAAAAAACAACAAAACTGGGATGGAAAAAGCTGAAGAACCACACAAAGGCAATATGACAGCTACACTGAAAAGAACTCCAGGCTTATTCTGATTGTTTAAATCTCTTAGGTTTAAAATCACAGCCAGTAGGAGCCACTTTTTGCTCTTAAGACTGCAGGGTAGAGGAGGAGCACGTGTAGAACCAGGAAGAGTTTTCACCGGTCAGGAAAAATGCAGAAAGGAGTAAAAAAAAGCCCATTATCTCATATTTTTAAGGAGAATTTAGGACATATTTTCCCATCTCTTCTGCTCATGTATCTCTCTTCTACTTTCTCCTTTTTGCTACCTTGTGCAGGAGTGAAAGAATCAAGATGTTCTTCAAAGAGGCTAATCCCACAGAAGATGTGGAAAGTGTTTGGAAATCCCTGGCTAAAGAAGAAAATTGCTGGCTTCCACTCAAGTGTATACTTTCACCAACAGATATTAGGGAAATGGTAAATTGTCAGAGACCAAGATATCAGCATGCATCAGGAGAATGAATCTACATAACCTAGCCTAAAATATAATTACAGATTTTTGTCAGTTTGTAAAGTTACTTCATAAAGTGGTGTGGAATTGTTTCATAACATGTGTTAAATGAAGCAGAAAATGAAGCATAGGTTCTCTTAGCTGTTCTCAACAAACTGTTATCATCTGCCCATTACAGAATTTAAGTTTTAACATTTTTTCTGTGACTACAATAGAAATCTGCTTCCATTTCTACTATTATTCATACAGATATGTTTCTGGGAAGGCCATTCTCCTCACTGACTGGTGGTTAGGGGCTGAGAGTAAAGCAACATTATGAGATTCATTAGTTGAGAATGACTGGGCAGAACACTGATTAATGCCATTTTGGTTAGGAGTGTGCATACATCATTGTATGTATCCAGCTAAATTTTTCTTAGGGGCAAATAGTTGTGATACAACACGTAACACCATTCTGTTCTGTCCAAAACTATCTATGCCTAAATGGTCTGAGGAGCAGAAGCAGCAGGTATACTGCTGGCTTTAACTTCTGTTACTGAAGCCAATGGGCCACAGTCTGCACTACATTAAACATTTCAGCTTTGTTACCTGCAATTGGATTGCCTAAGCTGCATGGGCACACACACTATTTTGCATTTCTATTATCCACCCTCTATCACACAGATTCTCATCAAGGTTCGGTATACTTTGTTTATGTATGCAAAGCTCCACAACTGGAATAAATACTAATATTTACCATAGACTGTTGGAAGTAATGCAGACATCCAATCTGTTCCCATAACACCAAGTGCCCATAACTGCCCACCTCCTCTACTGATCTGCACATAACTTGCATTATCTGAGCACCACAAATTGGTGTTTATACAACCAAATCACTGCTCAGATATGCCCACAAAATCAGACATAGAAGGGAATAAGGTAGGGAGTAATAAAGACAGGAATAATAAAGACGGGAATAAGAGAGAGTGTCAAAAGTGAGGGAGGAAGGACACTGCAGAGGAGCAGCCCCAGGTGGCTGAAGGAGAGGAGGGAATGCTTCAATAAATTCCCATCACAATACCTGCACTTATTTAGAACTTGAATGGCTGAATTTTGTTTGTGGGTATTTTTCTCCCAGCTAACCTAGTAGACAGAAGAGCAAAAATACAGAAAACATCCTCTCCAAAATGTATTCCTCGCTTCTCATCTCCCACTGTGTGCAGAAACTAAACATACGTTCATTTAAAAATGCTTCTTGAATGAGTTCTTTAACTTCCTCAGATACAGCAGCAAGGAGTTAATTATTTCTTAAATTCAGATGTAGTGATGCCCTTTGGTTTAAACATTAATTCTCAGAAAACCTGCCCAGGTAAAATCCCAATCTGTGAGACGCTGAACACCAGCTCTGATGCTTAATGTCCTCAGCTGCCATTGTCTTCTGGAGGGGCTTAGGATGAGGTCATTAAAAGCAATCACCAAGAAGTCATGGCTGATTACTCTTTCAATTAGGACTTGGTCCCACAGGCAGTTCTGCGCTGTAAGTGCAGAAGCCAGAGGCTGGTGTTGAATACTCAGTGTTTGCTCAGAGTCTGGTCAGTGAAGTTCAATAACAGAATCAGTGAAGGTAGAGAAAAAAAGTGATGTGGGCAAATTGGTGCAGTGCAGTCTCATTGCTTAGTCCTGCAGAGGACAGGGAGGTGGGCAAGCCCAGCATAATCTGCTTGGACTGAGGGACAGTCATACACCAACATGAGGGAGGAGTTCAGGTATAGCCTGTGCCAACAGAACACACTCAGACATGGCCATATTTGAGATGACTGCAGAATAAAGAGAAATCAGAATTGAGTAGCCAGTATTTGACAATATTCAGCAGTGACGTGGCCCAGTCTGTGTGCAAGGTCTCATTTCGACTATTCCAGAAGATTGTAGCCTGGTTGTGCTGCAGCAACAAAGCCTTCCCAACAGCCCTGCAGCTGAACACTTTTCCCCGCACTATCCCAGGCCATGTCCTGGTTCCTCGTGGGTTAGATTGAGAGGGCAGAGCAAATAGAAATGCCATCAGAGAAAGTAGTTTCTCTCTAGTGGTATTTTCATACCATTTTGCCTTTATTTTCTGTGTCTATCTAGGCAGCAGGTTTAGATAGGAACATTTGCTGAAGCAGCAAATGCTCACTCAAGCTACAGACTAAGAACTTTTAGTAATTATTCAATGCATAAGGAATAAATTAGAAGAAATCAGATAATTAACAAACAGAAAACAGAATCCAATTTTTCCTTAGTCATCACCTCTCCCTTGCAGTTCTGACCTCAGAACGGTTGGAGTCTTTTCTACTTACAGTAATTGGTTCTCCCACTGTTCCTAAGTGAGTTAAATTTGGGGGTTAACAATTAATAATTGCAGTCCTTGGAGCTGCATCAGAAGACCTGGCTTTAGTCAGGATATTTTCTAATTTTCCAGTGCCTGTAGTATGTGTCAAAGCTGCTAGTTAATTTTCCACCTTAAAAAACTGTTTTTCCAAAATTGAACGAAGTAAAGTCATCAGTTAACTTCTTTCAGTATCCCTAATAGCATTGATACTATCTTTTATGGCATAAGGTACATCTTATACCATTTAAGCTGCTGAAAAGGGAGTTCAGTTTCCCCTCAAATTCCAGCACCTCCTCTACCAGTCAAGGTCTAATACTCTGATTACCATCTTTCTCAGCTGTATAGTTATGATCTTTTTTCCAGCATCACATCTCATCTGCTTCAGAAGACAATGTTTATCTCTCAGAGGTGCCCTCAGTGGAGCTCACCATATGCCTTCAGACACCCGCTTTATCATCTGTCTCCCAGCTCTCCTCTGCCTCCAACGGCTTCTCACGTGGATTTAATTTGCAAGACATAAGGAGAGGGGAAAGCTGCAACTACCATGCTGGTAGGAGAGCCTTGATTTCTGCAGAACTTCGACACCAAAGGACAAGCCCCAGAGAGTGTACCTGCATTCTTAATGCGCAACTTCAAACACCAGATATGGAAAGCCAAAAATTATGCTTCTTTTTTTTTCCACTGAGATTTGTTTGTTTTTTTCCAAGAGATTTTTCTAATCTACCCAAATGACTACCTGTGTTATCAAGCACAGTAACCAGTGGGTACCTTCTTGTGGTCATTTCTATCCCCCGCTGACTCCTGACACACCCTGCTTGTCACACCTCATTCCCTTCCAGTGGGGCTAAGATCTTTGCTTCAACTGCCTCACTGATCACAGTGCAGAATCACCATCAGGTTCCCTCGCTCACACTCTCTTGATTCCACTGGAAATTGAATGGAAAATGAAATGTTGTCACCCAGAGTGATGGAGAACATCAGCTTGAAAATATTTACAATTCTGGTGGCTACCGTTAGCATCTAGGAGATTCTGGGCATGACTTTCAGGGCAGATGTCCATATTTTCCCCAGAAAAGAAAGTGGAGAAAGAACCACAAATTTTCAGACAGCTGTCATTCAGATAACCACTCCGGAAGATGTTTCAGTTTGCAAATCCCACTGAGATGCAAATGTTCCCAAACCACTCCACTCTTCTTACAATGCTTCTTACTCACAAACTGAGAGGACTTTCATCTCCACGTGCTGACTTCTATGAATCCCATTTTTAGGTATGTGGCCACATCATGTGTACTGGCAAGGTGCCAGTCCTCCTCATTCAGGGAAGGGCAGGTGTCCCAGTAGGTCTCAGCTCATCTATAAACCAGGAACGCCCTGCCCACCCTGGGGGCCACCTCTGCACCATGGCAGAAGGGGGCCCCAAGATCCAGAGATGCAACTCCAAGGTGCCAGTATCCAGAAGCTGCCACTCAGCTCTCTCTTTGTCTCTGTGTTACTGAGCAGCACAGGCACACTGAAGCTGCAGAAGCCCACATTTCTCTGCATGCTGATGCAAAATCATGATGAGCTATCCAGTCCATTTTGGCTCCGTGCAGAGCTATCAGGAGTCCCTATATGCAGATTTATCCTCTTTATCATACGATAGACTGTGTCTAATGCAGCACCTAAATTACACTGAGTTTGCTATACCATCTGGTTTCATCTTTCAATACATTGTAGGATCACTCTGTTACCCTCAACCTGAAAATTGGCACAGGAATATAACAGAGCCATGGCTGCAGCTCACAGTGGCACAAAGCTGTGCTGTCTCACATGGGAGAGTCTTAAACTCTAAACTTAAACCACAAACTTCTTTTTTATCCTCAGGTGAGGAACATAGCATGTACCAAGAAGGTAAGTGGCAGTATCTAGTATGCTGAATCAAGTTTACCTGAAAGCAGTGAGAGATGATCATTCTGTAGAGCGGAAATTTCATCCAAATTTTTATTGCATAACAGAAAAAGAATACAAAATGGTGGCTTATGAAAGGAGATATCAGTGAGGGCAAAGAGGAATGGCCCACAAGCATTACGTTACTCTTGGTTTGATAGGACCTTAAGACAGAGAAAGGAAAGTGCTTCAGTTATCTTTTAGCGAGCTCCAAGACTTCCTGTGTCTTCAAAGGAGTGATGATGGGCTAATGGATTTATTTCGTTGATACAAAGAGGCAAAAGGAAATTGACACTGTCTTCTTGTCACCTACATTCCACTTGGTCAGCCAAAACTCTTTCTTGAGTTCTTCTTGCAGACCAGCTTTCTAAATGATTAAACCGCAGTGTAATGATTCATCATTGTCTGTCCATTCCCACTTTACTGTCTAATTAAAATGATTTTTATGCCCAGTGATAATTGCTTTCTTCTATTATTACTCTGAAATGTTAATATAATCTAGCTCACCAGTCTCTGTGTCTACCACTATAGACAATAAATAAATTAAACACAAAAGAATTATGTTTAAATAACATTAGGATTGAGTCATAAAACTACAACAGCATGGATATTCCAGATAAGACTACATATTCTTGCCAAAAACATTTGCTGTACATATGGCTGGCTGTTTCTCAGAGTCCCAGAAAAGGCAGTGCTATGCATCGTGTGCTTCATTAGCAACACATTAGTGGCCTTATAGAGTCAAGTGAAACAGAAAATCATTTTACAGCAGTCATTATTTTTATACGTCAGTACTTCCTGACAGGTCTTATCCTGAAGCACCTGAAATATGTGGAACAGAAGATGCTGATAAATACTGACTTTTCAGTGGAAACCTCTTAACTACCTCATTACTTTATGCATTTTTAAAAAGCACTTTCTTTTGTGGGCTCTTTGTCTAGCAATCCTTTGGTAAAGGTAAAACCACCAAATTACTATCCTCTGAGGACAGAAATAGTGCTCAAAAATAGAAACCCTGCAAATGATCTAAATCTGTAAAGAGCAATCCAGTCAATATCAGTTTTGGATTTCTTGATGTTAAATACCCAGGTTATATACATTTTCTTCCTTACTAGATGCTCAACTTCCACTGCAATCACTGCATATTCAGGCTGTCACTGTTTCCCAGTTTTCAGCTCTTTTCCTTCATCTGTATTGCTTGTTCTGATCCTTCACCCACTCCATACACACACATGTGTGACTGTATATGCACATATGGGCAAAAGCAATGCCAGTTATGACTGATATATGGGGTCAATCATATGTTCAGATAGCTGTAGTGCACAAATCATCAATCCTAGCTCAATAGCAAACTTCAGATTTATCAATTTGTCTTCTGTCTTTTCCTAACCTGAAATTTCACACTGTGCTTTTAGTGATAATTGTATTAGCTACACGAGCTCAGCTGGCCTTTAGTGAAGCCTGAAGAAATAAATGTGGCAACAAACATCGGCCTTTCCAGAGACATTTGTGGATAGCTTTCCATCCCTTCTACAAAACCTAGTAGCTAATTTTATCATTCAGAAGCCACCATCTTCTACCACTGATCAATTTTCTTGGGGTTTGTAAATTTCTGTGGTATCAGAGAACTTCAGACTTTGCTTTACTTCATACCCAAGCCGATCCCACAAACAGATATGTTATTTTGTGGGGAGAATATTGAACTCAGAAGCTGAGATATCAGACTAAAAAGTGAAAACTTTTAGGTCTAAAAGAATTTATTGAGATTGTTCTTTTAGATTTTCATGGTAGACTTTCATCACTCTATAGATTCATACCTACCATAAGGAACTTGCTTTTAAATGTTAAAAGCAGTGAAAAGTAAGGGCAGATTTGTGGGAGATATGAAGAGTAACTTGCAAACATTGCCTAACAAACAATGTGGAACACAGCATGGGGAATGGCCATGTTGTTGCCTTCCCTTTCCACCCCATTCTACTGGAGGTGGACCTGCTGCTGAAATGGCCTTCACAGAGTGCCCTCTGAGTGACAAGGTGTCTTGTCCTTGTCTCATGATTCCTTGCCCCTGTACTGTCCCAACCACCTGTTGGCTCGGCTGACTCTAGACTGTTTGGGAGGTTTGCCAAAATAATTTTCAAGTGGTCCCCAACCAGCATTAAGCTGCTAGCAGAGATGTAGGGGCACAAATTGTAATCTGCCTTTCACAAGACAGCAGACTTTTTTTTCTAAGTAGGGCAGTACTTGGTTTACCTCAGGAGACAGTAGCAGGAAGAGCTCTCAAGGGGAAGATACACCATACCTATTTCATCCAAGCATTATCAGCTTAAAAATTGTAATGCTCAGAAAAAGACAAGAAAGAAACGTTCCCTTCATCCCCTCTTGATCTTTTTCTCCTCACATGAATGGATGTACATGTGCATTTGCTGGGGACTCAATATTTTTGCTGCTGCTGGGACCATCCTGATTGGCCAGGTCCATGAATTAAGCCTGTGCTGCTTCAAGAACGCATCTGTAGGAATCTTTTATTTGTATAAAGTCATAGAATCTTTTGAGTTAGAAGGGGCCTTTAAAGTTCACTTAGTCCAAGTCTCCTGCAATGAACAGTGAAGTATAGATCATGGCTTGATATTGCTGATGTCTCATTCTATATTAGCTACTTTACACTCTCTTTTACAGCTAGGGAACTGATGTTTCTGCTGTTAAAAATCTTCTCAGACAAGACACAGGAAAAACAAAAAAGTAATGCGGGACAAATCTGAGACAAAACAATTGTTTTGAGAATTCAGATTCAAGGATTCAAGTTTTAGATTTCCAGCCCAAGGCATCCAGTAGCAGTGATTGAGTGCTAAGAAGAAATTCTTCCCTGCCTTGAACAGTAACTGGATAGGAAATTAATGACGTTTTCTCTCACCAAAAAAAAAAAAAAATAGTTGGAAGTCTTCTGCCTTCATAACAACAAATGAAGTTGCTATTCATTTTCAGAAAAGTGCTTCACTTTCAAAGCAGAACATGTTGTTAGCTGGGAGAGAGTTATCATGTAATTACATCTCTATAATATTTATCATGAGGCAGAAGCTTATAGAGTCTTTCTATCTGTCTATCAAATCTTTATCAAGTAAATTGGATTAGATTTTTTGGACTGCAACCCAAACCATAATTCCATTCTCTTCTCCCTCATTTACTTGGATACCTGCATCAGTCAACATTGAAAACTACCTTAATAAATCATATCAGGCATTAAAACTAACATTGAAATGGGAGGTTACATTCAGGTGCTTTTCTTCTAAAATCTGAAAATTTGATGCTTACTGATTAACCTTCTTCGTGATATGGTGCAGATTATTCTTATTGTCTATTAAGAGTACAAGACTGGACAATTTCTTTAATGGGAGATGAAATATGTACACGCATCTGGGATAGGTGGAGTTATATTTCTTCTTGAAAAATATTTCTCTAATCTAAGACAAAGCACTCTGCCGTGATGCCAGAGGAGCTGATATAAAGTTTGTACAAACAAATGCTAATCTGTCCACAGAAAAGGAATGCAACAGTACTGCTCCTCATGACGTCCACGGAATTCCTTTAAGTTTTAATCTGAAAAATACTCTACGTGGAAGATACAGCAACTGCTTTCTTTATTATTTCAACACCGTCTTTAAGATTTCATTATCAAAAGAAGAATCATAAATATGCACAAAAGTAAATTTATAGAAGAGTTTAATTTAATATTGTGTCATTTTTGAAACAAAAGAAAAGCAATCAATTTAATCTGACCTTTTGCCTTTTTTAATTATTTCTTTCATTCTCTTCTCTAAAAATATCAATTTTCTAGGAGATAGGACTCATTTAGACAGAATGCTCTAAGTCATGCCTTCTGAGCTTCATAAGCTTTCTGCTGTTGTCTTCAATCAATATGGAGACATTGGTCCGCATGGCATGCAGAACCACCTGCTACAGAGAATAGCCTCACTGTATGGGTGTTTTGGATTGGATTGGATTGGATTGGACTAAAGTACAGTCTTCAAAACCAGATGAACACACTTTACATTTTCTGAACATTCTGTTGTCAAAACCACAGGATTTTTTTAAAACCGAATTTTTCAAACAAATGAATGTGTCAGCCAGCACCTTTTGCAGGGGTTGACACCAATGAAAGCCTCAAAAAGCTATCAAATCAGAGCAGCATGTCTGATACTCATTTTGTACTCTCCTTATATCGAAGGTGTCATTACACAGGGCTCAACATGACAGAGAAAGGTCTTGGGAGGTGGTTTGGTTTTTCCTTTTTGTTCTGCTGTTCTGCATTGGACAAATAATATATAAGTTATCTTCTGTAACAGTAGCAATTAACAGCACCAGCTGAATACTGAATGAGCTAGCTGGCAAAGACTAAATTAATTTGTTTTGGTCATGGGCATAACTATTTTAATTTAGTCTGTCGAAAACATTTGCATTATTCCCTTGCAGAGTGAGAAAAAAAGCACGGCTGGGCACCGCTCCTCCCCGCAGGATTAGCTGGAAGTTCTGATCCTTTGCAGCAAGAGAGAGTAATCCATACAATCCTGCACCCAGCTGTCCCCCAGCCCAGCTGTGAGCTGGGTGCTGTTAGATAGCCCTTGGCTGTGTGCATCTGAGAGCAGAACCAGCAGCAGAAAAGCTTTCAGAAAAAACATCCAAATAATGGAAAAACGAAATGTGCCCTGAAAGCTCTTTGATAAAGCATTGCCTCCAGTTTGAATTAGAGAACAAACGAGTGATTTCACTTTTCTTTCTTCCCTGTTCAGATGAGACTTTGTGCATGTGCTCTCTCAACAAGGAGTGCCAAGCCTTGCCTCTTCCAGCAGGAGCTGCCCACGGGCCCCAGGAACTGGCTCTCCACAGGAATTGCTGGCAGTGCCAACATAACAGGACTTAAATACCACAAATGTCCCTAGCAGTGTAATGCAAAACAGTGCATTTTACAGCCAGTCAAGCAAATAAGGATTTAGATCAGCAATTGTGAGTACACTGTTGGAAGTGCTTGTAGATCTTGTAAGAAACAAAGAAAATCCCATTCAGTTCGCTGGCCGATGATGATTAACCTGTTCCCAGCAGCAAACTAACATCTAGGCTTCCCAGGTCGAGTCATAGATCCCAGTGAAATAAACAGGGCTAAACCTTCAGACTACGGATGAACTGTTTTAAATAACAAATCAAAACAAAGAAGTTATGTTCAAAATTACATTCCATGGGCCTAAAGGGAGGAAATGTATTGCACATGTTATTTTTTTGAAGATAAACCATTCTATTCCAGCTGCAATATTAATCGTGTTTCACTTGAACAGTTTTGCACATCAATAAACTGCTGCGTTGTTTGGGAATTCAGGTAATTCATAAGAAGGTGTGAATGTGAGGCATGTAAATCTCCACTCCAGAATTGGGTCTCATAGTTTCATATGGCAAGATTAAATTTATAATTGCAAGTTGTAATCATCGTGCTGAAGCGAATGTCAAGCTGAAAGCCTACCTGCCCTGTAATATTGCAGGAAGGATTTCTTAGCCTGGAGCTGCAGTGATTGATCTGTCATTTAAATGCCAGAGGGAGCTTTCAGGACTGGAGACAACCAATAATGTAAGCTGGTGTTTTATTGAAATGTGGCTTATCAACAGGGTTAATTCAGAAATATTCACACATTTGCAATTTCAGTTATGTCTTAGCTCAAATAACATGCTTTTTACATGGCACTGCAGACTCAAAAAAAACAGACAACAGAAGGAAGAAAGGTCTTGTCCCTTCTGTTAAAATACTTCAAGCGAATTCTTGAGATTTTTTTTTCTATTTGGAATTTGCTTTATGCATTAATGCAAATGTGCAACAGTAAGACCAGAAGTGATATCCTCATGTAGAGGTAGATCACACAGGAAGACTGGTCCAGTGGTGATCTCACCCTGTTGAGTCTCCATTGCCAAAAATACAAAGCTACCCTAGCTCCCTTCCACTGCAGAGGGAGCACAGATGATAGCTCTACATAAGCAGCCTTCCATCCTCTGTTCTGTTTTGTAGGCTTCAGCACCACCAAGTTTTTAAACACAGTGAGATCAGATTAGTCTTACATTTCTCTCTCCTCTTCACCTTTTTACTGAGAAGCTGTTTTTTCCTCCTAAAGAGAGTCGTATTGGGAAGTGGAGAAAATGTCAGGTGTAACAATGCATTGAGCCCATAGGCCCATTAATTCTATCTGAACCGCCCTAACTTCTGTGGTCCCGCTAATCTAAGGCGATGGCTCCCAAAGGGGAACACGTGGGTTATAACCTGAGAAACAGGAGGGTGGTGGGAACATACAGTGTTTCTTGAACAAAACATAATGGATGGACCAACACAGCAGCTCACCCCTTGCTATGCAGCAAAACTTCAAATTGGAAGCTGTGGCTACAGCAGATCAGCTGCAAGGATGGTCTTGGAGACCATGGCGAAGGCTGCTTAGGACATGGGAACACCAATGTGCAGTGGCGGTAGTAACAGCAGGCTACATGGGAGGAGCAAAAACTACGGAGGTTGGAAACAGTGAGGTTAAAAAGAGTACAGTGAGTGGGAGCATAGGGATCTCAGGGTATCTCCATGGGCAGAGGGAGGATGGGAGGAAGATGCATTATGGTACATTGCCTTGTATTCATTTTCCTTTCGAAACCCAACACTCACTTTGGTTAAGTTATAGCTGAATCAGTAAAGTATAAATACTGCTTTCAGTAAAAAGTGAGCAGCATCTCTGGTCCCTGTGATATTCCTCATGCTAACTATAGAGAATGTTTCCAAACTAGTAGGATCTTTGGAGTGAGAAGCTGTTTGTTTCAAAAGAGAAGCTGTTTGTTTATGCCCGCAGCATTGGCTGCTTTTGCAAAGCAAGGAAAGAAACACCTAATTAATTATGCTTGTTGCCTATCCCCTGGAAAAGGAAATGGATAGAGGGGAAATTGTGCTTACTTTGAGTGATCACCTTCTGTGTTAGCTCAGTAAGAGGGATTTATTTGTGCTTAGCCAGATCAATCTTCAGCTCATATGGTGAGTGAAGTATCTATCTTGATAGCTGTTACTCTCTGCCCTGTAGCCATGTGGCCAGAACAGTGGTATTGCGTTAGACTTCAGGTCCAAGGTTACAGAATCACAGAATCACAAAATCACAGGATCATAGTTGGAAAGGACCTCTGGGGATCATCCAGTCAAACCCCCTGCTAAAGCAGGTTCCTTTTACTAGGTCAGATTCAGGCAAGTTTTGAATATCTTCAGAGAAGATTCCATAGCACCCCTGGGCAGCCTGTTCTACTGCTCAGTCGCCCTCAAAGTAAGTAAGTTTTTCTTCATGTTTGTATGGAATTTTCTCTGTTTGTACCCATTGTCTCTTGTTCTATTGCTGGGCACTGTTGAAAAGAGCCTGGACACCACTGAAAAGAGCTTCAGTCCTCCAAGACAAAGGGTGGGGAAAGAATATTTGCCTTAAAACCCACTTGCAAAAAACTTCTCTCACAAGTGGGAAAGTTTTCACCAAAAGCTGTATCCAAAGTTAACCATATAAGGGACATACCACTGACCAGCACAGAAGCATTTATAATCAAAAAAGGCTTGTTTATAGTGCAGTCCAATATCAATCGATCTGTACTCACCACCAAGAAAGTCATGACAGGAGGTTAGATTGGAATCCCAAATTAAATCTGACCATAATTTGTAATTTAATGTCAAAACTTGTCATCATTACAGCTACCAAAAGGCAGAAGCAGAGTAAGTCAGTTACAAATTTAACAAATTAATCTAGGACTAGTTATAAGTGACAGGCTGGATACTTTCAACAGCAATTTTTCAAATGCCTTTCTCTCTGGTCCTTTGTCCTAAGGAAAGTGATTGAACTTTATCTATCATATATTTATTTAATCAGTCTCAAAGTAAAATAATATTCCAATAACTTTAGGTGATCATACATTTTTTCCAAAATAATCTCAAGCACAAAAAAAATTCTGTTATATTTACAGAAAAGTGATACAAAATGCTTCGTTGAACAACCAGAGTCAAACTGCTGTCCTGTGTTGACCAGACACATTTAAATTAACTCCTTCCTGTGTAGCGTCCCTCCACAATACTTATTAAATACTTAGCAAAGCTGGGACCGAAGAAACCAAATGGAAGAAATAGCTTAGCACTCCAATTATTTTAATTTAGTTAAAGCCTTGCAAAAGAGGAAAGTAACATTGCATCTAAATAAAAAAACATTTGGATGTTTATTGACAGCCCATGCAGTCTGCTTTAAAACACATTCAGATTATAAATCCTCAGAGAACAGGCTCTGCTGCAAAATAATCGTCGTGCTTCCAAATCAGGGATCCATGGTAATGAGTGGTGATTTGGTTATATTTCTTCAGTGCCCTCTACTGGAAAAAAATAATAATCTTGCATCACCTCTTTCCTACAGGCGGCTTACTGATTCTCTACTGACTTCACTGTGTAAGAAGTGCGATCACTTTTATTTAATGATTCAAAGGAAATTTAAGGAGCGTGCTTTTCCCATTAATAAAATAAATGGTCTTGGTGACCTGTAGGATTGCCTGGACTAGGAGCTTTCGTTTATTTATTTATTTATTTTTAAATGCAAATAATCACAGAATCATAGAGCATCCCAAATTGGAAGGGAGCCACAGAGATCATCAAGTCCAACTCCTGGCTCCACACAGCACTGCCCAAACCCTATGTCTGAGAGCACTGCCCGAATGCTCCTTGAACTCCAGCAGCTTGAAGCTGCATAGTGTTTCACTCCACAGTCTTTGGAGCCAGTGAAAGGCTGTAGTGAAGGGAAGACATGCATCCAGTTTTCAGCCTCATCTCCCTGGCAGTCTGTCCTGGCAGAGCTTCATTTCATCCAAGACTCTGCTTAGTTCCTACTTTGGATTTTAGGTTTTATTATTGATTCCCTGGTGAGTTTCCTGTCTGTAGTATCACTATTGCTAGGTACAAAGCAATGCGGTGCCATGGCAACAGTCAAATTGTAAATTATTAAAGAAAATGAATAACTAGATTGGACACACACACACACACACATAAACACACATAAAAAAAATAAAAATTAAAATTAAAAAAAAAAAAGAGGAACCAAACAAGAAAATAAACATAAATGCTATTTGGCACTTGTGGAACTAATATAATTACTTTCATAATAATTTCAGAGACACTAGAACTCACTTCTGTCTTGTTTGTTTTGGAAAATAATCTATTATTACTAACAAAACAGTCTAGAAACATTTTGAATACATTTTGTATTGAGTAACAGCATCTAACAGCTATGTGGAGATGGAAAATGATAAAAAAATAAGCCTGTCTGTCAAAAACCTGGAGGTACTAATGACCTGAGATGATATGACATGCTGGTTCACTCAGTGGATAAAGCTGGAACCAGCTGTACAAACCAGTAATGGAAAACAACAGGAACAGTGTTACTTGCTGCCTTAACATCCTGTAAAACAAAAATGTAAAATAGTAGTGATGAAAATTTATATTTCTTCCTTGAATTCTGCCAACTTTATGACTTCCCAAATGTTCATGAAGCAAGCCAATAAAAAAGAAAAA
>JAOWBP010001760.1:66610626-66623845 GCA_028571105.1 Tragopan temminckii | reverse complement strand
GGAGAGGAGAGGAGAGGAGAGGAGAGGAGAGGAGAGGAGAGGAGAGGAGAGGAGAGGAGAGGAGAGGAGAGGAGAACCTAAGTTGTTTTTAGTGATCCATTGTGAACAAATCTAACACAGCTATTATCCTCTTTGCAAACCAACCGTATCTCGTATGAAAACGTCAGTTATTCTTGAGAATAAGTTGAGAAATTTAATACATTAAGAAGTTTCAATTTCAGATAATCCATAAATTGTTAATCTTGATGTGGCATGTAACTGGGTACATTTCATGCAATGTGTTTTTTTCTCTCCAGGCAAATCTTTTCAGAAATTCAAGCATAACAACAGTGGAAAAATAGCAACCAATTAAAACAAGCCAGCATTCTTGCCTCTCTGCAGTTACTACCATTTTGACATGGATACAAGTATTTGGACGTAGAAAAGACATAGTTTTGCAAATACTCTCTTAATGAGATACTTAGCAAAGAAACACTGTGTATGATAACAATCTGAAATTCTAAGAAATATCCGTAATATTTTCCCTACTCTTCCATTGAGTATTTTGGGTTAGTATCATATTACCCTGTGTATTTTTATTTCTGCTCAGTTGCTGTAAGGTTGAAAAGGTGTCAGATACCCTTTTAGCCTTGCAGGTTAGCAGACTGCTAGTGGAATACATGCAGTGTCTCAGGATACTGCTGCACTCACAAATCCCTGAATTCTCATTCTGAAGGAAGGTAATACTGATAAAAACAGGTTAAGATATACAAACACGTGCAACATTCTTTGCTAAGCCTCCTCAGTGCATCCAGGTTTAAACACACACGTACACCAAAAAAAAAAAAGAACACTTTGACCTAAAGAACTTAAGAGATTAATTAGCTCTTCCAGTGCAGTTTTTCCAGGCTTAAACAGGGTCTTTTAAAATTTTTGGAAATTTAATTTAGAGTATTCTGAAAAACACATTGAACTGAATACTATCAGCCACTAACCAAATCAGGTAATGTTGAATGGCCTTTCTAAAGTTCTGTTCTCTGCTATACCCAAGCACCATCTTTTTTATAGCCCTCCAATTGCTCTATTAAGTGGGAAGAGAGAATATGTTTTCAGACTGCTCAATGCACACAAATGTCAGGTGCCTCTTACATACTTATACCATTTTTTAAAACTACTGATTTTAGAGAGGGTGGATAATTTTCCATTTTCCTTCCAAAGTGATTGATATGTCCACTTTTATTCACATGCGTATGAACTTCAAGAAGCATTAGAATACAAAAAGAATACTTCCCTGCTCTACAGCAGCACTTCCACATGGGAATAAATGCAGCAGTACTTACCTAAAATACCAATAATTACACTATAGCTAAAAGGTAAGCAGCGTTAGTACCTGATCTAGCATTGCTACTGCATGTTACTGAACAGCCACTTAGCCACTGCTCCGTTTGACAACTGTAGAATATAATTATATGTTACTTGAAAATGTTTCTTTTCCAAAGTGCCACTACATAAAAAAAATCATTTTTATTTTTAAAAAGATGAAAGCACCTAAAAAAAAAATATGACCTGTTGAGTTGAATGCTGTATTACAATCAAAAGTAAATCCATCACAAATCAAACAAATATACACCATGATAAATGTAGCTAATATGAAAGATCCATGAGGTTGAATTTGGAGAGGGTTTCCACCATTTCCCAGGTGGAAGGCACCTGGGTCGTGGCAACCTCCACTATCAATGCAAGCTAGGGAACAAAAGGGTTGAGCACAGCCCTGCTGAAAAGGACTTGGGGGCACTGGTGGATGGAAAGCTGAACATGAGCCAGCAGCAATGTGCCCTTGCAGCCAAGAAAGCCAACCGTATCCTGGACTGCATCAAAAGAAGCATGGTCAACAGTTCGAGAGAAGTGATCCTGCCCCTCTACTTTGCGCTGGTGAGACCTCTCCTGGAGTATTGCGTCTGGATGTGGAGTCCTCAGTTCAGGAGAGACATGGACCTGTTGGAGCATGTCCAAACAAGAGCCACAAAAATGATCAAAGGGATGGAACACCTCTCCTATGAGGACAGACTGAAAAAACTGGGGCTGTGCAGCCTGGAGAAGCGAAAGCTCCAGAGAGACCTGAGAGTGGCCTGTCAGTATCTAAATGGAGGCTAAAAGAAAGGGACAGATACTTTAGCAGGGTCTGCTGTGACAGGACAAGGCAAAATGGTTTCAAACTAAGAGGAGAAATTTAAATTGGATATAAGAAAAAAAAAGTTTTTTTCAATAAGGTGAAGCACTGGAACAGGTTGCCCAAAGATATGGTGGATGCCCTGTTTCTGGAGACATTCAAGGTCAGGCTGGATGGGGCTCTGAGCAACCTGATCTAGACGTTCATTGCAGGGGAATTGGACTTGATGTCCTTTAAGGGTCTCTTCCAACTCAAACGATTCTATGATTCTACGTGGTGACACGTAGATAACAGGAAACAAAGAAGGCAGTAGCAAGCTCTACAAGGCTAAGCTCAGGCCTGGAAGCAGAAGGGATAGGTTGTAATTCCAGCTTTCCCCCTCTGCACACCTTTGGAATAACAGTAACCTCCCTATGCACCTCACTGTTTATAGGACAGAAATCCTCCAAAGCCTCTCCTTCAGAAGAATGCTATGAGGTAAAGCCGGCTAACCCCATGTTTGCGTAAACATTCACTATTCCCTCTTTCAACTCCAAATGGTAATTTGCAAATCACGTGAGGCAGGATTCCCTGCACACTTTACCCATAGCTTTAAATACTAACCTGTTTACATGACCTTTCACCCAGGGCCATGCTTGCTCTGTCTCCTTTCCCCACGATGTATGCCAGCTCTGTTCAATGGCCCGTGTTCTCCCTCCTTTCAGTCTATGCCCAGTCCCCTATAGACAGAGCTCATTTGTATTCAATGTCTGCTAAGGGTGAAAAGAAATAAAAACAGAAAAGATTTTTTGGATACTATGTAAATCCACTGGCAAAGGTCAAAAACACATCTAAATGTGGTTATTGTGAACTCTCCTGGTCACTCTCACTCCAGATCCCTTGCTCGAGGCCCATTCACAGTTTTTAGTTAGCCATCTGGCACCAGCATTTGCCTCCACTGGTTTCCAGAATCTCAGGCTCACTCTGATGCTGAACCCAGTCTGTGACAAAACGTTGGACTAAATCCTTCCTGGGGTGGTCTAGAAAGAGAATTCTTGTGATGCTAGAAGTAAAATAATAACAACTAAATTTGCAAGTGCAAAGCATTGAATTAATTACTTGCTTAGATGCAGGCGAGAACCAATGAACATAGACTACCAGAGACGTTTGTTTGACTGGAAAGCCCTCTGTACGAACTCAAGACAGTAAAGTTTAGAAGGGGTTAGAAATCAAGTTATGTGACAGCACCCCCCCTTACTGTATATATGAATTGAATTTAACATCACACTACATCCCTACAGAGAAAGACAGCGACAAATTTTGTTACGCAATACTCAGAAACATCTCTGCAAGAGAGCAACTAGATTACACTCCTGACAGCAGTGACAAATGGTTGTCATTTTCTTCTTTTAAAGAACTTTTAAAGTAATAAACTAATGATCCAAATACTCTGGTGAGGTAAGTAAGTGCACATTGCGTTAGTCTTCTGTCAAAGCTAACAAAATGGCCACTCTGTAAATGCTTTTACCACAGATACAGCCAAGCAGGAAACAAATCTGCACAGACTCCCACTTTACTTTCCTTGATGAAACATATCCATACCTGGAAATTTAATCAGTTATTTGTTTCCAAGACATTCTCCTGGTGCAGAATGCCAAACTGCCAAGCTATAGAATTTTCTTTCCCTTATATGCAAGGTAGCACTATCCAAACTGCTTATTGGGAATGGCTTAGAATGGAAATTTCCAAGTGATACCTGAGGATGATTCAGGAGACTGATACTTTCCTCAGGCCAAATCCGTTTGAAGGACCACTCTGGCAATTTAAGAACAGAGGCAATCACAAAGTCATAGAAATACTTTTTGAAGATGATCTAGTTCTATGCCCTACTTGAAATAGGACCGTTGCAATCACTAGTTCACATCTGTCATATCTTTGGTCAGTCAGGTATTGAAAAATCCAAGGTTGGAAATGGAACGGTCGCTCTGAGCTATTTGTTTCAGGGCTACACTAGGCTTCTCATGAAGTATTCTTTCTGACAATGACAACCTGAACCTCCATATCACAACACTACTTGTTGTATTGTCTGGAACTAACAGGAGTTTATTGCCAACTGAGCATGAGGTTATTTACCAACCTATTTATTGCAATAGCTGAATAGGTCTGGGCCTGAGCTCCAGAAGATGGATGGGAGTGGGGCAGACCCACAACAGAGATAAAGTGCACAAATTGGAGAGGCAGATGCCTTAAAAAGGAGTCCAAAGCACCTCACCTCCAAAAATTTCTCTCTGAAAACAACACCTAGAAGTCATTGTGGGCTCATATAACCAAATCACAGTGACCTCTCCGGACTGCTTCAGAAAGCAAAATGGTTGCACTTAAACTTTATTCAGGAAGTTGAGGAAAACATGTATAGAGTTCACATTGGCTCTCCCTCAATGCTTTGATGTGCACAGTCTCATACAGAACTAAAGAGGCCCACAACTGGCTCCTCCAACCATGTTCCCTGGTAGTTAGATTTGTACAACTTTCATCTGTGGAGCACTACACCTTCTCCTGAGACAAGAGATCCCAGTCTGTCCCGGGATCTACCTTTAACTGGAACTGATGAACATGACAGAGTGGGAGCAAAGAAGAAATACACCCAGAAAAGATCTGATCAGAGATGCCTCTCAATCAATTCCTCCCCAAAGCACACCTCCCACCCCACTGACTTTTTCCTCACCTTTGCTGAAGAGGTCATAAGTCATGAAAGAAAAATTAAAACATGTTAGCCTCAGAGCCAGGAAATAGAACAATTCAGACTAAAGCACAAGTTATTGTTAAGGAAAAATTCCTCTACTCATTTTCTAGAATAGAAAAGATGGACAAATTTCAGTGTTTGGCAAGGCATTTGTTTTAATCTCAGTGAGGATGAGTAAAGAGTAAATGCAGTTTTGTGTACAATACTGCAGACCTCAGTAATTGCTATGATTGCATCAAAAATTGAGTAATGTGTCACCTTTTCCACCTGGAAATGATGACTTTGGCAGTTGCGATCATATCGTTGGTGACTGTCTCACCAGAATGCCAAAGCTGAGCATTTGTATTGCCCAGGAGGCTTGATCAATAGGTTATAGATTATGACTGAGTCTGCCACGCAAAGCTGGCGACAAAATCATTGCAATATAAAGCATAGTTTTGTGGGTGCTGGGCATGACATCAAAAGGACACTGACACCTGTCCAGAACAACATCAATGACCACATGGAAACACAAGTTTGAATTTGCACATTTTCAAGGCTGACAACGTGGATGGTGCTCACAGTCATTCTGTCAGTCACAGGCTCTATTAACCCTCTTAGCTCAAGGATTTTTCATGTGTGTGAACTATTGTATCAAATTGACAGGACGAAGAGAGGCAGTGAGCAGCTGTCAGCACACACTGCTGCACAATGTGCTGGAATCGCCGGGAGGAAGGTATTTATCACTGTACTGTCAGACAGGAAGGTTGCTTTGTTAGAACAGCTCCTTCCTCATTGTGCTGTGAGACACCTTTCCATCCAGATCTTCATTTTTGCTTCAAGTCATTGCAGATTGTCCACCTTCAGACACAGGAGCCTCACAACCACTTATGCTGCACCCTACTTATGCTGAGGACAGGAAGATCTCAGAGCCCACTGGCACCTGTGCCACAACCTTTCCTCTCTGGGGCACCAAGCAAACTGAATACACCTTCACTTGCAGCATTCCCCTTTACACTCATCCACCAAGCATCAACTCAAACAACTTTATGACGAAGTAGGGGGAAAAAGTGACATAAAATTTACCTGTAGAAATTAAAGGCTTGGCAAATTGATGTTTTTATGATCAGTGGTGAAATGTGCTGTTGCTCGTCTACTCTGTGGAATGATCACACTAGAAATTATCAGCCACTATTGTCTGGCCTTAGGTTGACATGTCAAATTTCCTCATATGCGTGCATTCACTTGCTGTATAAATGCACTTCAATTTGTGTGAGTGACCCCTAAATTTAGCTTAACTTGCTTACTTCAAATATATATATAAGAAAAAGTAAGGTCTAAGTTCATTAGAGATTAAATGGCTCTAAAAAAAACGTGTTGGCTTTTGTTACTGGAGTACTTGCTGAAAGTTAGTTGAGCATTGTCATGTATCAGAACTAATGTTAAATGATTTGCAGAATTAAACACAATAGTACATTTCATTTTGAGATGCTGTCTTCAGATACTTCAGGCCCAGTGAGGACTCACAAATACTATTTGACAAATATAGCAGAGAGATTCACAGGAGTATTTTATTTCCCAGTCCTCTGGGAATATGAGGAAGAGGCAGCTTTCAGCTGTTAACTTGTCACCCTATTTCACCTGGCTACATAAATGAGATGCTTGATTTCAACCTGATGCTCATATGAGTATCATGAGCCTCAGATCCTGAAATATTCATATTCACTCCTAGAAAGCTGAGCTCAAAGGACAAAACACTTACAGCCTGTCTTGATCCAATCTAACTGAAAATAATAATAATAAAATAAAGCTATTATTTTTGTTTTCTGTTCTCTTATTTCTGGGAAATTTGTCCACCACATTTCAGGTGCTGCTCAGTGTTGTCCTCACTGTGAGATGAGCATCATGACATGGGAGCTGTCATTTATCTTTCATTTCTAGACTCTATTACAGATGTTATGTGATTACAGGAGATCAAATGGATGAAATCCTGTTTCATTTCCTTAGAGGCCACAGATCATGCTTATATAAGCTGTCACAGCTTTTAAGTTCTCCTCCTGCTGTTGGCTTTCCTTCTGTGCTACAAATGGACTTTTTTGGCCCGTGGGATGAGCATGCTCGGGGGTGTTTGGTGTGAGGGCACTGTATTGGCACATCTCCTTTACAGACAGACAAAGGAAGGAGAAAGATCTCATGTTGGGTTCACTGGATTTGGATTTTAAACATCTTGCAAAATGCTTCCAAGGTTGCACAAATTCAGTGAAATTCTAGCTCTCAGCACATGGTCAGCAAGCCTTTATTGAGCCTATTCGAAAAATATCTCTTATAGGTAACAACTCTGGGCTAAGACAAAACAAAAATCAAACCAAAAAAATGCCTCTTCTTTAACAAACTCTGATGGGAAGGAGCATTTACAGGTGTGTTCATAACATCCCTCTACCAGAATGATGGAGAAAACCAAGCCTTAGATATTTCTCCAGTTCATCACCTGGAATGCAGATATAATCTTTGTCAGTAGCCACTGCTCAGCTTGTATCCTCATTCCTCAGCTCACCTTCTCCTTCTGGTTATGTGATACAAGTCAGCCAGCAACTTAAATTGGGGTAGATGCAGATAACAGGCTGTGTCTCTCCACAATGCATTTGTGCACAACTGTGTGTACACACAGTAAACACAGTTTAGTAAACATAGTAAACACAACTGTGCACAACATAGTAAAACACACAGGGGGAAAAAAAAAAAAACAAACAGAAATGTGGCTCTTTTGTGGGAGAATTCTCACATTGTTGTATCTGTCCTGGATCTGACCAGCCCTGGCAGTGGGCTATGGGGTCCTTTTGGGTTGCTGGATATATGTCACAGCCATCTTCTAACACCTGTCCAGCTTGAACTAATCAAGAACAATTACATCAGTGCAAAAACAGGAGCAAAGAAAGCAATAACAGCCTTGCCATAAAAAAAAATTAGTTTGAACTTGATCAAAGAGCCATTTGTGTGAAATAATTTGCACAGAAGTGATCTGACTTAGTATCTGGAAAGGTTGTAGGACTAGCCTTCAGGACACATATTAATGAAGGGTAACCACTATCTCTACATACATGCAACTGCTTTATGATTGGCGTGGGTCCGTCGCAGAGTTACAATTGACAGTCAGTTCTATTTATAAATATCAATATTTTTAAAACTGCATATCCGCAGTTGATGTTCACACATTCCAATCTGGGAGCGGGTTTCATGCTAGATGATACTAGACATCCTCAGACACCTGCCAGTCAGTGCTAGCTCTCTTTGGAAATAACCAAAGAAAATAGATATTTGAGGAGTGAGATTCATTTGGCATTTTTTTAATAGTTACCTAACATCAAACCAATAAGAATATACAGGTCTACATTTGGTTCACGTATGTTTAGCTGCACACCATTTTCATGCCATCCTTAAAACGGTTAACCCAATCGCTGACATGTTTTACTCTGGCCATTTTCAGCATAAAACAGAGGGGAAGAGTTAGAGAGTCCAGGACCTTGTTAAAGTGGTTTAAGTTACCATTTTTTCATTTCATAACAGGGGCACTCTCAGATCATACAAACAAGCAAACGGAAAGGCTTTCTGAGGTCCACCTGGCCCTGTGTTCTGGCTCTGAGAGTGGCAGTGAGAGAGATCATTTAGAGAGGACACCGGAGCCTGGTCCTTTTCTGAGGAATATGAAGGAAGTAAGGACTACGGGCCCTACGTATTCCTTTACCATCTAATCCAGTTACACGGTAGAACCACAGAATATCTCAAATCATAGAATATCTCAAATTAGGAGGAATCCACAGTGAAATTCAAGAAGAAAAATTAAAATGTTAGAAATGATTTTAGGATTTTTTTTTTGCATGCATCTATGCATGTCTAAGCAATTGCAAGGTGATACAAAATTATGAGAATTTGGATTTTAAGAATGTGTTTTTCTTGGCAGTAAAAATATTTTAGTTACAGATCTTAAAGGAAAAATGCCATTGAAAGTCACAATAGCAGTAAAAAGCCTCTAACTGAGAAGGGATCATACTTAAAGAAAAATAAAATTATACCCAAGCAAAAGATTTTAAGCTAGCAATTAATATTAATATAAAAATTTAAAGGTGTTTTTTCCTTCAGATTTCACCATAATTGGAGAACTAAGAATTAAAACCCATGATAGACATTTCTATTCCTACCTAATTTTTTTGGGAGAAATTAGTTAAGCAATGATGGCTTTCCACTTGAGATTGCTTCTGTAATGCTATGCTAATTATCACATAGATACTGAGCATCCTCCCCCTGTCAATACTGATGTTGAATTTATGCTTTTGTGCCTTATGTTTCATAAGCCAATTCACTGACACTTGCTTCAGGATTCCTTTTTTGCAGTCTGTGGCTGAAGGCCAAGTATAAATAAATTAATCGAGTTATTACCTTGGCCTACAAAATGAATTACAATGCTGCACACAGCAAGCAGAACATCTGACACTTGCCCTCCTGACCTGCAGAATGGCTGAAGGACTGGCACAGAAACACAGATACGCTTTCCAAGAGCTTTGAAAGTCAGCCAGTGCAGCAGAGCAGAGCATATGTCTGAATCCAGACAAGCAAAAAAATTTTAACATAAGCCCGTAAGTGAAGGCCTTTACTCTCTTCTTTGACCTTTATGCCTTAAATGAGAACTGTGTCCAACCATTTGTGCCTCCAATCCATAGGAAGCATAGCTGACCATGAGTAATGCTGTATAAGCAATGAAAGGACTTCCTATGCTTTTGATGAAGGTAAAGTTAAGGGACAATTTGAGGGAGGAGCAGCACTGAGCTCAGCTCTCTGGTGATAGCAACAGGAACCAAGGGAATGCTATGGAGCTGTGTCGGGGGAGGGGCAGCTGGGGATTAGGGACAGGTTCTGCACCAGAGGTTGGTGGGCATGGAACAGGCTGCCCAGGGCAGTGGGTACAGCCCCGAGCTGCTGGAGCTCAAGGAGTATTTGGACAACGCTCTCAGATGTAACGTTTCAATCTTGGGTGGTGCTACATGGAGCTGGGAGTTGAACTCAGTGATCCTTATGGGTCAATTCAGAATATTCTATGACTATGATTTTATGCAGTCAAAACATAATGAACACATTTGAAAAGAAAAGTTGAAAATGAGCCATTTGGAAAAGGCCTCTCAAAATATCCAAAAGCTTAGTATGTGTTAAACATTTCTGGCATGCCAGTACCCCTCTGTCATCAGTAGAGAAAACAGAACAAGTGAGCTGGATAATACCTCAAAACAGTGTGAAAAAGCACTACCCACTCATCACATGGAGAACACACAATATGGAAAAGACCCAGGGAGCTGCAGGGAGGTCTTCTCATCTGTGCTTAGCTGCTTGCCAACATGTGAAGGTACTTCACCATAGGATCTCCTGCACAGCTCTCCTTTCTTGCTTCAAGGTGAGTGCTTGTAAGCAGCCAGAGCACAGCAGGGCCTAGGAGCACAGCTCATTGCTTCCTTTGACAATGGAAAAGGAAGCTACAATTTCATACACATTGTGAAAGTATTTATTTGCAGAAAGGGACAGGAACAAAAGCTAGAATCTTGAAGTATCTCACGATATACAGAGCATTAAAGTGTGAAGGAAGTCAAAACGGCTTTGAAGGTGCTGTGATTTAACTCAGGAGGTGTCTGTGCACCACACAGATGTTCAGTCACTCTCCCCTTCCCAGTAGGATGGGGGAAAGAAATGGGGGAAGAAAAAAAGTAGAACTCATGAGTTGAGATAAAACTAAGAAAGAAAAGAAAAAGCCTAATAGATATGAGTATACTATATACGACTGTATATAACAAGTGACACACAAACAATTGCTCATAACCCCCCGACCAATAGCCAGCTAGCCCCCCGGCAGAGGAAGAGAAAAAGATCAAAACTCCTTCCCTTTGATGTCATGTGGTATGGAATATCCCTTTGGCCAGTTTAAGTCAGCTGTTCTAATTCTGTTCACTGCCGGCTCCTTG
Source organism: Tragopan temminckii (assembly GCA_028571105.1). Taxonomy (NCBI): domain Eukaryota; kingdom Metazoa; phylum Chordata; class Aves; order Galliformes; family Phasianidae; genus Tragopan; species Tragopan temminckii. Next base: position 66,612,993 of record JAOWBP010001760.1, on the reverse strand, counting down.
GGCCCTTCGCTGAGAATGACCTTGGTTCTGTTCAACATTGCTTAGCAAAAGCTATAATCATGGGTGTGTTATCAGCATTGTTTTCCTCCTAGAACCAAAACATAGCATCATAGCAGGTACTCTGAAGAAAACAATTTCTTCCCAGCTGAAACTAAGACAGAAGGATAACAACATTATTAGAAAATCAAACCAACAAGAAATGTTTTGTTTCTGTTCTGCAAGCTCTGAAGAAAATTCACACTCTAAGCTAGTCAAAAATCACAGGGCCTTAAAAGTCTAATTTGCTGCAGAACCAGAACACCATGTCCATTTTTTGAAATACAGCTTTCAATTAGTTTGAAATGGTAGTAGGATTGACTCCATATTTAAACATTTTGTCATATGTAAGTAAATGTACAGATGATTTACTATGTATTGATTTTATGATATAACACAATAGCTGTGCATAGTACTTCCAAGTATTAAATGAACAGTTCTTGCTTTATAATTTTATGCTATAAAATGTGTATATAAATAATAATAATATATATAAATAAATACGTGCATGTACTTTTAAACACATAGATCCTAGTGCTGACAGCCCATAAGTAATCAAATCAGTTTCTCACATGCTTAAAACAACTGTATGTTTCAGCCCATTCTTATAAAATGAAGTACGATGCTGAAAAAATTGGAGAGGAGGTTGCTGCTAATGATGACAAACTGAAGCCTACATGAGCAAATATGCCAGTTGTAAAAATACTCTCTGAATTCTTATGAATATGTTGCTAAAGACAACCTTAGTCAATTAACAAGTCATTCCTTAGCTGTCCAGGAGATAGTTTAGCATGGTCACAGCTTGCCTTCATCCTCACATTACAGCTCAGACTATTTCCTAAGACAGTACATATACAAAAACATTCTTCCAGCTGCATTCACTAGATAAATGCAAACAGACAGAAACAATGAAAAAGTCACAGGAGCCTGATTAGAAATTAATATTTTAGGTTGAGTTACTTTCAAACTTCTAACATGAAATATGGAAAATGTACGTATTCCCTCATAAAAGAAAATTGCCTCTGATGGATGAAATACACTCTGTGTGTTTTGATTCTGCAACAATTATCATACACTGTAGGTTTGGTTGATTATCTACTAACTGTACTCCTCTTAAACTACTGTGAAGGATACTCCAGTCCTGGGTTCCTACACACCCATTTGCACAAGAAATATGCTTTGTGAGCTGTTTCTCCCATTAATCTGCCTTCTACATTCACTATGTAGTTGCCGTCACAAAACAGGCAGACTTACTTAGAAACAGTACTTAAACTGGAATTAGAGAATCTGCAGCACTTCAGTGTGCATGGTGGTGATGAGTTGATGGTTAGAGTAGATGAATTTAGAGATCTTTTCCAACCTTAATGATACTATGATTTCATGTCATCTTTCTAACAGATGAGCAAATGTCACAATATTCCATATACCACCATGGGCTTGTAAATCCATTCAAAATGAGAGAGAAAAACAACAATTCTCTTAAATCTTGCCAGTTTCCAAGGCATTAGTCACAGGTAGGACTCAATAATGTCAACAAGCTGGTAAAACAGAGGAGAGTTCAGGCTAAAGCAGATTTGCCCTTGATCAACTGTTAGACTTTTCAGCATCTCCAAGCTCTCTGTCCCTCTGAATAAGAAAGTGGGCAGAGGAGGTAGGAAACTGGCATGACTCGGCAAGGACCTGCTGGGGATGCTGAGGACGAAGAAAGGTGCATACAAGCTCTAGAAACAAGGGCATGTCACCTGGGAAGAATACAGGGATGCCGTCTGGACTTGCAGACGTGGGATCAGGAAAGCCAAGACACAGGCAGAACTGAACTTGGCAAGGGATGTGAAAAACAATAGGAAGATTTTCTACAGGTACACCGGCCAGAAAAGACAGGTCAAAGTGAGTGTGCCTCCTTTGGTAAATGTAAAAGGAGAACTGGCTTCAACGGATGAAGAGAAGGCTGAGGCACTGAATGAGTTCTTTGCCTCGGTCTTCACTGGCGGCCAGGATTCCAGTATTTTTCACGTCCCTGAGCCCTGCATCCCTAAACCTCTAGGTGGGGACCGGGGTGGTAAATCCCCCCCCCACTGTGAGGACAGAGCAGGTCCAAGACCGCCTCATGAGACTGAATGTGTACAAGTCTGTGGGGCCAGATGGTGTGCATCCCAAGGTTCTGAAGGAGCTGGCTGTCAGATGAGGTCCCAGATGACTGGAGGAAGGGTCACGTCACTCCCATTTACGAGAAAGGGAGCAAGGAGGACCCTGTGAACTACAGGCCGGTGAGTCTCACCTCTGTGCCTGGGAAGATCATGGAACAGATCATCCTGGATGACATGCTTGATC
>JAOWBP010001760.1:66568983-66608897 GCA_028571105.1 Tragopan temminckii | reverse complement strand
GCGTCCAAGTGTGGAGCCCCCAGTACAAGAAAGACAGGGAGCTGTTGGAGAGGGTCCAGAGGAGAGCCACAAAGATGGTCAGGGGACTGAAGCACCTCCCCTTTGAAGACAGGCTGAGAGAGCTGGGCTTGTTCAGCCTGGAGAAAAGAAGGCTGCAGGGTGACCTCATTGCAGCCCTTCAATACCTAAATGGAGCCTACGTAGAAGAGGAGGGGAATCAACTCTTTGAAAGGGTTGATAACAGCAGGACAAGGGGAAATGGTTTTCAGTTGAGGGAGGGAAGATTTAGGTTGGATGTCAGGGGGAAGTTCCAAACTTCTGTCTACTGTATTTTGAAGAGCATTGGGGATGGAAGAAGTGGAGGAAGGAAGAACGAGACGAAAGAAAACAGGTATGCATTGTAGGCTTTAAAAGGACCCAAGCAGATAGACACATCAACAAGAAGTACTGCATTTTAGAAAGGAAAAGAAAGGTAAGTTCCATAAGATTTCCTCAATGTAAGTCAAAAGTAAACATCCTTTGAAAGACTAGAAAAAACTTCTGTCCTATATTCAAAAGTTTGGTTAGTCACTTTAACCACAGTTCTTGTTATTTTCTACTCAGTTGCATAATGCTTTCCATGCTTATATATGAAAATGACACATTCATGTTGCTTATAACACTGATCCTCACTTGATAGTTATCATAGGTAATGCTAAGGCTGTTTCTTCAGGTACTTCCAGATGGTGAATCAGAGAACCTGCTTCAGGCCCAGCTCTGAATTATTTCAGAGGATATTCATTTCTTCACAAGCACAGCAGAAGTTTTACGAGACTTTCGTCATAAATCGGGCACCTAGGTATGACTCCTGCTTTTGGTAGTTGTAAACATCTTCAGTAGTTTCAGATGCTTTTCACATGTACATTCCTTGGGACTGTAGCCAACCTACAGAGTACTCATTTGCTTAATGAGCAGAAGGAAACTGCTCTTTGGCTCAGTAATTTGGATCCAATTATGTCAACAATGTCCATCATCTCTCTAGTCATTAGGGAAAGTGAAATTCCAAAGAAATCAGACTTGAGTAATTAAGCCAGAATATTTTTTCAGAACTATTACTGGAGGGCATGCAATAGGAATTTGCAAATCATCTGTTACATGTCAGGAGATCTAGCCAAAATATTTTCAAAAATAATCATTTCATGCTGCCTGACTAAGTAACACATTTTGAAAATCCCTTTCCAAACACATGCTGTGCCTTTTTAGCAACAACTTTTCAGTCAACTGTTTCTCTGTCACATTCTCCTTAACTCTTCCAAAAACTTCTCTACTTAAAATTATCCAGCCTTTCTTCAATGGGCATATGTGCTTACTAAGCCCTTAATAACTCTACCAGTTTACCTTCTTGACATAATTTAGCGCTGCACAGAGAAACTTAAACCATCTCTGAAGAAATCAGAAAGGAACATGGAGCTGCATTCGCTTTTTCTTTACTCAAGAGTAAGGCACCAGACCTCGCAGGTGTCCTCATCTGCTCCACACAAGAGCTGCTACTCTGGCTCTGATTCCCAAAGTAGATCATTCATTAAATTGTGCTGCACACATCTTGCTTCTCAGATTTCAAAGCAATGTCTTTTCCTCCTATAGCAACAAAGTAGGTGGGAGCAATCAGAATCCTGAAATAAATAAATAACAGTTTTGAGAAAGTGGTTAGTACTAGTCAACAAATCCCATGGAAACAGCTTCAAGGCAAATATGAAATCTCCATGTCTCTGGGTGGCTAAGACTTCTTCCTTTTCCACATATAGAGGCATGGATGAAGGAGCCAGGCTGTGTTATAAGAAAGAAATGTGACTCCAAGGCATATATTAACATTCGAGTGAATAACGTTGGATTATAAAATAGATTGCCCAGACATGTGGTGAAAGCCCTGCCCCTGGATACATCCAAGGTCAGACTGGATGGGGCTCTGAGCAACCTGATCTGGCTGTAGGTGTCCCTGTTCATTGCAGGGGAGTTGGACCAGATGACCTGCAAGGGTCCCTTCCAACTCAGCTGATTTTATGATATTGAGAAACAGTTATTTTAGCAGGCTGTAAGATTAAGTCTGAAATTTAGCCTAAGTCAGTTGCCTAAATTCCTTCTTCCATGGGGAAAAGTGGGCTCCTTACAGCTTAAATGGTCATAACAAAGGATGTTGCTAAAGTATATGGAACAAGTAACTGTCCATCAGTACATCAGCTAGAGAAGGAGTCTGCAAAGTACTTGAAAATATCCATGGGGCTGGAGCCAGGCAAGATGGACACACAGAGACAGGCCCTGTGTACTAAATATTCTCTTATTGTTCCCTGCTGATGGCAGCCACATCTTTCAGATCTTTATCAAATGAGATAGAAAAAAAAGTCTGCCTACATATTCTTTCCAGCATTATGAAGCACCTCACACAGTGTCACTACTTATGCAACATACTTTTAATGAAGACTCTTTTAGTCTTCTCTCAAGATGTAGACTGCACAGATTTTTTAAAAACTTGCTTTTGTTGCTATTTCTTTTCTATTGCCCTCTTAAAATTTAACAAGAAGGTCACTAATCAAATCTAAATTTAAATAAAAATCCAATTGCATTATCTTGTATTGTCGGTACTATTGCTCTCATAATGCTGAATAATGTTAATGATGTGGCTTGCATGCAACCAAAGGATAAAGTAAACAACATCTCATAGTGGCATTTTTGTTTCACGTTGAACCTAGGACAGATTTTAATAGATTAGGTATGGTCTGGTTTATTCTATTGCAAAATAATTCAAATTTTCTTTTTTCATTTTCTGGAAAGACTACTGATAGACGATCATTTCATGCTGAATACTAAACAAACTATAGCCATATGCGTATCTATATAGCTCTTTTATTAATATATTCATAAGGTAGAACACTTTTGCATACCAAACTATTTTGAATGGAGGTGCTGCATTTCAATCAAGGTCTAATTCTAAGGAATGCTACTTTCCCGTATCAGTGCAGCATTACACCAGACCCTCCTACATTTTTTCTTTCATCCATTTCTACATGCCTTTTGTCTTTGTGTTTGATCTCATTAGTATTGAGACCAGTCACAAGATTCCCATTGGGAGAAGAAGGAGAAGGATAATTCCAATTATACTGTTGGAGTGCACACAGAGGAGGGCCACAGAAATCCATAGAATGGAATACCTCTCCTACAAGGACAGGCTGAGAAAGCTGGGGCTGTTCAGCCTGGGGAAGAGAAGGCTCCAAGGTAACCTGGTAGCGGCCTTTCAGTATCTGAAAGGGAGCTACAGGAAAGAAGAGAACAGACTCTTTAGCAGAGTCTGGTGATAGAATAAGGGGAAATAACTTCAAGTGCAAAGAGGGTAGATTTAGGTTAGACATTAGGAAAAAATCTTCTACAGTGAGGGTGGTGAGGCACTGGAACACGTTGCCTAGTGATGTGGTTGATGTGCCATCCCTGGAGACATTCAAAGTGAGCCTAGATAATGTTTTGGGCAACCTGATCAAGATGTGGTGTCCTGTTCATTGCAGGGGAGCTGGACAAGGTGGCCTTCAGAGGTCCTCTTCCAATGCTAAAGATACTATGATTCTATTTGGCACCATTCTTGACTATGCACCAATAGCAAGCAGGTGTCTGCTCTTATAACTCATCAGTTTTTGATCATTCACTACCTAGACCTTTTCATAACTTAAAGCAAAGAAGATAAAAATATAAACAAAAAAAACCTTTCAAATAATCTTGCTTTGTATTAATGTCCTTGAATTTTAGCACAGCTTGTTTTCTAGTTTCATTTCACATACTCACTACTGGTTTAGCTACACAAACACAGGACAGGACAGGTTAGTTTCTCCCTGGTTTTCACAGAAACTGATCAAGCAAAGTTCACATTCACTGAGTGGAGTGCATGTGAGTTCTCAGATCGCATAAAATACACCCACTCGGAAAAACACATTGATACAGCTGTACAAAGTTATCCAACTTCAGTCACGCAGGAGGAAAACCAACTCAAAGATGCGCGGATTGAAGATGAATCTACATTTTGAGAGAGAGCTCTTTTTTTTTTTTTAACGACACTGCAGTGATACCTCTTGAGAAATACACTTCTCATAGTCTTCGCATAGAAAAAATTAAGTATATTTTTCCTCTTAATACCAGCTCACTAGTGAAAAAATATAAACAATTGCATCATTTGTTTTACTGCCTAAGAATGTATGGTAGTGCAGGTAGTAAAGATTGTGCATCTCACTAAACGTACTTTTAAAATCACATTAATAATGAATACTTGCCAAGGGATATCACTTTTAATTCAATTAAGATTGATGGTGGATGAAAGATCAACAAGGTATATGCCATTTTAATCAAAACAATTGTTTTAACTGAGCTCTTTTAATCCACTACTGCCATTCCCTTCAGTGACATGGAAAATGAAAATTATTTCGCTGATATTTCCACACCAGAATTTCAACTGTCATTACTATGAAACCAACAGAAATCTTTCCATCTGCTATTTTTTTAATCAACGTTCACTCTTGTTGGAAAATGCCAAATATTAAATTGCTTTTTTTGTTGGACTGGTACAGCAGTCTGCATTGCAGATATGTTTTAAGTTCCTGTGTTACCACAGAGCTTCAGATACTTCTGAACATGACAGTCCATTTGTCCATTCCTAAAGGATGGGACCATTTAGGAAGAAGTTAATCTAAAACTGGAAGCAGAAGTAATGTCTATCAAGGTGTTATGTAAAACAGAACATTATAAAAAATAGTATTACATTTTTAATTAATTACAAAATGAAATGCTATTATTGTCTGTGATTTAATATTGTATCCAGAAATCTGAAGACAAAGATGTAGACAGAGGGAACTGGTACCTCTGAAATAAGGGGCTATATTAAGTTCTCACTTCTGCTCCTACCTGTCTCAGAAAGGGTTGGACTATAAACAAATGAGGACACCTCTGGAGCTCCTTCTGAGATGCACAATGTATTGTAGTTTATTTAAAAAAAAAGAAAACAAACAACAACAAAAAAAAACCATTCAGTTGGCTCTCTTCTTTACCACTCAAGTAACGGAACCGTAAGGATTGGAAAGGACCTCTGGAGATCCCTACAGTACGTTACACAGGAGAGCATCCAGGTAGATTTTGAATGTCTCCAGAGAAGGAGAATCTACGTCTCTGTGCAGCTTGTTCCAGCCCCCTGTCAAACTCAATGGAAAGATTTTTTTCCTCATGTTCAGATGGAGCTTCCTATGCTCCAGATTGTGCCCATTGCTCCTTGTCCTGTTTCTGAGCACCAAAAAATTAAAGCTTGGTCCCACCCACTTGACACCCTGCCCTTTAGATATTTTAGATAAATGTTTTCAGGCAAATGTTCATACCCCTTAAAAAAAAGAAGTCTAAACCTAATCTAATGGTCTTCTTAGCATACACAATACTAATGGCTTTCTTCTACAACCTAAATGTAAAATGGGATTTAACAACTGGTTGGAGTAGGTGTGCTGCATGATCATCACCTCCCAGCAGCAGCATAGCACTGAGCTTCACACATCCTCACCACTTGGGATGTCAAGGAAGAGGGCAGTCACTGAGCTACTACACTCTGTGTGTGCATGGTAGAGCTTAATTCAGTTTGACTGCCACATCAAAAGGCTGCTTGTGCTAGATGCTAATCACAGGCTTCTGCAATTCAGTGCTTTCAACAACAGTTTATTAGCTTGGATGCAATTTAGCAGGGCACAAGGCATTTTATTCATGAGACTATACTGTAATAGACAAAAACAGCATCAAAACGCAACTGTTGTTGTTATGACCAATATGTGGGTCTTCCACCTACTTAAAATTTGAAAACATTTATTAGAGCTTTCGGCATTGTTAGTGACAAAAGTGTTGGAAAATGGCTCCTAGCACAGATAAAGGGGAAAGGACTTCCAGGCAAGGGGGCAAAGCAGGAAGGTAATTGTGAAGTCTGTTGCTCCAAAAAGGCAGAGCGGCGCTTATTCCCATCATGGGATACATCTTGCAGATACGGGACTAAAACATGCCTGCCTTACCCACTGTCACCTATATCAGGATTTTATTCTGTTCAGTAAACAGAACGTATTTGAAGAGAAAACATACTGGATATACATACAAATTCTTGCTAGCTACTAGCAGGTTCAAAATGATCTGCGGTAGATAGTACTAGGTTCTTACCTTGCAAAAAATTTTTGACAGCTGGCACTGAAAATTGCTCTGCAAGACCTGGATTGTTGTTAGAAAGGCTTGGAGATTTCACACAGTCTTCCCATATCCTGGGTAGCTCTTTGCCTCAAAGGAGGAGGAGGGTTGATTCCTGTATACATAAGTATACTTATAAAACAGCCTGCCTAAGTGAAATACAAATAATAAGAAGAATTTCCTCTTTTTTTTTTTTTTTCCTAAGCTTTTGTTTTATGAAGATGAATAATATTGAACAGAAGTTTGTAATGTGAAATTGTCTAAATGGAGATACAATTTTGTCTTGCATGATATATGAGTTGAACGCTAATAACAACTCTAGAGTCCCACTTTAATTCCAGTCAAATCAAAATCATAATTAATTACTTCAGAAGGCTACTAAATGTCCACAGCAGTGGAAAGTTTATGGGAGCACTTGAGTGCTTCTGTGCCTGAAGACTTACGTACAAAACCTTAAGCATGTAAATAATTAACAGGTCTTGTCAGTTTTCCTTGAAGCACCAGGCTTATTCCAGGGTTTCCCATGGAGCCTCATTCTCCCAATATACAAATTCACACACACAGTTAGCGTGCAGCGTTTGCCACAGAGCCAGTTTTAAAAAGCAGCAATGTCCTGGTTTTAACTGGGACCGAATTACTTTCATCATAGTGTCTGGTATGGTGCTGTGCTTTGGCTATAGGAGGAAATTACCATAACCAGCAAGGGGGCTAGGGGGCACAAGAAGCTGGGAGTGGGCAGAACCAGAACAGCTGATCTGAACTGGCCAAAGTAATATTCCATACCATATGGCATCACATGAAAAACTGTGGAGCTGGAGGTAGTCAGGGCATGGTTGCTGCTTGGGGACTGGCTGGGCATCAGTCAGCAGGTGGTGAGAAATTGTGTTGTGCATCACTTGTTTCGTGGACATTTACATTTTTATAATTATCACTACTACTATTTTTCTCTTCCTTTTCTTTTTTAGTAAATAGTGTTTTTTTTCTCAACCTGTGATTCTACTTCCCCACTCCTCTGCTCTATCCACCAACCCCCTGGGAGCAGGGGGAAAGTGAGCAAAGAGCTGTGTGGTATTCAGCTGCCTGCCAGGTTAAACCACAACAAACATGCAATGCATTAGAAGATATTAGGAGACCATGGAGGAGAAAAACAACCCCTTTTCAATCCACCAACACTGAGTTCATGATGCGACATGTTTGCTAAAACAATCAGCAGTCAATTAACAAGATAGCAATAGGAGACTGGAAAGAACACACTCTAAATAACGAACTATTTGTGCACTTGCAGCGAGATCCTTTGCAGAAAATTGTTCTTTGCCTTCTGTTCTATTCAAGAGAACATGTTTATATATACAGTTAACTCCATATTTCCTGTAGTGTCTTGGGAGCCTCTTTAAGAATCAGCATTAATCACTTTCCACACTGTGGCATCTTCCTGGTTAAATAAGAGGCTGAAGTACAGAAGGCATGCTATGAAGTATACCTAAAACAATGTTTTCCTTGAAGAGACTGTTTAACAGAGAGTTGCTAGCAAGAGCAGTGAGCTGCATGGAGATAATGCCAGATTACTCACTCACATTTGCTGCAGTGGCAGCCTCAGATAGAAATCCATGAGATTTAGGAGCACTACTGAATTTTTCAGAAATCTCATGTTAGCATTTTCTCGCAGCTCACCTCCCAGAGTCACACTATCTGTAGATGAGGTAGGAGAGCTTACAAAACCATCTGGACCATTAGGGTGCTGCCTGCTGCCCCATTCTCCATCCATGCTGGGTGGCACAGTCCCAGTCCCACATCTCAGCCACTGGGCATAGCACTGCTTTGGGACTGCCCTTGGCACCAGACACTCTACAAACAAGGCTGACATAACCCTTTGTTTTCGAACCCTGTGTTGTTTGAACCACACAGCTTCTGCCATACATCAGCTGAAAGCAGCACACAAAGATCAACTATTACGCAAAAGAAAAAAATGTCAGTGTTCAGGTTCAAATTTGTAAGCAATTACCAGAAAAATCAGACCAACCAGATGGATAACCTCAGAAGCACAATGCTCGTGTTCATTTCTTTGAGTTATATTCTGTTGCAAAGTATGAAATACATACTGGCAAATGGACAGGTCATGTCATTTTAAATCAACCAGAAATTAATGTGATAACTTATTGTTTCAAGTACTACTTCCCTTTATAAGCAAGTTCCTCAAATTTTCTGGATATATGTATTTTCAGCCCTAAAAACATCTCTTTTGTGATTTAACAGAAAGGCAAAATGCGCTGCAGCACGAGAGCAGGAAACCAGTGCAACAGAATTCCCTCTCAGAAGAAATTTAGATGTTATGTAATAAGCAAAGCCTATGACAAAAGTACGTGTAATGTACTGTAATTGTGTCATTTCTCAAAGTTTTACATAATGATTTTCTGTTTCTAAATTGTACTTCATTATTGCGAGCGGGAGAAGGTAATTGTTCTCTGGGTGCTGCTGATAGCTCCTAAGGGCACAATCAATCCTGCTGAGACACATAATTCATGCACTGTTTGCCTCTGATACAGCTACATTTGCTAAAGCAATGCTGTGATTAGATTCCTCCGGAATAAATGCAACTATAAATCTGTGTGTTGCAAATATTACTAAAAACTACATCCACTAAAGGAGTCAGGCAACTAACATGAGGCTAAGGCACAACTATCAGGCCACCAACCAAACAATACATAAATCTCAGCTATTGCTTAACCTTGGACACAATTACAATCGCAGGGCAACTTCCTGCCTAAATCTAGTCCTCCGGTGTTGCTCAGCAGGAGCAGTTTGAACTTTTCCCCACATCAGGGACACCAGAGCCAGGGCATTAAGCTTTCTTGTGCCACGTTTATGTAAAGACTGAGTCTTGTGTGTAGTTAACATAGGACAAGCAAAATTTGATTCCTTCAGAAAATGCAGTCAAGAACTCATAACAGAAATAATGGCCATGGTAGCAGTCAAGAGGTGATCAAGAAGGGATAGTGCTCTCCACAGCTCCTGAACAGGAGGGACAGAGTTCCCTCATCTACCATGAACTAAACACAGTCCTAAGTAATGATTCAGGTACTCAGAAATTACACAAACTGAACTGAGAAACTGAACTGAGGATGAGATAGATCTAACTCTCCAAATTAAGACATTTTCTTTCAAGCTGGCTGGAGAGAAAAAGAAACAACAGCATTTTCAGGCATAATACACCTTACTTACAGAACATATAATGATATGTATTACTCCCTAGTTTTATGTTTACCACACCAACTGTCCCAAAAAGCAAAGTTAGATATAAATGCATGCACCGCAGACTGCAAAAGTTAGCTGAAATCAATCTTGCGCTAAGCATATATTAATAATTTAACTAACCAAGAACATGGAGAAAGTGAGTTGGCGCATTGTTTTAATATTATTTATGTTACCACTGGACTATGCAGAAAGCAGAAAGATGAAACTGAAAAGGTATAAATCTCTCTTAACCGTGGAGGCAGTCATATTTAAAGCATGCCCTTGCACTACGTTGATTTCCACCAATTCCACGTAGGCCATTAATATGCAGAAACCAAATTATGAAGTCAATAATATAAAAAATGTGGGAGTCTCGACAAACCTGTATAACTCCTACAAAGAGTTTCACATAAGGCTGTGTAGTCACTAGAGTTTTTACCAGGATTCATGACCACTGATATGTTAATCAGACTTGAAGGTGAATATTCATTTCACAGTGTAGAAAAGCAGATTTACAGAATTTTCCTTCCATTTGCCAACAAGGTGTATCCTTCTTGGATACATTTGTGCTGAGTTGCTCTTTCCACAACAGCCTGTTTGAAGACATACGTCCAGTCTTTGTGCACTGTTTGGTACAGTGGAACCTCAAAGCAGATCTGAGACTTTATGGACGTAAAAAATAATAATTCTTTCTCTTGGCCTAAAATTATGTACATAGGCCATCCACATGAAGACAGAATGAAGTACACTTGATTTTTTTTACTGGTGCAGTGATCTATTCATATTTTTACCACACTTGCAGAACTGAAATAGAGATTTCCTAAAGGATCATATATGAATCATTATACTTTTAAAGGAAATCAGAAGTACACATCTGCTTTTAAAAAACAATATCATTACTCAGTGCACCACCTCTTGCAGATACTTCCTCTCATTTTCTACTTTCTATTTTCAAATTCTACTTGCAAATATTATAGAGGAAAGGAAATACAAGACAAAAAAAAAAAAAAAAAAAAAAAAAAAAAGGAAATGATCAGTATATCCTCACTGTGTTTTGTATTCCCCAGTAGAGAAACAAAGATAAGTAATTTTACCCAAAAGAAAGTAAGATTCAAAGACCAACACACGCATTTTTTCTGTTTCAGTCATTTTCTCCCTGAGCACACACGAGCTGCAGCACAGCTAATGTTGACTGTGATCATTTTTCATGGTCTAGTTGCTGCCTACTGTTTTCATTTCTCTTAGTTTAACTCATTCTTCTTTTCATTATTTATTTTCCACTAATAATATCTTTTCATTAGTATTTTCTTTTTTTCTACTTTGGTCGGACACTCCCTCATTTAGGAATGAGGTCTTACACATGTTCTTAGCCCAAATGGTCTCTCGGGCAGGGCATATTCAGAGTGAATGGAAGAAGGGGAAATGTCAGAAATGAGGGCGAGCTTGCAGGCTTCAGGTGGCACCCCTCATAAAGCAGGAGCAGACAATCCAAGCTGGAGGTGAGGATGAGCTGTCTACTAGTCCTGCCTACAGAGACATAGACAGAACAGGCATATTGCCACCTCCCTACCTATCTATCCAGCCACTGCCTTGAACTTTCTCCATGCATGTACACATCTGGATGTCAAGGTATGGGATAGCTACTGCAGACTGCCTATTCTAAGATTGTGGTTCTAGACCATGACCTTCATCTGCAGAAAAAGTATTCTTTATCTTTCACCCGTAGTGCTGATAACTTTAGTGTATTACACAGTATCTATGTTTGTGAACATACAAAGAGATGCTAGCTACTTTTCGAACGAATTTCCTTTTGTTGTTTCTACCAACAGAGAAGATTTTCTTGGTTTCCTTTGCCTTTCCACTCCCCGAACTCCAAATCTCTCAGGTAGTGTTACCAATGGTGTAATTTGCCATTTCTCTCTCTTGTGATTGCTGAATGGTCCAAATAGTCTAATTCCTAACCATACACCTAACTTCAGACTTCAACCTATTGAATGAGCCAATCTAAAATAGACAAGAAAATATGCATTAGTTTTCCATTCAATTGGAGGATGTTTCTCACTCCACAAAATGAAGGTGTGTCACTTAGTACTTAGATGACATTCCGAAGCCATTCTCTGACAAACTGCAGAAGCTGCACAAACTCTTTTTAAAGAGTTACTGAAAAGCGCCAGCACTATAAGTTAGTACTAGTTATTTCCACAGAGATTTTTCATTTCTGGCTTTCAAGGCCCTCGGCTAAGGTAAACAACTGCAAAATAATCCTTTAAAGGAGAGCAGCACTAGCAACTGTGTGTTGTATGAAAAATTAGTTATGAATGTATAACTCAGGGCTTCAAGGAAACTTTTAAAGCCAAGTATACATTAAGGACCTAATACTGTTGTCACTGAAGTCTGCTAGAACATGACTGGACTTTAAATGACCACTGGAAGTTCCTGTTCTCCCATAGAAACTCAACGAGTCAAGCATTATGCTAATTCTTTTCAATTATTAAAGACAGACATACTTAACATCAACAGCAGCAAATCGCTCCACGTATGGTGAGTCGTATGAGTGTGCTTGAGGGTGGCAAAAGGCACAAGGCTGAGGGGTCATATGCTAGCTTAGAGAGACAGGTAGTTGGAGAAATATCTCTTGCTGCTTATTCTTGTTATTAATAATACATGTATTACCCCAGGACTTAGAAATCCAATATCTACCAAGTTTCTGCATGAAACACTCTACAAACTCAGAAGGCTGCCCTAATCACTCACACCCACAGCAAGTAGACAACAAAGCATTACAGGCAGATAAGAACCAATCAGACAGTATTGATTGGTGTGGTAGATAACAGCATTTGCAAGCCAGCAGACTCATCATCGCCACATCCTGGCAGAAATCACAGGCACAAAGAGCTATTTTAAGGGACAATCCAAGGAGAGACAATAAAGCTGTTACGTATACGTTTTCAGAAGCTGCTCTGCAGCATACTGGACAGCACAAGTATTCTTGGCACACTCTAGAAAACTGGTGAGCAGGCAGTCTTAACTTACTGGGATGATGGGGCGCAGCATCCAACATCCTTAATATGAATGAGAGACGCTAGGCTGGCTAATATAGCTGATTAACTCTATCTCCATGTTTAAATGTTGTGGATACGTTGTGCAAAGCCACATGAAGAAAAGGCACCCAAGCAGCTTTGGTAGCAGAATGCAGATAAATAACACACCTCTTCACCTTAGAACTTGCAAAGTGGTTGTTTTAGGACACAGAATCATGCTCCTGTGGGTATATTACTTCTGTTCAGAGCTTGCTTAGATTTTTCTGTGCAGCACGGAGAGCTTTAGGTTCCTGCAGAAAATCAGGGATAATAATTGCATTTTATTCTGTCTCACTGATTCACAGTGAAACTTTAGGAGGCAGGTCTTTTAATTTTCATTTGTGCAATATCTGTACAACACTGCCCAGATGCAGTCTACAGCCCCTACCAATTCCTTCAGTACAAGTAGTAAAAACAGTAATAAGGTAATTCTCAAAATACCTTCAAAGAGTAGACATGGACTATAACATTTTAAGTTGCATCAGGAAGAGCCTAATGGTGGTTTACCCACAAGAAACTGATCTCACTTACTACTGGCACTCAGAGGCACCTAATGGCATGTTAGAGGCAGAGCAACAAGAGAAGATCAATGTGACACAAAAAGAAAAAAACCTGACCCAGTGGTGTGTGGAGAAAGTGTTCAGTCAAGCACAGGGGAAGCAGCTGCTTTGTCATCTCCAAGGCTCTGTAAAATACCACAGCCTAAAAAGAATAAAAGAATTTTAAAAATAGCATTCCATTTTCCTTTCTAAAAGATTTTTCACCCCCCTCATTTTCTCTTCTGAAAGTTTTTCTCACCATCAAAGCATTTTAGCTTTAATATTAAAGCGATATATCACTTTCTTTGTCTTTCCTTTTATTCTAGGGGAAAAAGAGTATCTGAACGCTTTCCTTCATTGTCAGATTTATTGTCTTACATCTAGAAAAGAATTCTAAGTAGGCTGAGAAGCTCTGGTGGAAGTTCAACAACCTTCTACCTATTTAATAATAATTTTTAAGTCTCTATCGTACTATGCAAATGACATTAACACATCCATCGCAGATCTTGCAGTCAAAGTCTTTTTGCAGACAAAACAGGTCTGTGCACAACAGGAAGCTTACCTGCCAAGGTCCCCAGTCTGTCTTCCAAACACCTTCCTTCTGACACAGACTGGCATTTCTTCCTTTGGTAGGAGAATATAGAGAAGTGATGCTACCAGTTGTTACTTTGAAGCTGGAGAAGCATGGCAGGAAACAGTAACTATTACCTCCTAAAATGGTACTGGAAAAACACAGTGGATCAGACTGCTGGTGGGACAAGATATTTTGTAAACCTCCTATCAGGACCTGATTGGAAATAGCTGTCCATGGGTTCACTTTCAAGGGTAAATCCCCCCTGAAGCCTGATTCAAGACCTCACTTAGAAACTAGGGAGAATTATACCAATGCAGTGTGGGAGAACAAACTGTTCCCACTGGCAACTGTGAAACAAATGGCTTAACAAGACATATTTTTATTAAAAGCAGAAAAAAGAAAAAAGAAAAAAAAAATGGCTCTAGCAGACAGATAAACAGGGTGAAAATAAGAAATCCTCAAAACTTTACTATAATTTATGGCCTTTTCCTCTGGGGAGGGAACAGCTATGCCAGACAAATGCCTTTCCCCTTCTCTGCTAGCCTTCAGTGGTGATGTGAGACTGCAGTTTTCAATGCAAAATTTCAGCATGACAGTCTGCTTTGGGGAGCCCATGGCTCCAACCAGCTGCTCCCCTGATGCTGGGGTAAAGAGGAATTTCATGTTACTGACCCCCTGTCACTGCAACACAGCAGGTTTCCTCTGAACACAAGGCTGTACTTCTTTACTGTGGGGGTGACCAAGCACTGGAACATGCTGCCTAGAGATTATGTGGAATCTCCTTTTCTGGAGACATTCAAGAGCTGTCTGGACACAGTCCTGGGAACCCTGCTCTGAGCGTCCCTGCTTGAGCAGGGGTTGGATCAGGTGACCTCCAGAGGTCCTTGTCAACCTCAACCAGTCTGTGATTCTGTCATTTCAGCTGCAGGAACACTTCACGAGGTCACTAACAGGCCACTGTGCCTTTATCCTGCCACGCCATGAGTTTCAGAGGAGGAGGTGGAGAGTGAGAACATGGAGCTGGGGAGAGAACACACCCATGGTGTGGTCTTTCTCAATCTTTTCTCCTCCTCGGCCATGCAGGAGCTCATCACTTTCTCCTCCTCCTTTCCTGCAGAAGGACAGAGCCCTTCACCTCAGTCTCCACTCACCAGCTCTCACCAGAGCCAGACACAATGAGGACTGACCCAGAGATTTGAAATGCCTGCTGTCGGGGCGTATATACACTCCTATGACCACTCCCAGGAGCAGTAGCTTCTTGCATGCATTTCCTACATGGCACTGAGATCTCTCTCCTCCTGCATTTCTGGGTGGTACAAAGGACCCATCTAGAAGCTGCTAGCTCTGGCCTCTGCTTTCTGAGTAGCCCATGACAGAAAGCACAGCTCTCTCACCTTCAAAGAGCAAAGACACCCAGCCAACAGCCCTCAGGGCAAGAGGACATGCTGATGGCTTTCCCATTTCTCAGGAAAAGTGGCTTCCGTGAGGGAGGTGAAAAGAAAACACACAAGGGAGAAGGCAGGAGCTGCATGTGGGAGTCCCCTGGCAGAAGTGGGAACAAACACTTGCAGACAGATGCCCAAAATCAGTCACGACGCTGGAAATGGAAAGGAAACAAGAAAACTCGATTAGCGTCATAGTTTTCCTTTTTTTTTTTTTTTTTTTCCAAGTCTAGGAGCTCCCGGGGGCTGAAAATATAGCCTTCATGCAGCCTAGGCAATACTGTTTTTTACCAAGGGCAAAATAAAAAAGAATTTAAAGATTCTTCATTTCCAATGGGAAGATCATCCCTGTCTTGTACTGCAAGTACAACTCAATGAGGAATGCTGCTTCTGATAAAACCTCGTGCACAACTCTGAAAAAACAATACAAAAGTTCCTTAAATACTAGCTGCATGGGATTCAGTTAATGTCTTCACTATAGAAAAATATAAGGCTGATAAGGACAGAACTAGCAAGTTCTGAACCAGCTCCTGTAAAGGAACAAAGGTCTCTAGAGCAAATAGCATCATTATCAATAGAAATACCTTTCCATTTTCTGTAGTGTTTTAAGAATGCCTATTCTGTTCATGAAAATCTGCTGTTGATTGAAAAAGCCAGCAGTTTTCAAAGTAGTAATAGAAATTACCCGCCTTTCTCTGTATGCAGTATTTGCTTTTTCCTCTGTGATTTAACTGCCTTGATAGCAAAACAGCTTTAATTAAATTACTGCAGACAGCTTAGGCAGACACAGTTATACTAATAAAAAGGGGAGATAAGATATTTATAGACAGCATCAACAAATACATCAATATATTGTCTATACAGATTTAAATACATTTATATTTCTTCCACAGTCTCAAAGAAGAGGAAAGCCTCTGGAATAAACAATAGCTATGGTAAGCCTTCACAACTTTTACACCAGCTTGATTTGATTACTAACATTCAGATTAAAACTGTGCTTCAGGCTTCCAATGCATGAAAGCTTAGTAAAAGCCACAAAATATTTGAAGGTGAAAAATTGCGTTTTGCTGGTGGATTTATTTTAACTCTGGAGCTAGATAAATTTCAAATGGTGCACACTGACAAAATGACACATTCAGTGGTTCCACTTTGACTGCAAACAGAACTGCACTGCTTGATCCTCTTCCTTCTCCTTCAGAGATCACTTTCTCTTTTTCAACCAAAAAAAAAGTGTGGAGTCTGTCTCTCTGTTCTACCTTACAGCAGCACGAGGACAGCAGGAGGTTGGCAAACAATGCTGTGAAATAACCAGTAAATAGATGTATGGCAGCAGAACTGCCAATTATCTGTTGATAATGAAACTGTCAAGAGTTATCTAAGAGAGAAACACATCTGGCCAGGCAGAGTATCCTCAGTAATCCAAAACTTTTTGTTACCCTGTCACCACACAGTTTAACAAGTATTCAAAATTGAGCTCATCATAGAGGCTGTGTGTCAAAGCATTCTTCAAAAATTTACTATTGAAATTTTTATAAGATCTTGATGAGTCATGCCATTAATTTGGACAGCTGTTTGAAGCTCAGGGCATGCAGTAGCCATTCCAGTCAAGATGAAAGGAGGAGCGGGGAGCACAACTTGCCCGTTTCAGAGAATTCTCTTTCTAATCACGATCAAAGCCACCGAAAACTTCTTTGTAGTGCAGGTGAAAATTTTTTCAATTAATGGTTCCCGCCCACCCAATGGGAAACACTGAGTTGCTGAAACTTTGTAGAAAAGACTTAGACTTGACAGATTTCTTCAGTAAATTTTTTTTTAATTAAAAATACAAACACACCATATACTTTCAACAGATCTTTGTGGGCAAAAAATTTGTAATCACAAACATTTTTTAGCATTTTTAAACTTGAAAATTCTCCCATTTGTTTCTCCATTGTTTATTGATTTCCTGAGAGTTTCAATAATTTGAATAAGTTGATTCCATGGACATAGACAGTGGATACAAGAGTCAATGGGATGTTTTTACGTGCTTTCATCTTTCTTCTCCAGAACAAGTTTTCAGCAAAATAAATAAAATTTCAAAAGAAAGTAAAATTAGTCTATGTAATTTTTCTTATCAACTTTGACAACGTTATTTACCATTTCTTCCATTAACATACCGTCCACTTCTTACCTCTGTAATCTTCAGATTTCCTACAAATCTTGACCTCAAAAAATATAGCCAACATGTGAGAGAGATCAGACTTCTGAGTGCAGGAGAATGGGAGACACCCAGCTCATCAATATATTCCACTGCAGGAGGGGTCATCATGCTACTCCTCTGAACCACTTCCATTGCAAACCTAACATGAATGTCTTTAAGAATAAGAAAGTAGCTATTGTAGTTTTTCAAATCCATAAAACTTTATGAAATTTGTAGATATTAAATGTTATTGCTTCTACTAAGTCTGAGATTACGCAGACTGAAAGTTTGTGTAGAAATAGACAGAGAGATGTGTCTCTGTATTCCTGAGAAAGCACAGCTTTACTGCCATCTTTTTCCAAAGCACAAGTTAGGGCATTTGTTAAAGGAAACACATAAATTTATAGCTTACTTTACTTAATCATAAAGGAATAAAACAAGTTTAAAATGTTCTGCCACTGACAGCCAGTAGATTTTTATCTGGCTTTTCCAGAAGATACCCACTTTACCTTTTCTGATACAGCTCTCAGTAGAAACTGACTCTAAGTGAACAAAATCACTTCTATTTTTCACTTTTTTCATATGACGTCTTGAAAAAGATAAGATGTTAGAGGTTTATTTCATAGCTAAGAAAGAAAAAAAAAAAAACGGTATTATTATTCTGTAGTCCATCTGAGTCTGCCTGCCTAACCACTACCTTCCTCTCCAGATTATGACTTTCAGTTCTGACAGTAAATATGTCAGAAGGATTATTGTGACTGCAGCTGGGAACCTCAGCCCTGTTATGGATGGTTATCTCAATCTTACTATACATTTGATACTACTTAATCCATGAGTAGTTATTTACCACTTGGGACCATGGTCGTTATAGTCTGTCTGTTAAGCAACAGACATAAAAGTTGCAAAAAACCTCAGCTGACAGATTGCACATCATAGAGGCCATAGTCAGATATCTTCTATGTGATAAGCAGCTACAGCCAAACCTATGTTAATCATAACTAACTGTAATACAAACAAAAATAAATGGTTCAGATACAACAACATCCTAGGAGTAAAGAACAGTTCATTGTTTCTCTCTTTTATCTGAGGCAAGAGAAATGAATTGCTAGCTTCATGAGTAGCAGAGATAGGGTAGCTTGGTTTCCTACCTCTCTGTATCTACAAGCTGTGCTCCCCTTCTGTGGCATATAGACAACATCACTCCATACCACATTCTGCCCTCATGTGTCATCAACATTCCACCTCCTCCTCTTGATCAACTACTTTCACAAAACTTGTAGGGACTTATTATTTTTGATATCTTTCTGACAAGTATGGTCCAGACTGTTGTTCCCTGGTCAACAACAGGGAGACAAATTCAGCATGTTCTTACAAATCCTGTTTTTTCTGTTGTTTCTACCTGGCATCTTCCAATTCCTGCTGCTTTCGATTTATTGTGGGATGGGGAAAGAGAAGGGACTGAGAGAGGGAAATCATCTGCTTTTATACAAATTACTGAGCAGAAGTGTGCCTGTGGAGGCAGAGAGCAAGAGAGATGCTTACTGCTACATCATGAATGTGCTATGAGAGGATATTGGGAAGCAGATGTCCAGGAAACAGCAAGAATGTGTCAAAGGGAAAGTTCCAGAGAGACTTCATTACAGCCTTTCAGTAACTACAGGAAAGATAAAGGAGGAGTGTAGCAATAGTATGGAAGGTAATGACTTTAGACTAAATTTTACTCAGAGAGTGGAGAGGCACTGGAAGAGTCTGCCCAGAAAAGCTATGGATGCCCCATCCCTGCAGGCGTTCAAAGCCAGGCTAGATGAGGCTTTGGGCAACCTGGTCTGTGGAATGTGTCCCTAACAGCAGCAGGAGGTTGGAATGAGGTCATCTTTAAAGTCCCTTCCAACCCAAACCATTCTATGATTCTAAGTGTGGAACTCTTGTTCCACACCAAAGAGTTGGAAAATAGGTAACGCCAGTTGAGATCTACATCTAGCGGAGAAAGTCACTGCCAAGAGAAGCTACATTCTTTGGCAAGGACAGAGATAGTTTGTTTTCCAACAGCCTGAAAGCAAAACTTTACCAGAAATATTCTGAATCACATAGCTGAGAGTGACAAAAGGAAACACAGGCTATTGATTTCTCCTTGACTTCTGCACTGCGCATAGCCATGCTTGTTGGTTGCACTTTGAGAAAAGTGAACAGGAAGGTGGTGGTGCACTGTTAACTGCCTCAAAACAAACTTGTGGCAGTGTTTCACTGCCAGCCCTTATGAAATTAATTTATCTTCTTAACGTTCCATTATCTCATTAACAATTAAAATCAATCTCAACTAGCTGGGCACTTGAATGAGAGGACCACACTAGTTAGAGATGGGCCAAAAATTGTGCAAAATAATTTGTCAAGTCTTCAGAGGTTTTAATTTTGATGCATGAGTCCAGACTGGTCTCATTGGTACTTTGCAGATGAGTAATTTGTCCAAATGTAGGAGTCCCATCTCCACCTAGACAGAAATATTTAATTCACATTCTTTTCACATGTAGAACACATAAGAAAAGGCTCCCACTTTCTCTGCATGGTTGCTGTGGAGATAAAAAGACATGCATAGATTTTTCCTTCAGCATCTTGAGTAGATATGGGTATCAAAGGCCTGACATAAGCCCAAGCGGATCTTCTGCCTTTGCCCACAGAAAGACATGAAGGTATGAAGGTGGTTCTTTGTATTCAGTGATAAGTAAGCACTCACCTTGAATTGGACTTGGATGTGTGGTTACTTTCTTTTGACAATCTGAGCCCTAAATCTGCAGAGATGATTTTCTGTATTGTCCCACTTGAATTCTGAAAGGTTTTACAAAGCTTAGCAACAGTGTTTTCCATCCATTTAAAGTACTTCAAAGGCTTTGCCCTGGACTGAGGCTCCACGAACTGCTGCAGAACGTGCACCTTCTGAATCCTCTGCTTGCCAGAACTGGCTGCACTGACCTCCCCAGCCCATTTCTCCAATTGCAATCCACTCCAATGCAATTCTAACAAACCTTCCCATGAAACATGGTGCTGGGATATTACACAGCCACATCTCATTTTCACGCAATAGCTCTACAGCAAACACAAGGCAAATTCTGGAAGAATGAGCACCTTTGCCAGTGTACAGCAAGTCTCTCAAGCTTTAATTTCATCCTGCTCCTAGTACTGTGGGGCTCTGAACTTCATTAGAAAGGATGCTTTATTAATGATTCAGCTCTGGGAACTGTGACTGATTTAAAGAGAAAGTGTACACTTTGAAGAAGATTAATGGGAATCTTTCAAATCATTCTTCAAGATCCGTTTCTGTTGTAATATCCATCAGCCAAATTACAATCTTTACATATGGTGACAGTCAGGGACAACTCACATCCCCAGCCATGTTTTCAAATGATTCAGAACACCATGTTGGGTCCATAGATAGTTTATATAATCTCATGGCATCATTCTCTCTTTCTTTTATTCCTCACTACCTCCTTCCTCCTTAAAGATATTTCTTAGACTTTTACAAGCCCCTGCCTTTCTCTGGTATTGGGGCAGTATGAGTTGCACTAATCCTGCAGCTGAAGATCTGTGTTTTTATACATGGGAGGATGTCTACACATAAGAACTCAAATGCATTTTTAAACACCCGAAGGCAAGTGTGCACGTATGCGTAAATGTGTACAAACACACACGCACATGCAGTCCCTCAGCTTCTAGTAAAAAGACCTGGAGCTCCCTACAGCAGATCTCCCAAACCAAAGTGATTCATATCACTGACACCATAGTACTTAAAAATCTTAAAAATCAAAAGTAAACAAGCCAAACTCTTAAGTACATTTTTAGTATCTAATGGGAAGAGCATTTGTTTTTTTTTTTTAAGGAATATGAATCAATTCCCCCTGAATATACGTAATTACATGACTGTAAAAATGAAATATGAACAGGATCAAACAAGAGACTATATCTGCCAGAAGAATTTTCTGTAAGGAAAATACTCAAACACATAAAACTTTTAATACTTTTTTCTCTTGAAAGTCACACAAGATAAAAGCAAATGTGTCACCATTCTAAGTGAATTTTAAAAGGTGAAGAATGACTGCTTGTTTTACTACCTCTATATACATTGCAGAATTACTTACAGCATGAAAGAGTTTTGCCAATAAAGTGGCAAGTAAAGCATGAGAAACTAAGCTGAAAATGTTCTGGGGCTGTTGAGACAGGAATTCTTTATTGTAGTGGATGAGAGCCAGTTCCCTTTGAAAATGGTGGCTTTACCACCGTGACTTCACCCAGGCTGCTATGCATACCAGTGATCCCAGTAAAGTCACTGGCATATTCGAGAGCAGTTTACTAGTTATCCAGAAGGCTCCCAGTTCACTCACAGTGCAGTGCGCCCGTGGCAGTGCAAACTGTCAGCAACTCTGTTTGGATGCCTGACTTCACGTGCTTCTTTAAGAGGCCATCAACAACTTTCAGAGGAGAGACCTCTGCACTTCATTCTCTTTGCGTTCCCAAATAACAGCTCTTTTATCAGATAACAAAATTTACTGCTATCACAGTCAATATGAGGAAATATTAAGGCCAGACATAGCCAATTTGTAAAGCTGAGTTATGCTAAACAGAACACTATACCATAAATTAGAATATTGTACTAAAGCCTTTGCTGCTGGAAGGCCTCCAGATACCTTACTTGTTACATCCCAGAACCAATCTGGTCAGGATTACTTATCACCTTCTGTAAATCAAGCTAACAAATCAGACATACGCAGTAAAATGACTTTTTTATTAGAAGCTCTCACTTGTCACATAGATCCAACAGCTGCTAAGAAGATTGGAGGAGCTGCTGTGGCTGAGACATGTCTGGCTCCTGTTTAAATCCCTTTGAGGTACTCTGGAAAAACAGTCAAAAGTACACAGCAGAAATCATGTTCCAATACACTCATCAAATAAAAACTATTATACTCACCAAAGATAAATAAAAACTGAACCAGGTGCATCAAGCTGATGATTTGAAGATATATAAAATCTATAGAAATCAGGTGTTAGGGAGTTAAAGTCTGTTTGGGGAGAAGCTTGCAATGCTGCACAGAGAAAGGTCAAAGGTCACCTCCCTTCATCTGTCTTTATTCTGACTGTCCACTTGCTCCACAGTTTGGCTGGTGTGTTTGCACCTGAATGTCCTGGCTGAGCTGCAGATTTTCTTTAAAAGGTGTCTCGTCTCCTTGAGATAAATGCAAACTGGCACCTTGGACTTCCCAAACCATAAGGCATCTCAACACCCAGCTCTGTCTCAAGTGACACAGAAAGAAGCTGCCCTGAAAAATACTTGTTACTGACACTGAACAGCAGAGCTGCAGAGCAACTCCATGTTCTCACGCATGTGCTGAATATTTTGCCTAATAGAAGATTAAAATACTTTTTTTGTTATACAATAGAAAAGTTCCTGAGCAGAATTTAAACAAGCTTATTAAAATAGACTTGACAAGCCTCCAGAATTACAATGAGCCAAGTGGTATTCCAAAATATGTCTCGAAATCACTAAGACCAACAGAAGTCTCTTCAGAATTATCTTATCTGTGCATTTAGGTTGTAACTCTGTTTCGACTGAATTAGCTGCCATTGAATACGACCACAGCAGAGAATCACCAGCTTCATCTGATATTTGCTGTCTCCTGGAATTCAGGTTTTTCTTTATTTAACAGTTTACTGAAAGGGATGGATGTCAGTGTCCTTGTAACTGGCAAACTTTCCATATACCCTGAAGCCCATAAGTCAGCTTCAGAACTGCTTAGGTATTGCTTTTACTGCCAAGAAAATGAAACAAAAAAAACAAAAAACAAAAAAAAATCCCTGTTCCGAGAATAAATTCACCCAAGAAAGCACCAGCTTCTCTTTACACCATTAGGAGGCGCTCTGTTGAGTCGTCTCCTGATTGCTCAAAAAGGAGGAAACAAAAACGAATTTTCCTCACGTAGAGGGGATCTTGAGGTGTATAATGCAACCATGTGTCGCACAGACTAGCACAAAATTCTCCCTTCTATCTCATAGTAAATCGTGTGTCCCCAGAGTGTCAAAGCAGGAAGCTGTAGGGAAAACACTTATTTTATCCTCATTTAATCAGTCACGCAGAAATAAATGCATGCCACGCTCTGCAGTAAGCAAACATATGCGGATTATGGGACAGTGCTGCCAGGGCACACATTGACACAGAAGTGGTTATCAACACAATGGGGCCAGGCTCACAAAGGTCCCTTCAGCTGGGACAAGCATGAACCTGAAATGTTCTGGGCAAGCCCTTGGGAGTCATTGGACTCCGCTCTGGCTATTCATTGCATAGCTTATTTCATAAGGATTTGGTTGCTTGAGAAAAAAAAATATTAATATCTTGCAAACATTGTTAAAGAAATCTAAGGGAAGCTGAAGTTTCTATGCATCTTACTAGTCTTGTTGCCTCCTGAAGGAAAAAAAAGAAGGAAAGGAAAGCACATCATTTGGTGCAATGCAGTGTATTACAAGGGCGAGAACTTTTGTTCTTCAGAATTATTTTTATAATGTCACCTCTGCCAGGGATGATTTAGGAGTTCCCAGATAAAGGAATGAATTTCATCAGAAGTAGAGAGATCATCTCAAGCCTTTCTTCCACTTTCTGATGAACAAAGTATCCTCCCCAACCCTCTCCACTTCTCCACTCAGAGGCAGCACTTTAAAGCAAAGGAAATTTCTGAGTCTTGGTCCAAAGAACATCCTAAAAAAATTAAGTACACGAATGTACTGAGTAGAAATGAGCTTCTTGACTAAGCTTTAGACACCTATAAAGGAGAAACTCTCTTAAACCAAGTTCTGTGAGTTCAGTGTGCCTCTCTGCGGAGCTATACTGCATGGCATCACCACGCCTGCTGCAAGTGGGAACAAACAATACCTCTCATTTACAGAAATTAAGGTTGTCACAGCACTTCAGGTGTTATGCAAGTAGGAATCCTCTCTATAAAACTAACACTTCTTCCAGTGCTAGACGCAGCAGAGTACCAGCTATAAACTTACATAAAGACATCTCCAAAGGGATTTATACATAAATCACCTTCTCTACATAGGGGAGGTTCCTGCTTAGTCTTGCTTGCCAGATAATTCTTTCTGAGTATGTGCTGGTTTCTCTTAGTAAATGCAAATAAATGAGCAAATGAGAACAGGGAAATACTCTGTGTTTTTCTCCTTCAACCAACAGAAGCAGCTGCTAAAAGAGTATGCAAAAGGTCTCTTCCTCTTCTGTACTCCTTTTACATATCTCCAGCATCGAAAAGCAACACTAAGCATTGCATGCTCCCAGCTGTGAGCCACCCACAAAAGCACTGTGCTGTGAGACCACCGATTCTGGCCATAGCGCTTGAACATCAAGAGTCCTAACACAAGCTTTCAGTGTTCATCAGGCACCACTTCAGCTAGTCTTTGTGTAGTTTGTTCTGAAAATTGACATAGTTTTTCCTATAGTCCTGAGATCTTTCCACTTAGAGATGGTGAATCTGAGACTTACTGTACACGTCTCCCTAGGCCTAGTTATTCTACTCCTACACAGACAACAGAGGAGTAGTTCTGTTGGGATAAGCTCTGTAAGGAAGGCCTCAGCTCAGACACACAACAGATCTTTTTAGCTTGCGTTAAAGAAAAAGGAACTCGGACTGGACATGTTCAGAGAATACCAGGTTGACGACCACCGAATGGAGACTTTTATCTTGTAACGGACACTTCTACAAATCAGCTTATTTAGCCTAAAAGAAAGCAACAATGCCACATCTTGAGAGAGGGTGTGATTGTGCTACAAAACACATGACATTGTTCTACAAAACACACCAGGAACATCAGGGAGAAAACACAAGAGAGAAGAATCTTCTCACAGAGAGTGTCGGCATACAAAAAACATGATTATGAAGTAATCAGATTCACAGACATCTGGAGACTGAAGTTCTGCAACAGATTTCCAGAAAAAAAATAAAATAAAATACTAGGATAAAAAAAAAAGAAATTCCAAAATAGTTTCCAACATGTTCAGATGTGTTTGCAAAATGAGGTTACTTGGCACAGTTTCTCACAAGGAAATCTGCCTCAGTACAGTAACTGCTGCTCAGTGCTACTAATAATCTATGAACGGTTCTAGGGAACTAGAGCACAGAAAGGCTGTTCAAACAAAGCATTAGTCACATCATGCTCCACACCAAAATAAAGTGCTGGAAAAAATCTTCCTGCACTCTGTTCTGCCCCTCTGCCTCTACTGCTGTCTATTCAGAGTGGCAATTCCACAAGGTACAATAATGCATTATATGAAAACAGTCCAACATACTTAGGGAAAATGTATGTGAAATATTTAAGCTTGAAGAAGTAGGCAAAAGGAAAGCTTTAAATGCTCATATAGGAAAAGAGCTATCTACAGTACACAGTTTACTGAAGGGCAAGGAATGCAATTAGTGCTTATTTCTGTACTTCAAGAGCCTTTGATCCTTTCTTAGCATATAATTTACATATTAATATTGGAAACGCTGTTTGTTTCTCCGCTGCTTTGCAACTCTCTGATGAGCACGTGCCATCAATGCATATGAACAAGAAGCTTCCACCTGCCTGCTAGGACTCACAGCCTGAAGTTCTTTACAGTGGAGTCCTATCCAGACTACTTCAGAATCAGCTGCCTCATTAGTGGACACTTTTCCATCCTCCATCCCAAGACAGCAGAGAAAGATCCCGTCAGCAGAGCTCATTCTGCTTAATGCATGCTGGGTGATGACGCAGGAAGACTTGAGTTTTTTAAAGCTAAAATGCCTCTTTACTGAGAGACCAAAATATAGATGAGCAGGAACTGTACCCATGTGTCTCCTCAAGCAGCACCTTGGACTTAAGGAAAAGAAAGCAAGCTAAAATCTAACTTTTAAAAAAATCAAGCCTTGGGGGAAAAAGGAAACAACAACAACCAAAAAAAAAAAGACAGTGACAGAAGCTCCAGTGAAGCCTGAGAGCAGGGCTGGCTGAAATCTCACCAGAGCTACAACCTCATGCTGAGTCTCAGCAGATACCTGAGTGCCTTGGCACCCACCAGCTTTTGGTCACTCAGTCAATAGGAAAGAACAGGTTTAATGCCATGTAACCAACAAAAAAGATCTGAGCATAAATATTTTAAGACTCTTCAGTCAGTGTAAAGGTCTGTTTGCTCCTGTAACCATTCTCTGGCTTTGGCTATCAGCAGATGTTACTGCCAGGGAACACGGCTCACAGAGAGCCCTGTTCATCACAGATGATCTTCCCAGCAAGCAGAGGCTGCCATGGTGCCAGTTGTTCTTGATGGCTTTTCTTCTCCAAATCCATTCAATTCGCTTAACACATTTCTACTTTTACATCTGACACATCGTATGGCAATGAGTTCCTAAGCTGTATTACAGGCTGTGTGGAAAAGTGTTTTCTCTCAGTTGTTTTAAGCCAGATGTCTAATGACACCATTACACTGCCCCCACTGCACAGGCTAAGAGATACAGGGAACAGTCATCCCTAACTAGCCATCTCTACACACATCTCAGTAGTCTCTTTCCCACGCTAAAGGTCGTAGCTCATTTAATTTCTTCATATACAGAAGCCATTTCAGATTTCTGGTTAAACTTACTGTACTTCTCTGTACCCTTTCAACCTCCAGAATATATTTTTGAGATGAAGGAGTTATAAAAGAACTCTCTGTTCAATATTCTGCATATGTACCCGGTGACAAAATGACGTTTAACCATCCATTCCTTCCCTTTTCACTTCTGACTTTCAATTTAACTTCAGTTCTTATTGATCATAATCAGGATTCTTTCAGAAAATTATGCACAATAACTTCAAATTATTCCAGCTAACAGGAAAATTATAATTTTGTACATATAGTCAGGATTGGTTTTCCCAAGTGTCTTGCCTAAATTTTATGAGCACCAGATTTCATCTAACATTTTTATTTTACAGTCAATTAATATCAAGCAATGATAGAGAACAAAGAATTTAAGGAACACCCTTCATGGAATGAAGAGCATCTTCTGATGCACTTTGCAGTTGGTTTGAGTTTTGACTATTCCAAAATATTTTGTCTGTTCAACCAGCAGTTGTCACCACATCACCCACCCCTTTTCTCAGCTCACTTCTGAAAATACCAAACAGCACAGAGCTGGGACTATGGACTTTCCATTGTGAAAATGGAGACCATTTACTCCCATCCTATGACCCCCTTCATTTAACCAATTATTAATCCAGGACAGCTTAATCCCATCGAGACACTGTTGAAAGGTTTTTGTAAATTTGTTATTAACTACATCACTCTTATCTTCAAAGAACTGAAATAGCTTTGAGGAATGACTTCAGACTACAAAATCTGCTTTCACTCTTCCCCCTTACATTGTACCTCATGTCTCTACTAACTCTGGCATTTGTTACAGCTTCTACTGATTTTTTTCAGTAGAAAAACAAGACAACAGTTTCCGTAGTTCCAAGAACTCTCTGTGCAGCCCCTTATCATAAACTGGTGCCACTTTTCATCCATTTAAAAGGAAAAAAAAAAAAAAGAAAAAAAAAAAAGCAACAATATTTTAAACTGTAGGTTAGAAACAATAATTAATTGTTCTGTAAATTCAGCCCTGAGTTTCAAGGGAACATACTGCCTCCTGTTGTCTGGTGTTGCTACTTCGATACTATTCTTTCTAAACTCTCTTCTTGTGAATTTTCATATCAAGAGATTTTCTTAGATGCACCTCTGAAAACAGAATGTGTAAGAAATCTTCCACAATGAAGATGGAAGGTCATGAGTGGTCATCAAAGAAAATAACTTTAACTTTTGTACTCTACTTTCACTGGTCTCCCTTTAATTTCTTCTTCCTGTTTCAGATATCAGTAGCTACACTTAAAATAACTTACATATTCATTTTTAGATTTTTAATGCTTGTAGAAAAGTGAGATTTTCCATTTGACTGAGCTGCTTATACTCGTCTCATGCTGAACTAGATTTTATTTTCTTTTAAATGGTGACTGATGAAAATAGAGACCTTATTTACCCACAGATGTATTGTAGGCAACATACAGTATGGGATAGGATGTCTTACAGCAGCATCCTGTGACTTAGCATAGGAAACACTCACTTCATCGCAGAACATCCAACAATGCCAACAATGAAAGAGAAAAGAATGAAGAATAAACTTAATTTCAAGACAGCACTTTTCTGTAAAACAGTTGTTCTCCCCTTACTCTCTCTCAAAAAAAAAAAAAAAAAAAAAAAAAAAAAAAAAAAAAAAAAAACCCTATACTTAAATTAGAAGGCTGGACTATGTTATTTAGATACAATCCTAAATGTGAAAGGAAGAATCATTTCTGCTCTGGATTTATCATTAGTCTCTGAACACAAAGCAAATGTTCAGTGTCACATTTCTAGCACCACACACTGTGATTTTTCCTAACTGAGAAAGGCTCCAAGGAATCCAGCCTCTGCTCATCTGCAGAAAGAACTTGAGCTGCCATTTGTACAGAGAGTCACTGCTCCTCACTGGAACAGAAGCACTAAACCTCCCTTCTGAAGCCACACAAAATACATTGGCTGAAATGAACATCAACCCTTCAGTGCTCACTTACAAAAAGGAAACCAAGTTTTCTCTCTTTAGTGCTCCTTCTTTCTTTTAGAAGTTATCAAAATTGGATATCGCTTCCATAATGAAGCAGACAAATATTTTCTGCTCACCCAAAGTATTACTTTTTTTTTTGTCAGCAGCATTTTCTTCTCATTACTTCTTCGCTGGTATTTTCTGTCACCACTATGTTGAGACCTATGAATCATCATGGCAATTATATCCAGGCCTTTTAAAAAATAAGATGATGAGCTTTTACAGATACATTTATGAGTATCTATTGAGAAACCCCTCTGTAGGTGCGAGCTCTGGAGAGTACCTTCAGCAGCTTTTTATTATTATTATTATTTACCTCTGTATAGAAGCTTCTAGCTTCTAAAATTTATGATTTTTTCTCAATCCTAACCTCAGTGGAACTACGTATACAATTAAGAACTAATCGTTTGAGAAAAGATTGCTTGATAATGTACTTAAATTTGCACAGTTTTGGCTCAGTCATTAACCGATGTAGCTTAGCACAGCTCCAAGGAAATCAGTTCAGTGATGCTGAAAGTCTAGCTCCCACTATTCACATATTTAGAGGGTACATGAGAGAGACAAGATGACACTGTCCAAAAAAAAATCCCTAATAATAAAAATATATAACTTATTAATCAGCAAACTAAAATGTAAAACAAGCTAGAAAGGTATTGTTTATTTGGATTTTCATTGACATCTTCACAGGCTAATAAGGAAATTGATAAGTCACAGATTAAATATCAAATCTCTGTCCTGGGATTTGAAACTTTAAAAAATAGAAAGGTACAGAAATTAAAAGGAGCTGTAGAGAATGGGTATAATTTAGTATATTTAAGTTATTAGTAATCAGGAGATGATTTTCTGGGAACCTGTTTGGATGACAAAAATGTTGAGCTACGTCAGTTCTGAAGGAGTTACGAGGAATTAGAAAAGGTGTAAGAATATCAAGTAGTTACAATTTCTAATACAAAGGGACCAGGGAACACTCTGCTCTTAATAAGAGAGATTGTCCCCAGCTGCCCAGAATTTAATATACTATGCTTATCCTAGGCTGCCCTGTAACAGCTCCCCACACCTTGCTTTGTCTTTCTCTGTTTCCAGGAACTGGCATCTTTCTTTCTTACAAAAGATAAGACACTCCAGAAGAAAAGTTCAGAGCTGAATTGGCTTCTTGTGCTTTAAACGCTGCTATCAGAGAGACAGTGAGCTCTGTCTCACCTCCTACAGCCTGATATTAAAACGTGTTTTTCTAATGGCACTTCAACTCCCAAGAAAAGCAAATAAGAAATATACAAAAACTATTGCCACAGCCCAACTATGTCATCAGAGCTTATGCAATTCCACCTCCAGGATACTTGTAACTTACTTGAAACAATAGTTACATCTTGGCAGTGTCCTTCAGCAGCAGACTCTCAGCACTGCTGGCAAGCTCTTCACATGGCCTCAGAAATGATAAGCAAAGCGAAAAGCTAAGTGGTTGTTTCAAAGCAGCCCTTGTATAGGAGCTGCCAGAAGGGAAAATGGGTCACAGCACTTGACAGTCCTGAAGTGCAGTGGGAAGAACAGAGCTTCTTCTTGCACCCCTCTCAGCACGCAAGGACACTTGAGCTCTTCCTCCCGCTTTTCCTCCCCTCCTCCCTTTCTTTCTCTACTTCCTTCTGCAATAAAATCCCAGTGGGCTAGTCCACAACCACCATGCAACCATTCAGAGATACCCTGAAGTGCTGACCTGCGAAGAGCAGCTGGCTATAAAGGCAAACAATAGATCTTCCAGTAAACATTCTTGCCGTTATCTTACGCTTCTGTGGGCACAGCAGCTTGCGTAACAGCATTTATACAGAAAAAGAAAGTTGTTTGCTGACCTCAGTCTTGTAGATCTGTAGGAAGCCTATGGTATACAAAAGAAATACCTGGAAAAGTTCAGTACGGTCAGTCACAACTTACACATAGCTAAATGTATTTTATTAACTATAAGCTTCCATTTCAAAGAATCCTCATATGACATTTCTCTAAAGAGAAAACAGAACAGAACAATCTTTCAAAAAAAGAACCCCATAATGCTCACAATTAATTCAGTTCTAAAATATGCAGAACATAGGCCCAAAAGCCAATTTAAAATCTTCAACATAAGATCAAAAACTACTGCAAAAGGGTATAAGTAGTTTTAAACAGAAATGTTCTCCTTAGGAATCAAATTATTTCACAAGTTGACAATTTTCTGTGTTCAAAGCTTCCCTTTGAAGCAACTTTCCACGTCGAGATCTGATGGAATCACTCAATGTTACAAAACAGGAAGGTATTATTAATTATTCCTATTATTTTGAGAATTCCAAAGTGACAGTCACATTAAAAACCTCAAGCCTAAGATAAACAAAAAAAAAAAAAAAGACTTGTCCCCTCCTTACAGAGATTATAACTGATATAAAAGAGAAAGCAGACAAAAATATATAGAACAACGATACAGTTCTGTTTCACATATAAAGAAAGAGCGGGTCAATCAGGTATTCGTAACAGTTTCCTTTAAATACAAGGATGGCCATACTTCTGCAGGGAAATGGAAGCACTGTCCTATCAGTCCCTGCCAAATGCAGCCTCATCATGTGAAAACAGCATGCAATGGAGAAGGAAGTGAAAATCAATACTGTCTACAAAACTCAAAGCACTGGTAAGTCAGTCAGCCAGATGACTGAACCATATGTGTGCAAACACACAGTCAGACAGTAAGGGACATCAGCAGAAGAAAATACTTGGCATTTCAATGTTATTAGTTATTTTAATTTAGCTAAGATTGTAATTGCAGCCACATAGCAAGCCTAACACTCGAGTTCTCCTTAAGACCAGACACGAAGAGGTACAACAGTTTGATGAAAAATCTAAACACAAAAGTGAGTTTCATACATATTTTTAATCAGATCTCTTCCTTTACCACTCCACCTCTCCAGCATGTGTGCACAGCACTGTGAACGACACAGCCTCACAGATGCACAGGTGCTCTGCAGCCAACTCACAAAATCTGTTCTGCTGAATGTGTGATCACATCACACTGCTGACTTACACAGTAGTTAACAGCTTTCTGCAGCAAAATACATGCTTCAGCTTGTTCGTGACATCACCTGCCATTTTGCATCTCTAAGCCCCAGTCTGTGGATGTCAAAAGCACGAACTCATCTAGAGACTCATGGTAGCTATTTATAGGTTAAATAAGGAAAGGATCATACTCATCACTTAATGATAAAAATGTAAAGAAAAAGACACTTTTTGAATAGGTCAAAGAATTTTATAGCAACAGTTGTAAACTTCACTTCTGCCTCCAGCACCTCCTTCTTGTTCACTCTTGTTCACTCCTGCATAATGATTTTTTCAAGGGGTGCCAGTGTGCGAGGAAAATGAAATTATCTCTGGCTATTTCCACGGCTCCTGCAGTGATTGGAATTTACCTATGGGATTAGCTACTCAGACTTGACATTCGAAATACAGGTGCTGCAAAATACCTGCATCCTGTCAGGAAGGCATGATGTATTCACAGCCTAAAAGCAAGAATTTATTCAGCGATGCTACTGCATTCTGATTATGTGACACTACACGACACCAGGGATAAACAGAAATCAAAGACAGTGACATGAATGGGAGAACAGTGCAGCTAAAAGCTTCAGCAGAAACGCTCTGAAAGAATTAGAGGGAAAGGATATGGGAGAAACCTAAACAGCATGCATCTCTGCAAGCAGTGAGTGCCAGAAAAAAATGGAAGGATTATTAAAGGAAAGGTTTAATATCAGAAATCTGTAGTTGTGAAGCAGTGGGTGTGTTTAATCAGTTTTCAGTTAGCTTGGGCAAAAGAAGCTGGATCTGTACGAAGTACACAGATTGAAGGAACTCTGTCTTTTAAAAGTGACATTCCACAGGGGGTGCAGAAGAAGCTTTTCCTCCTCCCAGGAGCCCTGTCCCATAGAAAATACCTTGATGATGATGACAAAAATTCATTTTCAGGCAACCTTAAAAAAGGCGCAAATACTGGACACTTTCCTTTTACCCCGATCCTACCTGTGTGTGCCCAGAGCATCTCTGCATTGCTGGCTAAGACACTTAGGAGTCCTTCTGAGTAGAGAAGGGAAGGGAGTACATCCATGAGAAACACTCTGTCCTCTCAGAATTACACAATAAAGGATATATGTGAAAATGACACTACTACTTTCTGTGGTTATGTTTCATAGGCAATGACTGATGCACCATGTTCTTAGGCAAACGCTTAGCCCAGCCCATCTGGACAGGAGCACATTCCTGCAGACACAAGTCAAATAACTTTGAGTCTAGTCAAGGATGAGAACTTCAGGCAGAAACTTATTCCCTCCTCAGTAACTTTCACCTCCATGCCTTGACTGTGAGCCCCCTGTGAGGCACCCACCCCTCAGTGGGCAGAGGACATGTACCACAATTGATGGGTTTCTGTACAGCAGTGGGAACCTCAAAGCCAGGCCACGTCCAGTGACATTTGACATTCATTTCTCCAACACCCAAACCTGCAGGAGGACCCAGGCTCATGTCATTGCACTGTGCCTCCTGGACCTCGGGCTGGTTGTGACACATCATGAACAAAGCATACAGAAACCTTCACAACTGCTGCTGGTGTAACATGTGGATTAAAAGCATTTCTGTCACCACTGGGGCCAGGCAGTTTAACATTCTTTGTGAACACTGTGCTTGCTTTCTTAAAAATATTAAGACTGTCAATAAATGTTTCCTGATTTGCATAGAATGAAACTATGTTGTGCTGTAATTCTTGCTTTGTTTTCTTGCATATTATTTCTATTGTTGGCATAATCTTTGAGATTTGTCATCTGTGCCCTGAGCATTAAAAAACCCATAGGGACGCCACTTATCTTAATCATTTTTTGACATTTTCATACACAAAGTTCCCTGAATAGTGACAGGTTCAGTACTGTTAAAAAACAGCAGGGCGAAAAAAAACAATTAAACTAACAATTCTCCATGGAGCAAGGCACATACGCAACATGCCTGCTTGATTACTTGTTCTGTTCTTGCCTATGCAGGGTATATCCACAAGAAGATTTTCCCCTGTGGGCACAGCACATCTCATTTTCCTAAAACTCTGCTACTTCTTTGCAAAAGAGAAATACAAATAAAATATGTCTATAATGGCTTTCTTTACTTCAACTATATATTCTGAATTTACAAGAAGGGCTACCATATCAGAATACTTTTTAAGTCTCCGTACTTTCTAGGTCTCCAAGGGCATATAGCAACAGGATGAGAGGAAGTGTCTTTAAACTGGAAGAGAGATGATTTAGACAGATATTAGAAAGAAATTCCTTACTGTGAGGGTGGTGAGACATTGGAACAGACTGCCCTGCAAGGTTGTGGATGCCCCCTCCCTGGAAGCACTCAAAGCCAGGCTTTGAGCAACCTGGTCTAGAGGGAGGTGTCCCTGGGTATAGCAGGAGGTTGGAACTAGATGATCTTAAAGGTCCCTTTCCAAACCAAACCATTCTATGATTCTATGTTCACAAAACATCCCATGCAGTCATAGGAACACCTCCTATGAGAACACATCCGCACTTCAAAATCAGCCATATTAAAGAACTCCACGTGATACAGAGTGAACCCAGACTCTGATTTATAGCAGATCCAGATTGCAGTTAGTCTTCTGCCGCTTCAGCAGTCCACGATCAAAGCACTTAGGCTAAGCAAGTCTTCTCTGTTCCCTCCGTAGTCCAAGGAGTATCTTTTGTTGCAGGCATCTTCCTGCTCTCTGATTCACAACCTTTTACTGGTTTAGGCCAACCTGAGTCTGGATGTCTTTGTCCCCTGATTAAGAGCCTAGATCATCTTCTCAGACTAAATAGCTAACTTCAGTGCAACTGATTTTAGGACAGATTAATCTCACCCTCATTTAAATCATTGTTCTTCAGTTCAGGCACTATTTTCTTGTTGGGAATGAAACTATGACTTAAATTCCAGGGAATCTGAGTAACATAACACTCCTCTGAGAGCCAAGAGTCCTAGGTATTACTTTATTCCAATGCTGTGTGCTTCTAACTGGGAAGCAATTAGAAAAAAAAAAAAAAAACAAGAACTGACAGGAAGGACACTTTCCTCCCAAACTGTGGCCTTTATCACTATACAAGTGTCAGATACCTTTCTTCACTGTCCTGGGAAGCTTCCACTCCTGGCTTTCCAATATCCAGTCTCCATAGGACAACTGCAGACAACATTTTCTTAGAGTGGTTTCTGGCCCAGCACCAATGGCACTTTCATTTGCAAGAAGCCTTGAATCTCATTCTCCCACAGCCTAGCTGAGAATTAAATTATTGCGTACATGAAAAGCATTTTGTTGCTCCCACAACATTAGTATACTACCTGAAAACCAATCACCTGAGTCTATGGAACATTTTTAGGCAACAAATGCCATTCTCATCCAAGCATCATGAGGATGAGGGGCGGTGAGACAGTTCTGGTTTCAATATATCACAGTAGGCTGTTTAATGCTAACACCAATCCCAGATGCTTATGGGTCCCTACTCAACTCAGAAAGAAGTTAAGTACTTAACGTAAGTTTACAAATTATATTCCAAAACAGGTGCTTAACACTGGGCACAATGTAAAACATCACACAAATTTAGGTGCCTGGCATGTGTCTGAATTGCTGAATACACTTTTCTAGTAGATTGGAGTCCTAGTGTGAAGATCACAGATACACTTGTGCCATGTAATTGAATTTCATTGCTGTTGTTTTTAAATTTCAACAGCAATGCTATTAGGAAAGGCACTCCAAAGTTTTGTAGACTGGAGGTCTGCTGGCAGAAAAAATTGTGTCGATACTTTGTCAACAGGCAGAGAGTCATGGGAGATACCTATAAAAGAGTGGTAACAAACCCTTCCAACAGGCCAGGTGTCAGACAGCCCATTGCATCGCAATCAGAGGGAGGCTGGGCTTGAGCAGATGAAAGCATAAAGTAATCTTCGGCATGGATAACGCTATTCCTAAGGATCCTGCTGCAGCAGAGGTGAGGTTTTCACTTGCTCCTGGAAAGCTGATATAGTATCACTCCTATTAACCCAGAACACAGTTCAAGAATGAGCAATAAAACAGACCAAACATAAATCTTTATTCAAACATCTGAATCTAAAGATGTTCAATAGAATAGTGCAGAGTAGCTGACATTGGGCATCCACACTGGTAACCAGAAATCCCCCCAGGACAGTATTCCTGAACTACGATGTATAAAACATGAAATATATTCCCCATAGAAAAAGTGATGCTTTTCATATTACACGCACAGATAATGAGACTTACATTTCAGAGGACTGAATGTGCTTCTAGCATGAGGGCACACCACTGCTTCCACCTTCAGTAACTCAAACACATTTGTGTTGAAACCTTTTACCTGCAGAACCACTGTTGGAGTTACATAAAGAATTTGGCGAAATGCAGAAAAGACCATGAATCCCCAATTTAGTATTTGGGTGACTGTTTGCTCATACAAATTGGATCCCAGTCTTTGAATCATACAGAAAATTGGTGTTCCAGGGAGTAGTTTGTCATATAATTTACATATATTCAGATGCCTCACTTTGCAACTTTTACTCTCACTTAAGTAAATTCAGGAGATCGTAAACTGAGCCAGCAGAGCTGCTCTTACATGCAACCAGCCAGAGCATTGCACCTGCATAAATTGTGACTCAGAACATGAGACTAAAATCTTAAATAGAACAAATCTGCAAAGATAATAGACTTCTGACATTGATGCTTAATTATTTAGTTCATCCACAGACAATAACGAACAGCACACTTTATTTTAGCACGGTTGCTGAATTACTGGAGTTTACAACAGCATCTAAAGTCAGTTGTTTCATGTACTCACATTGTTAATAAACTGCTCGGTATTTCTCAGTCTAGTAACAACATGGATTTGGGGAACAGCTTGATTACTAACAAAACTTAAAACTGGCCTCGAAACAGACCAAAGAGAAAGATTTTATTTTTCTTGAAAGCATATGAAACAGATTTCAATTCTTTTGTGGCATTCCTGCTTTCAGCCAATTTGTTTTTGCACACAGATATGTTCATCAGCAACTACTAACAATGTCAAGTTTATTCAGAATGAAGTTTGTTAGTCCAGCTAATCCTAAGGCTCTAGTGGAATTAGTGCAAGGATTGAGAAAGGATAATGAACGACTTTTTTGATGAGTTATTTCTGAAGAGCAGAAAACCAGGCACTGTGTTATGGCAACAGCTAAAGAAGTTTTACTTTCAAAAAATGATAAAGCATTCCTGCAAGTGCCTAAGATTCTGGGTGTATCACTCAAAATTGAAAAAAGTTAATTACAAATAAGTTAATCTATCTTTAAATTTGTTAAATGTTTTTACTAATAAGCATTTTATTTTATTAACAGTAATCTATTACAATACACAGTTCACATTGACTTCAGTAAGAAGCATATCACAAGGAATAATATTCCTCTTCAACTCAAATAATTTCATTTCAAAGCAGAGCGCAAAACCATAAACGAACTCAGTATGTCTAAATTTCCAATGACATTTCAATATTAACTTATACCTTATTATTCCATATATATTCTGAAATTTAATTCAGAAGCTTAAGTGTCATTGATTATCAGTGAGACTGAGGGCTCAGTTCGGAAGATTTTGTTCCATAAAAATGCAGTAATATGGAAAATCCCACTACACAATCACACACATTTTACAAACTAAATACTTTCAGGAATCCAGCTACTAGTAAAATAATCTCCTTAGAAAATATGAGAAAAATGAATTGAGACCAACTCAGTAAACCAAGCTGTCTGAGCGAATTAGGTGCCAGAGGTTTTCTTCATTACAGTGGGAAACAGAAAGTACTTTTTGGCCATAAGAGCTTTCTTGCCACATGAAGGATACCACTATCCTCTTTTCTCTATATTAGTAATAGGAAATAAATGAGGTTATTCCAGTACTGATTCTCCTCAGTAAAAGTTGGGCTTGATTTCTAGAGATACACACTAAATCCAAATCAATGTGGCCAGTCACTGATTTCAAAAAGAACGTGTTAGCTCAGCACTTTCTTCAATCCTGCCTTAAGAGCAGCTGCTAGCATATGGTAAAGCCATATCTGAACTCACGCTAACTTATTGTTAGAGGGAGTGGGAGGAATTAGATGAGATATTCAAACTATTCAAGAGTAAAACACGTGCAGTTGAACTTTGAGCTGTGTTCTCACTGTGAATAATCTGACTAAGCAGGTTGTTCAACTTGAATTATTATTCATGGCTCCAAGAACTCTGATTTTTCAGGGAAAGAAGAACTTATTTCAGGTTAAAATACTAGAGATCTGCTTCTCAGCTCGTATTTAAAAAGCATGGTGCAGGCCTATCAAGGTATCAGAAGAGCACCTTTCCAAGTCAGCGTCCCCAGCTGTCTTAATGGCCATCAGGAGGAAAGGGGAGAGCAATAAAGTGTTGTAGCAGCACCAACATCTACAGATCCCCTTGACAGGGATTTTTCCAATCTTCTTGTTTAAAAGTCAGCTGCCTAAATGTCATCTAGTTCCCTGGGGTCCTCTACAAAGGCAGTGTGGCACTGCCAGAAGGCAGTTTATCTCATCCTAAAGCAGATATCCAAGACAGATCCAGTAAATCACTCTCATTTCATTTCTATCCTATGGCTATACAGGGAACGTGACAAGTAACTTCTAGGTACTTGAGTTTGATAAGATGAATACCGCCCTACTGTCTTTTTTTCACTCCCCTTTGAAAATTCATCTTTGGATTTTCTCCACCTTTGAGTCTTGGATCCCTTTCTTGCCATTGCTGCCAACTTCATCATGCCTGCCCTGATCTCTCCTCCTGACCCAGGCCAAAGCCCACTAGAAGATCCTCTTTGATGAGAACAATCTCTTGATCAGATTTTAAGGAAAAAGTAAAACAAAAGAATACATTGAGATTGTTCCAGAACAGCAAGCAAGTCAGTTTACTCCAGTCTCCGGAGGAACAGTTCTCCTTGACAGGGCCAATGCATCGATTAGCCCACCTTGGTCCATGAGGTCAGCAGTTTCCTGACCTCGTATCTTGTGCTGTCATGCAAAACTTGACAAACTGCATTAAAATTGACACATCTAACTGTCATTCACTTCTAGCCAGTAGAAAGGCCAGTGAGAGGTGTATCAAAACTTTGTAATGCAAGAACTTTCTGAATGCCAGAATTATCCCGATTCCGGTGTTCATCAGAATTTTGTTAGGTTCTGGCAATATGTAGAAAGGTTACTGTGTGAATGTGTCCACATTTGTCACTGAGGCAGAGATCATATGATTAACTAAGATTTTTTTCCCATTCCTGACAAGAGGATCAGTTTAGCAAGTGAACAGTCTATTGCTAGTGTCATACACTGGTATTACAAGAAAGCAATTATGGCAGAGGTTGCATTCAGTGACACTGTAGAAAAAAAAAAAACTAGATTTTCTACCCTAAGATTAATGAAAAGGATTTCTTACTAAAATCAAAAATAGCATGTGCAGTGCATCAAAATAGCTTGTGTTTTGCAGGACTGTGGAGGAGGGAAGTCAGAAAATAAAACAATCTGTTAAATGTGTTTTCAACAAACAGAAGATGTCAATCATGGCACTGTACATAACAAAAAAGGAAAAAAGTTGAACCCTGACTCAAAAGCATCCATTCACTCTTCTTAGATGAGAAAAACAAAGCTGTTATACAGATAATTTACTGATTTCCTTGTTGTTGTTTTTTTTTTTTTTAAAAAAAAAGAATTAACAGAATTCTTGTTCTGTCAAAAGTTACCTCTCAACAAGAAACTGGAAGCCTGTTTGATTTTACTGTCAAAAATAGTCCACAATGAAGCACATGGGTAAAGATGCACAAAAACAACCATGAAATTCTCAGACACTATGGAAACCTACCTGAGAGCTTCCAACTCTGCAGATTCAGAAGGCAAAAATAGGAATAAAAAAAATCATTGCACTTAAATTTGCAAATATTAACCAAGTAATAATGCTCGTTTAG
>JAOWBP010001760.1:66516925-66533947 GCA_028571105.1 Tragopan temminckii | reverse complement strand
CTCCAGGGACGGGGCATCCACAGCCTCTCTGGGCAGCCTGTTCCAGCACCTCACCACTCTCATAGTAAAGAACATCCCCTGACATCCAACCTAAATCTTCCCTCCCTCGACTTAATACCATTTCCCCTTGTCCTGCTGGAAACACACCAACACCACAGTCATCCCTCCACACTGGTTACAAAATGGTGGGTGTCACTGTAACTGACACTGCCCGGACAGCAGGCAGGCCCTGCAGCCCCAAACACCTGCACACACCCCCAGGTACCTCAGCAGCCACCAGCACACGTTTCTGCTCTGCTCCAGCCGCCCTGAGACACAGCTGAGGGCTGCCTCTTCACTCCGTGGCCCCAGGGTGAATGGCACCCCTAATTCTTACCCTATGAAAGGAGAACAGAAAGAAAGAGTTGCATCTTATTCTCACAGCTTCCTTTTGGGTAAATACGCTCTGC
The DNA here is from genome assembly GCA_028571105.1 of Tragopan temminckii. Classification (NCBI taxonomy): domain Eukaryota; kingdom Metazoa; phylum Chordata; class Aves; order Galliformes; family Phasianidae; genus Tragopan; species Tragopan temminckii. The sequence continues at coordinate 66,533,498 of JAOWBP010001760.1, read as the reverse complement.
TCCCCTGAGCACAGATTTCAGCGGTTTCTTCCGGAAAGGTGAACAAGTCCATTTCCCTGGCACAAACAGAAGCCTGATGGAAGTCCCCTGGTTTGAATATTATGCAAAAAAAATCAAGATGTAACACACACTTGTAACGCAGCGTGCCTGGGGCCACTCCTGGCAGCTCCGAGCGCTTTGCGGTGGGCACAGGGCCCGGCTCTGCCAAGGGCAGATGAAGACATAACTGAAGCCAAAGTCTCCTCCTCGTCTGTCAGGACATCCATCAGACTTCACCCTGGCCTCTACCAGGCTGGGTCTGCTCGCACTGAGGCCACGGCTGCTGAGGGAGTCACCTCTTTGTCACTTCAGTGAGTAGCATTGATATCTACAGTTTCTAAATAAAAATAAAACTACAGAAAGCACTTTTTTTCCTTCAGGCATGTGCTCCAAGTGGCAATGGTCTCTGAAATAATGCAAAAAATACAAGAACAAAACCATTTGACAATGCAGGCTGAAAGCTCTCCTGCATTCTGCCATGTACAAAGTCAGCAATGTATATTATAAATTTCAGCCCAACATACGGTGTTGTTAGACTGCTAATGAGTAATTATGTCCCTTCTACAGACAGGGAAAAGTTACGAAGGGTTGCTGCTGGACAGAGCAGAGGAGCGGCACCGCCTTTTCTGTATATCACACTGCTGGCCAGAACACCTTGCTTTGTTGCTGGGTCTGAATTGCATTTTCTTGGGCAACAGTTTTGAGCCTAGGGCCCATGGAAGGTAATCAAGAAAAGCAAGCATATTATTAGGCTTACATTCAGCATCCTGGGGCATCCAGTCAAACAAGGGTAATCCATCTTTCTAGTGCAGAAAATGCTTTGAATTCCTGTGCCTTGGCTATGCAGGCAGCTAAGGAAAAACATGTCAGGTTTTGGCACTGCCTCTTTCACCCCTTCATAGCTTGTGTTACCCCTCAGTGTTCTTCCCTCCCCATCCTCAGGGCCTCCCCAGAGTTCTTCCTTGCTTTGGGGTCTGCCCACATTAGTAAGGCTGCACAAAGATGACCAGAGGCTGGCAAAAGCTACAATAGCAGTTTCAAGGCAGCTTTGCTGGAAAACAAATTATGTGGGAACTGAATGGGCAGTCCTGGGGTTTTGTCTGTGGATGGATGTCAGCCTATGCAGCATGGAGGTCTGCCCCATTAAAGCCTCACATAAATACCAATCTAGACTGGAAATACTCATGTAAGGAGAATGCTTTTGAAACAACAAAGCAAATTGTTTCTCTATAAATAAAATATAGCGTAACTAGCTTCAGTTAGATAATAAAACCATTATTCTTCCACACAATTAAAATGTCATTATAAGGGGAACATAGCATTAAGCTTTTTGAAGGTACTTAGGAATAGCTTATCACAGAGGAATCACAGCCTGTGGCCAATTCAGCAAAAGAAAATGCCTGCTTATTCCCTACGTTGCTCTAACAGAGGGATGAGATCAGGACCTGAAGACGAAAATGCAAATATGCTTCTTCTAGGATCCTCACTTCCAGCATCAAAAGCAACTGGGAATAACAGGAAGGAAGAGAAAGGGGTAGAGAGGCATAATTTTTGTCTGAAATACCTTTCTCTGGGTGGATGTTTGGTGCTCAGGCAGCTGTGAATGTTGGTTTCAGCATCTAAATAAGCTGGCTGGATATGAAGAAACTCTTTAAGGAAGAAGGGATTGAGAGGTTCAGGTGACTCTTCCTGTTACTTGAATAAAGACCATTTCCTTCCAGACAGCACATTCCTCCTTAGCATTGGAAAGGTGATCTATGCAAGGGCAAATTCTCTCCATACGAATAGACTGGGATACATACATACACATACGTCTTCCCCTAAGGAGCAGGCATGCTGGCTCATGCAAAGGGACGAATTGGGTTTTGTTGGCTTCTGGTAAAAATGAAAAAATATAGCTGTGACTTGATCCGTGGGGCATCAGGTACTGGGAAAGCAATCTAAATCCACACTTCTTTTTTGTGAACGATACGTAATGTGGTGAAAGGTTTTCTTAGTTTTTTTTATTAATCCTCTCAGCATTATGTCTTTATGTGTTCCTGACATTGATAGGAGTTGAAGTCAACCCTTTCGTTGCCCTGGGTTGAATTTGTATTTTTTCAGATATTAGAAAACATTTTCTTCCACCCTTTCTTTCCCCCTAGACAGTAGAAAGCTTGGGGAAAACAATACGAGAAGAATTTGCCATGATAGCAATCAAGTAAAACTATAAAATAGAATAAAAATAAAATAAGGAATCAGACTTGTAACTCACTGACAGCAATACCAGCCTCAGCATTTTTAAGGGCACCAGATACCAAACCAGTATTACAGTCCCTCTAATCTCACTTTTGCATTGACCACAGCTCACAGCTGTAAGTGCTGGCCACGTTTCATAGATGCAACCATGGTAGTGACTGAGCAGCAAAGCAATGTTCAATAATACAGATCTAAAGCTTTTCTTCTGGTAGAAGATCAAGCTCAGTGAAACAAACCTTTGAAAATCAGGCAAGAGAATCTAATGTACATTTTCTGTACAGGCTTAGCCTGCGTTGTTCTTTATCTTTTTTGAGCAGCCTCTCCCTGCATTTGTTCTTTCCTTGTCCTGTCAGCAAAGAAGTCATTTCTAGCAGTCTGAAGGCTTTTCTACTGACATAAGATGCAGGTACCTGGTGACTGAGATAAACTTTTTAGAGGGCAGAAGTGATTAAATATTAAGTGACCCATTTTCCCTGAAAACATGGAGCAGCCTGTGCAGTACAGCATGGGTAGACCCAGAGATAAATGCCAAACATCGTCTTATCAACTCCAGGGTTTTCGCTATCATCATCTCCATGAAGAACTTTCAGTTCGATGCAACTGTATTTCATGCAAGTTTAACCTCACACATTTGCATATGATAGCACATAATGGTACCAGCCATTTCGTAGTTACTTGCACGGGGTCCTCTCCCCCAAAATTGAGATGCACGCGCACACACACACACCATTGGAGGAAGGCATTAGCAGACAGAGCTGCTTCAACATGAGCCTTCTCAGACTGTATCTTCATTCCTCAATGGAAAATGTTAAAAGCAGGGCAGGAACATCCCTACAAGCAAGGCCAAGTCTCAGTCTTTGCTAAAGCAGGCACTTTGTTTGAGGGGATATAAGAAATGATCATAAAAATGGCGCCCTATAGCACATTTGGTTCCCCATCACTTAGTTGTGTGGCTGGGAACAGTCCTGGCTTGGGTGGGACCAGCTGCAACACTGCTGTGCTGTGATCTCTGTAAGGACACAAAATTCCTCACAGGAGTTCTAAAAAAAAAAAAAAAATCAGGAAAAAAAAAGAAAAATGTTGATATAAAAGGAACCACGGACCAAAGCAAATGCTTCTTGATAGAATGTAATTGCATGCACAAAGGGAAACTGGAATTTTCCACTGACCTGTGAGTCCTGAAAAAGGGCATTCCTCAGCCACCTGCACTCCCAGCATCCATATTCCCTGTCAGTACCAATTCTCTAAGAGAGTGAGAAGAGGCTGAGCTGGGAGCCAGGGTCAGCCAGAGGAGGGCACAAACAGAACCAAAACTCACGAGAGGCCCTGTGCAGTTTTTAATACAAACTTTGATACTGGTACACAGACCGAAGCATTTTCTTTGAAGATTTCCAAAGCAGAATCCTGGTTTGATAAATGAGCATGTAAGAAGAAAATGCTGCCCATAAGACAATTTCTTGGCAGAAAGCTTATATGAATTTTCTGATCATTTTCCTAGATAATTTAACCTCTCGTTTTCCTCACAGCTTTAGCTATCAAGAGACTTTAATATTAATGCACATTTTACAGCCTCAAATTCTTTACAACCATTAGGCTGAATAGAAATCTCAAGTTCTGGAATCCTAATCCTTCCCAATGTATTTTTGCCAGAGAAGAATGGCTGTTGTGCATTGAGTGCTCCTGCACAAAGACCTCCTCCATGCTGAGGTGCTGCTTGGGTAAAAACGCGCAGTGCTATGGAAGTTGCTGACACAATCACAAGTTAAAGAAGTTATTATTTTTTTTTCTTAAGTAGTTTTGTTCTGTAAATATCATTAACATAAAACCTTGGCAAACATGAAGATTTTGACAGCTGTATTCCCATTTTGAGCAGTTGATGGCAGCTTGCCCCAACCTCCTTAGTAATAATGAGTATTCAGATTAGGATCTGTTATATGGGGTAAAAATAATTCCATTGCATTTCTCTACTGTGGGATGTAAATCAAGCAATTCTAGTGGTTTAGTCACATTCTAAACCAGTTTTGCATCTTAAGTTACAGTCAAATATCCTTGTTCAAACACAAAATCAGAGGCCTGAAATAAATCACACGTTGGCAGATTAGACTATGTATGGTACTTTGAACACTAACCAGTATTGACTTTGAGCTTGGTACCTTTAGGAATCAAACATGACCCTGCAGAAATGTGATGCTGGATGAAGCAACTACCCATTTCTGCTCTTGTTTCTTCTTCCTCTGTTTTTATTCAGTGATGTACCTGAAAGATAGGTACATCAGATAGGACCAATTTAGGTAAAATCTCCCCATTTCTGAAATAGGAAAAGGAAGTATGGATTAGAAGCAGCACTCCACAATTCTCTATCCTGTCTTCCCTTCAGCCAACACAAAGATTTCAGAGTATGAGAGAGGATCCATTAATCCTTACTACACCTCTGTCAGAGTAAATAAAGCCTGTTGTGCAAAGATCTAGCACACAGGATGCCAGCGAGACAGAAAAACAGCTGGGGACTCTGGGCCGTGAGTTTCCTGTCCACAGTAGTAAAACTCATACAGATTATTTTTCCTGCTAATTTTAAACAGAAAGTCAATTATATGCTATTTGAATTCCAACCACCTTCCACTTTGCTTGCTTGTATTTAGTTGTCTGCCACTTCTTTCATTTCCACACATGCTTCAAATAGAAACATCGATCAGTTTTTATAGCCATTACACTTTGCTTATTTGTCTTTGGGAAAAATGACAAACCTGCTTTTTGTAAGTGCATATCGACTGCCAGAGCAGGAAAAAACAAGGGGTTTTGTATAAGAACTTTTCACTTTGAAAATAAAATACCCACCTTCAATGACAGTACTTGATAGCCTTCATTTAATGAGCATTACGATCCAACAGGATTGAACAGTTTTAACAAGGTAATGAAGTCTTGGTGCGCTCACAGCATCTTCTAGCTGTCAGACATCTTTTATGCTACCTGCTGTAGTGGAAATGCCAAGTCACGGTCTGAACCAGCGATTGAACACCTGGTGGGAAGGCAGGGCCAACCCAGAGGAGCTCAGGTGCATGCAATGTACCTGAGTGACCAGAAGGGATGGAGCCAGGATCCAACCCTTCCCAGATCACATTTAAGGGTTGGCAATAGAGACAAGGGCATCTTACTGGAGATCCCTGCCTACCTGAGGCTTTCCAAAGGAAAGCAGCTCTTTTCCTTCATTTCTTCATCTGGGGCTCCTGCGGTTGGGCTCGTTCTTATTTGCTGTAGCCAAAGACTTTGCTACCCTGCTCTTATTGCAGTACTTTTTGTCCTAGTATAGCATTACACGTGCTAATCCTGAAGGAAGCCTTGCTTTCTAATCCAAGGAGGACAACTGCAATAGGGTTCAAAAATACATGTCAGACATGTGATGATAGAGAACTGGGATACGATTGTATTTTAAAGATGGTGCTCACAATTACACTGAACAATGTCCCTTCGATACAGAAGACTATAAACTTCCTATATAATCATTTGAAGTGTAGTTCCCTAAAAGAAAAGAGCAAACAAAATCATTAGCTGCTGAGAGACAGGATCAGTAACAAAACTAAAGGCAGGCCTAACACCAAAACCCTGGACCCAAGGTGGTTTGCGTAGGGAGAAAAAACACCACTTCTTGAACACAGTAATATTGAGAATGTTTAGAAGCACCAGTACTCCACACGAATGTGGGAGAAAACATCTGTTGCATTTTCAGAACTCTGGAAGTCTTTCTCTCAGTGCAAAACACGTCAGTGACTAAAACTCACATGGGTACTTGAGGGAACCAGAGACATTTTTCTCCTGTGCAAACAAGTCTTCACTTTTCCACAGGCCCCATCATGGGCAGTTCTGCTAAGTGTCATGGACCCCCATTCCTGCATCATGACTGCCCCTGGTCCCAGCGCTCAGCAGCAGCCCTACCTGCATCTGTTTGGCTGAACAGGGTTTTGCTATCACTTCCTTGGGGTTTCAGGTAAAGTCAATGCGGAGAAAAGATCATTTGTTAAAGCAAGTAAAGTAACGTGAAATTCAACAGAATCCACACGGTGTAGTTTTTGAAATATCAAGTGTTTCTTTCTGCCTGTAAGTTTTTAACTTCTTCCAGAGCTGCTGAGCAGAGGCTCCTGCACAAATTGCTGTAGCTGTGATAGAGGCAGCTGTCACATGGGCAGGGTGAGAATGCTTGCTGCAGGATGAGGTTACCCAGCTGATGTGTGAAAACCAGCTAAGAGAGCTGGCAACATTGCACCTTCAGTGCCAGATGCTACTGCCTTTATGTTGCCTCCAGATCTGCAGTTTTAAGTGAAAGAGGTGACAAAATAGCAAGTTCCGATTTCTCTTGAAGGTTACCGTGGCTGTAATTCTGTCTATAGCCACATAATGCATTAGGAAACACAATTCCACAGGGAAACAAAGTCAGCCGATTTTAGGCTGTTTTGAAGAACACACAACGCGATTGTCCCAGCACACAGTAAATCAGCAGATAGAAACAAACACTGCTGGACAACTTAGAAAAACATGTTTTCTATTTATTTAAAAATAAGTTTGTAGTTACTACATTGCAGTGACAGTAATTCTTACACATACATTCTAGTTTGTATAAAAGGATTCAAAGTATTATGCATCAAAACTAACATAGAAAGTGTCCACATAACAGTAAAGAAATTTCCAATCCTTATGTACAAAAAGAAAGGGCACTGTTATCCTGGTGAGATACTTCAGGTTATAACATGATAATCCAGAGTTCTGGAAGGAAAAGAAAAAAAAACAACCGAACCCCTCGATAAAGCTAAGGAATTATAGTTTTTAAAACTGTTACTCATTACATACAACAGATGTGTTTTACATAATTCTGTACAAAATAAGTGTATTTTTTTTAATCTGAAAATGTGTCAGTTTCAAAATTAACCTTTCCCAGTAATTTCCTTAAAGTCGAGCTCAATTCTATACATATTTAAACATTATGACAGAATTTAATTCACTTGTGATCATTATCCAGTTGTCTGCCAGTTCTGCAGTTTTAGTATGGTCCAAAAATGTAACTTCTGTATGGTCTCAATGCATCAAACCAACACACGCAGTTGTAAGCACAGAACAGTACAGGTACTTCATACAGGCACGTGTACACGCCAGGTACTTAGATTTCTTTCTACTCCTAATTTTTATGACCTTGTTCTTCTTTCAGGGTAGAAATTGATAGCACAATACTACCTTCCCTCTCTAAAATGTATAATTCGCATTTGAAGTGAATTTCCTGATGTATTTATCTGCATTAAAAAAGGATTCAAATGACTACTTGTCTCACTACCTCACCCCTAAAAGCTAAATGGTGGGAATAGCACTAATCTCCTTGATCTGCAATTTAAGAAGTCTTTTAAACCAGCCTTCCTGGGGCGTTTCCTCCTCTAGCAGGTTGTAAAATAACATGGCAAATTCCCACATAAGAATTAGCACAAGTGCCACAGTGCCTCGTGGTTAGCTGTAGTTCACCAGGCTACCTGCTATTTCTCCCAGACACAGTAGCAAGTGTACAAGCCGTATTCCTGCCTCAAAAATAGGAAATCACATCAACCATCGTTACCAGATTTGTTATAGGAAACACACTGTCAGCTTTGGCCAAACTTATGGAATTGGATACACTTCATTCTGCATACGAACAAGCATTTATATACAATAATTTACAGCAGAAAACAAACAGCCCTTCTATCAGTTGAATGCCTAAGTCCCCTTGGAAACCAATCTGTTACAACGACTTTGGGGAAAAAAAAAGAAAGTATGTAGGAATCTGTAAACAGGAAATGAGCTTTTGCTGTTTCTAGGTGATGTCTGAAAGCCCTCCACCACCACTGCCTCACAGCACTGCTGCAGCGATGCACTAAATTTTTTTTAAGCATAAAGCTGTATTTAAAAAAACAACAGACAGAAACCTTTGAGTAACTATGGTGGACAAAAGACACTACCTTAGAATAAGGTAAGGACTTGGGACACAATGCAATTACTATGATACATCTGTATCTCGACTGACCAGCAGTAGGCCATAATCACCTCTGCAAGATTCGCACGCTACAAATTAAATGCAAATGTTGACGAAAGTGAGCTTGAAATCCTCTAACCTCCCATGTGGCATTTAAGCACAGAGGGAAAGGTCTCCAGTTAAGTCTACTGCTTTTATAGAACCAGCCAACCATTTAATGCGTGCCTAGATTTACATTACACATGAAAGCATGTACCTTTAGATCTCAGTCCAACAAAGGTGAGCAAAAGATTTAACATGGTGCAGAAATTCTAATAAGCTCAAAGTTACCAAATGGACTGACTGCTATTTTGTTGTATGTCTTGTCTCTCTGTTTCTATTTGGTAAGGCAAAAGCCTCCGGCACAGAATCAGAATTGGTACTCGAATATTTGTACAGCAATACAGTGAGTAATTTGTCTCTACACTACAATTTATTTTTTTAATAGATATTATATATCCTACGTGCTGCATCAGGGTCCTTTATCAATTAATAGTTTTACAAATATTAAGTCATAGAAATATTCAACTCAACCAACTCAATCTTACAAGTCTACCCACAAACTGATCACACGTACAAACCAGACACTGTACAAAGAAACATATGCAAATATATCACACGGCAGTCCAACCACTGGAGGAAGACATTTTTCTGTAGAGTCGTACCACTGTCATTGCTGAGTGACAATGAACTCCAGTCAATATTGACATCAACGATCAATACAGCGGTAAGATTTAAGTTCAGTTCCTGGATAACATGTTAACAACAGAAACGAAGTGGCAGAGGAGTTGTTAAATATGTAGGCACGAGTACAGTGATTTCTGTTAAACATTTAAAGCACACTGGTATCACAGAAACAGAAATTACTTCCTCACCCGCAGTCAAAAAACACACCGCTATTAAGATACCACTCAGTGGTCAATATCAATTGGAACGTTCCCCAGCATAGAGCAGAAATATCAGAACTGTATCTTCATATTCATGTAAATATAAACGAATGTAAGGGTGTTAATTGCTGCCAGGTCTGTAAGATCATTTGACCATATATGACTATAAACCTATGTAATATTTAAAATGCTGATGTGAAACGAGCACATGGGAATCTGATACTCTGAGTTGTTAGGTACTTGGGATGGCACTGCAGAACATGCAGATGGCTGCAAGTTCTTCATTATCAGAACAGTGATCAACAGTTTATTGCTCACATTTAAAAATTTAAAACTTGGCCATCAAAAGCTCCTTTTCTGTCTCAATACAGTATGTCACAGCCTCAAATAATACAGTTTTTCCCAACCAAATGCAGTCTGATGGTGACTAAAGTCTCAAGCAGTTTGCAACCTACTGAAACTAAATTATAAAAATAAACCTTTTAAATCTGATATCAACTTCTAATTTGTGTGTGTGTGTTTGTGTGTGTCAAAAGTTACCTGATGCACAATTGATTTTAGAAGTTTTGAAAAAAATTGATGTATCTAATATGGATTTAACAATATTGCCTAAGTCACCACTGTCACTGGGTGGGAAGAGTAGCCCTGTTCTGCAGGTAAGGCCTTCTATTCTCTCAAAGTGAAGATGGATAATTTTCTACCTAGTGTTAAAGGGAACAGATATTACTTAAGTCTCCAAAACTTACATACAGGGTATTTCTGATATATAAATATATACATAAACATGCCATATAAAACATTATTACAAATGGAGTAAATACAGAAGTTGAATTTTAGATATAATCTATTTCGTATATTACAATGCAGATAACATCAGGAAATTACACGTTTTCAAATGATTGCCTTCGTCAGTGAGAATTGACAAAATCAACAGGTGGAAGCAATTAGCTTTGAATTATGAATCTGTAGTGTAACTGAACAGCCACAGTTCATCTTACCACATAAGCAGTGATTCCATTTTAATTGAATAATACAGACACGTTTCTTAAAAAATAGATATAGAACAACAAATGAAATGCAAATTGATCCCTGTTCCCCAAATTAATGATCACAACAATTCAAAGAGGATCTGGAAGAATATTATAGTCATTTTTTTTGTAACAAAATGACTAATGAAATTACATTAAACTAAGCACGATGAATACCAGCTTGACATCCACAATAGCATATTTCTATTCCTCTTTGTGCCAGATATCAGTGTTCTTTGCTCAAATATTGATGCTTTCTTGTAACAGAAAATAAAGAGTGAGGAATTAGGCCCCAAATACGTATACGGAATCTGTGCAAAATTTAAGGTTTTAATTCTGTATGTCCTCCCGGATATTATCAATGTTGTTTCTTAAAGAAAAGTACTACTAATAAAAAGAATCATTATAAAGTAAGGGTGTACGGAATTGAGGTTTCATGTCAGGTTTATTTCTTCAGCTAAGTTAGGGTCACACAGAAATCTGTCACACCACCCAAAGTTCCAAAATAATGCATCATCAGAAAAATTTGGTTACATTTTTGTACCATACCAGATTTCAGAAAATAGGACTACTTCCGTATTTGTTCCTTAACACTGGACAACATTTGCTTTGAAGTGATAGAAAATGGTATTAAAGTTTGTTTGTAAAGGTATAAAATAACTAAATGTACCATAAACAAATAAATAACTGCTCTTCTTTTCCATAGCAGTACATATAACAATACATTCCCCTAAGTCATATAGTTATCATTTACAATAGACAACTTAATTTTACTAAGGATGCAAGAAATAATAGAATACAAGGCACAATCATTAAATGGAATTTTTCTTTAGGGTGAATATTGACGTATGTCAGCGTGATATACCATAAAAAGTGCAGAAAAACGCAATGTGCAATGAGACCACTGTATAAAACATGATTGCATAAAAAGTGATTTGGCCTTTTTAACCTTAATAATTGAAAATAACCAATCTTCCCCTTAAAATTAAACTATAAAGTATGACATTTTAAAATTTATTTTCAATTCTAGTGCTATCTAAAAAATCCTGAAAAAAATTTATACCTGGGAAATATTTTATACGTATGTGTTTATGTATATATTAATATATACACATACACTCTTCTTTGTAGGTCATTTTAGCCTCTTAAGCACGTCTCAAGTTGTAGAAACAACAATCAATCTGGATCAGAAAGTAAACATCGTAATTCCATACCTGTCATGTAATTTCCTTGAATCCTTTAACCAATTATACATTTTGTCTAAAACATCTCTGTCAAAGGACCCCACCAGTGCATTATTTTCTACCAAAAGTACCAAAAAGGATACAGTTCAGAACAATGTTAACAACTTACTATTTAAAACAATACACAGCTTTTTCACTGCAAGTTGTATGCTGTACTGACACTCAAAAAGAAAAAAAAAAAGGCTTTCCACTGCACTGATTCTCAGTCTTTGGCACAATAAACAGAGATTTAGTGATTGATACAAGAATCAAGGTCTGAAAAATTAGACATTAGTCAAACTTTTTCCAATGTGGATATATATATATATATATATTTGTGATTACATTTTTGCTATGTTTGGCAGAACTTGGATAAACCAACAGCCTGTGGTAGGCTTCTTTTGCAGCTGAATGTTCCATCACTACTGAAATCAAGCATTTTCAGATTAGCAAAGTTTGGTATTTTTGTATTCGTATTTAATAGAACTGTAAGTGAATTTACTGCCACTTTTTGTGAAGATGTGCCTTCCTAGGCAACCTAACTTTACAATCAGAGTGTACTTTGCTTGGTCAAAAATAGATTTCTGTTTTCAGTTTGTGGCATTAGAAGTTCCGTCACCTTTTTTAATTGTGTAGAGTACTACACACTACTCGAGTGGAGTAGTTCTCAACTCCATGTCAGTTGGAAACTGTTTTAATTATTCTCAACTATGAACAAAATGACTGTTGAAATGCATAACCTATTTGAAGGGCAATAAATAGCAAAAGTTTAAAATATATATTTCTTTCAAAGAACGTTCTTTCAGTTTGTTTTTTTTGCTAGACCTTTCTCCCAAATCAGAACATATTCTTCTAGCCCATAATAGCAGCAGGGAAGCAGAAGTCTGTTCTGCTGTTCCTTAACTGTACCTGCTTCATAGCATTCTGAAGTAAAACACCTGGTAAAAGTTACCAACCAATTAAATTAGCTTTTGCTTTTTCAGTCAACTTTCGGACTCTGCCTCTGCTAGAAGTTCCAAAAGTTAAGGAGGTGTCTTCAAACAATAGCTGCCTTTGCTCTTCCTCAGAGTCATCTTCATTGTAAAAGGCTGTCCTCCTACCCTGGTTTCTAGTTCTCATGTGAGGTTCAGAATCTTTAAGCTCCTCAGACCCTTCTTCCATAGGCTCATCTATCTTTTTCCTCCTGCTTCTTGTTTGCATTTTAACATTTGCAGGAACTAAAAGGTCCGAGCCTGATGGATGCGTCTTTATCTTTCTTTTTGGCTTTCTACCCCCACGGCCTTTTTTTTGTACCAAGTCTTCCTTCATATTATTTTCAGAAAGCGAATTGCATGCAGTAGAAGCAGAGGCTTCTTCTAGTACATCCTTTGTGGTCTGGACTGTATTCTGCTCTGCAACCTTTTGCTGTTCAACAATTTGTAGCTTTTTTGGTTTTCTGCCTCTTTTCTTGTGCACCACTTCACAAGCACTGTTATTAGCCTCAATCTTCGGTTTCCGTCCAGGGCCTCTTTTAACTGGAGGCTTTGAAGGCTGCCCTCCATGTCCATTTACCTGAATGCTTCCTGATGCCAAAGCATTATTCTTGCAATCCGCTGTAAAGAACAAGATGAAACAAAACATGAGAGTATGGATGATGCAACAGATTTGCATTTACGTTTACTTTCTCACTGTTTTAACAAAGCTCTTAGTAAAATATCTGAATGGATTCAAAGTGATCATCAAACCCAAGAGATCCAAGTATGACTCAAGAGTTTCGTATCAGTAGGCAACAATGACTAACTTCTAACTGGTCTTAGCTCAAGGTAGCTTGAGAGAAAAAAAGGAGAAAAAATACAGAACAAAAAGAACAGAAGAACAGGTATGGTCTTTTTTTAGTTGATGCAAAAGAAGTGACCAAAAATTTGTAGTTGTTATTTGTAACAGCAAAAAGTTGCTCATAAAGCACTGCTGCAAGGATATGGAATACCTCATAAATGAAAGTTCCTTACAGCCCAAGGTATCATCTTTTGTAGTGATTTCATTAGACTAAACTTATTTCAATAATAAGTGAGGATAAGGTTAGAACTGTGTGAGACAAAAAAACAACAAAAACCCCCACAAAAATGCAATTTTCAAAGACATCTCATCAGACAAATGTCAGAAGGAGACATTCGGAGAACAGTATGAACTATGAGGCTTTCCTAGCTGAGTGGTACTGAACCTGGTCATGCCACAGGACCTCTTACAGAGGTGCTCTGATACCTGAGCCCTTGCCTAAAACATGACCAAGAACAGATTCACAGTATGATGCACCCACTCCTTCGACTGAACAACCACACACAGGTTCTGCAGTGTTCAAGTACATCCCATAAAGCACTAGTAGCACAGGGCTCCATTTTCATGAACAGTTGTGCCACAGACACCTGGATTTTATGTGACCAATCCTCCGGTCATGTAACAGGTACATGTTCTGCCATGCAATATAGTAATAGCTGAAGCCCTTGAGAGAAAGATGTCAAGGAACGGGACAAACTGTTCAAGTTATCAGACCACAGGTTGCTCCATGTTTGGAAACATGGAAAGAACTAACAATCTTCAGAGAGAAGAGGATGATAGGCAGTAATCAAAGTAGGTGAGGTCCAACTTGCAGACTTCTATTTTTCCTGAAGATGCAGAAAGAGATGCTCAGCAGATCTAGCTGCTTTGGTAACAGCTTAATATTTCAAAACTTCTTCACAAGCAGGAGAGCTTTTACATTAGGGAGATTAATTCCAGTCTCCACAGAAACTTTGAGCTTGAACATATCCAGGCATGAAGAGACCAAGAATCTTCAGCCAGAAGATTACATGAAACTAAGTCCACCCAACCCATACACTCAACAGAAAGAGCAAACGCTGCATAGCCTTGTCTTGCTGTGATCCAAGAAAAAAAACGCAGCAGGGATGCTATCACATTTATGCTAACTGCAATGGAGAGCGACATCACCTTCAGTGTTACTGACTCAAATAGAACCTAAATAAAGAAATGTAGGTAAAGCCCACAGGGCTTCAAGTATGACCATGCAAAACTCTGCTTTGGAATTTGAGAACTTAAAAGCTAATTGTAATACAGTTAAAGCATTCCTCTTGAAATAACTTAAAAACAGGTAAAGATAATTTAACATATCAAAATTGGCTAGACAACCATGGAAATGGTGCTGTGAGCAATCAAAATTATGTTAATTATCAAGAAGAAAACTGTGATCAAATTATTCCATTAGACTTCCTTATTCTGCAAAATCATAACATATATTAATTATTCTACTTGTAAATTATAAAGTTTGAAGTGCAACTACAGCCATTACACAAGCAAAGAGGTGTATGGCTGGGAAGTGTTCCAAAGAAACTTCGTACCTTGTTGATTAACAGCAGAGGATTTTACTTTGCGTTTGATTGGCTTCTCTTTCTCAGGATTTTCTTTTGTGGAGTTATTCCTAGTGTTATGACTGTTATCAGATTGGCTAGAGATTGGTAAAATATTCTGGTTCTTGGAATGTTTGGTTGAATTCTCCAGTACTAGAAGGATAAAAAGAAAAAGAAACATATTTATAAAGAGTACTTGATACCATGTTCAATCTTATCCGGCTAAAGAAAGCAACTTGAATCTGTGATCTAGAAGTGAAAAAAGTTTCCTGGATTAAATAACATACCTTAACCTGTTCAATTTTTCGCTGATGAACCTCAAGGCTTGAAAACAACACCAGTCTTAACTGAGACAAACACATCTGATTTTCCAAAAAGTGACATTTATGTTTAGAAATATTCTCCGCATAAAAAAAAAAAGCCAGCAGGAAAAGTAATTCCAGCAACTCACCTGACTTTCCTGACCCTGCAGTAGTATTAGGTTTTGTAATTAAAGGCTTTATTGTTAAAGGCTTTCCTCCTGAAGAAGTAGATGGTTGCTCTGTAGAAGCCACATCTGTTATCCCCCTATTGCTTCTAGTCCTTACAAGAGAAGAGGTTTCAGCTGCTTTTCCATTCATCTGAGGTGGGGCATGCCTCAGTGCTGCTGATCGCACAGGTATAGAAGACGAAGAGGAGGCAGAAGGTTCTCCCTTCAGCTGAGGTTTTATTAATCTCCTTTTCCTTTCAGGACTGCAAAAGAAGTAACAATTTGAAACCTGGATGACCACTCTTATGTTGTGCAGAAATACATAAAAATAAATACTAGTGTCTGAGACCACAGGAGAAATACAATCATCTCTGTATCAAGTACATCACAAATATGACGTTTTCTGAAGAAATTTCTGTAGTTGTGAGCCTCTAAAAAGTGAATCTTTAATAAGGGATCACAATACATGCTGCAGGTATGACAAAATATGAAGCCATCACTACCCTCACAATACTGATTTACTGTACATGTTCAGCACTTACAGTAGGATAGCTCTAGCTAAAGGTTTAAAACCTCCCACACCATAGCAACTTGCATTTCAAAGCTATCATTCTGCAACACAGGGAACAGTAAAGGAAGCATTAAGAAACCACCACACTAAATTCTACTATTTAGGTATGTCAAACACGCACAGCTTTTCACAAATGCTGTAAAGAAATGAACATACCTTGATGCAACGCTACTGGAAACTGAGCTGCTTCTGCTTCTTTTTTTCCTTCGTCTCTTTATTGTATTTCTCTTATGAAAGCGCAGGGCAGACTTATAATCTGATAAAATAGAACTTATATGTTCTTCAAAGAAAGCAGAAAGGCGCAAACTCATGCTGTAGATCTAAAAAAGAAAAAAGGCACTAAATGAGCAAGTTTACTACTCTTCCAAAGCATCCGTTTATTTATCTATCACAGTGCAATAGCTAGAAAAGGGTACAGACCAATATGGAAATGTTTTAAAGAAATATACAGTTTCTTGCAACACATTTATACTAATCCAGTCTGCACTAACTGCTTTCACAGTTTGAAAAGTATATTATGACTGAAGATCACACACAAGCAAAAGGAAAATCTGGAAAAGCCACGTTTCCAGCTGTCACTTTCCAACTGTATTTCTAGAATGTGTTCCTTTCTATATTGTTCTCAGCTGAACATGAGCCAGCAGTGTGCCTGCGTGGCCACGAAGGCCAATGGCATCCTGGCTTGCATCAGAAATGGTGTTGCCAGCAGGAACAGG
>JAOWBP010001760.1:66489821-66516522 GCA_028571105.1 Tragopan temminckii | reverse complement strand
GGAGGTGGTGGAGTCCCTGACCCTGGAGGTGTTCAAGGAATGGTTGGATTTTGTGTTGAGGGACATGGTTTAGTGAGAACTGTTGGCAATAGGTGGATGGTTGGACTGGATGATCTTGAAGGTCTTTTGCAACCTGGGTGATTCTGTGATATTCTGAAGAAACAATAGAGAAAGACCCCTCGTGGAATTTACTTGGTCATACACAGGATCAAGAAAACTAATTTTCTTCTGCATTACGTTGCACCCATACATCCTAAATTTGAGCACCACTTTATTCCTCTTACAGATGAATTAGTACTGCTGCTGAGTTGGCTGCAATAACTATGGTAGATGAATTAGAACTATGTAGGCACAGATTTTTTTTTTTTATTTTTTTTTTTCCCCTCTGTTCTTGGATGGCTTACAGAGACACAATCAAACTCACTTTAGATCTCAACTAACTGATGGTACACAGTTGCTATTAATTCTGGAAACAGAAATTCATAAATGAATCGACTAGATACTTTAAGAAGGGACACAGAAAAGTCTTGAAATACGAAACAAATAACAGTATTGCAACAGTTGCCTACCCCATGACATACAAATTATTTGAGTGCCAGTCTAAACCGTGGAAGTGACAGATACTGAGAGCATTTCTGGAGAGGACATCCAAAGAAAATGTGTAAAATATGTGAAAATATGTAAAAATTAGATACAAATGTATGACTGATGTGCCAAGAAAAAAGATCCAATAGATTTTACATTTAGTCTTCAAGAAAAGCATCAGTGATGCAGAGTAAGATGCTAAAAATATCACTGAATTGTAAGAGTGAGAATAGAAACACTGCCATGCCTATACACAGACGCACATAGATTTCAGAATAATAAAATGCCTAACCACAAAACACTCCACTTTTGCTTCTAAGTAAAATAAAAAAAGCTTAATTCTTCTAACCCAGTCCATTTGGAAGAACATGGAAAAGAATATAACAATGTCAGAAGAACCACTGAAACCACACTGGAGCTTAAACAATGGCCAGAATTCTTCTATCTTGGTTTTAGCAGGTGAAAGAAAATTATAACAGAATATAGATCTACCCCAAAAGCATTGCTCTTTGATACAACAACAGGAGAAGGGATTGATTTTTTCAGTCAGTTCAAACTGTGAGTGGGACTACTACTGACTGAAAAGAGAACAATCACTGATAAAGTCTTGCTAAGAACCCCCACTAAGACATTTGTTCACGCACTTTACGATGATAAAGTCCTAATGATTAATATGCTGTTTAAAAGTCAGTCGTGAAAGCTAGCGAAGACATCAAAACATATTATCAGAAGAAAAGCTACACAGTATGCTTGGACATGCTTAGGTAGCCTTCAACAAAAGCCACATTTGTACCTTTCACCTCCAACAGATAAATGCACCTACAAGTGAATTTGAGAGAAAACGTTAAGAACTCTACCAGCAGAAAGGTATTTCAGTACCAGCTTAGTAACAGCAGCTTTGTAGGCTCAATTTTGTACAAGATTTTTGGGAAACAGAACTGTTTAAGTGCCTCTTCACTATCTCACCACATCCTAGTGAACATTAGAATTCTCTGCTCTTGTGATATTTCAGTTTTGAACAACTTCAGAAGTGGAGGAAGTTTGGGGTACGTATATGTTCACATCTGCATGCACAATGAAAATCCTGTTTCTTCTCCAAAATATCAGTTACACTCTACTACTGTACACACAGTCACATTTCTACAATCTTTCCTTCAGTACAGATCTCCTTCCAGATCCACTTGGAAATATTTTGAAACAAACTTGCAGAATATCAGAAGTACAGACACTTAACAGCAAACTTCCTTTCAAAATACAAGGTTGCACTACCTTCTCAGAAACATTCATGTTTGAAAATCAGAAATAATTAAATTGATTACTGTAAAAAAAAAAAAAAAAAAAAAAAATCTAATTTCTGATTTTCTGCCCTGTTAGAGTTTTCCAAACAATAAATATTCTTAAAAAAACAAACAAATCTTACCCTTGATCTTTTACTTGGAGTGTAGGCCTTTGAATTGCTGAAAATAAGTCTCACATCTTTACACAACTCCATTGGTGACTCATAGTTACCAGCTTCCAGTGTTTCTCTAACAGTAGCAAAATCCATAGGCGTGTCAATAATATCTCTGTAATCCTGTTAAAAAACAGCAAAGTATTATAAATTTTTTTAGAAGCCTCAATATATCATTTTGATTTGAATGAATTTGAATGAATGAATAAAGTCTCATATTGTTTTCAAGTGCTAGCATTAAAACACGCAGTTTGAATATTTTAATCTGATGACAGTCTTAGTGCATTTCTGCTGAAACCTGAGCAGTCCCCCAGATGGAGATCCGACAGTTTAAGAAAGTTAATACTGAAAAAACGAAAACTGCACAGATCCTGTTCAAATCAATCATAGAATTTTTACTAGGCTACAGAAGAAACAAGAAAACGTTCATATGATAAGAAACTCAAATACCCACATAATGTTGAATTAAACCATGAGAAGGTTTGCAACCTGTGCAAGTAACTCTAAATGTAAAAAGCTAGGGAGAAGAGCATTTCATGCTCAAACCTAGTAAGATGCTCCTTATCAACTCATTCAAGAATCTGAATCACAAAAGGTGGCTACTCATAGTTAGCCATGGCACAAATTTAAAGTTTCTTCAAAAATTATGGTGTACAGAGCACCAAAACTACAGTGAATTAATGCTCCCAGGGCATCAAGACCGACCTAACCACTGACTTCTGAAGAGAGTCCTTTCTTTTTTTCTAACTGAGACAAATGATTTCTCCCAGAGATTCTTTAAAGAAGGAAGAAAGAGATCCAAGGCAACTAGACTTTTGTGTTAAAACATTCAGTTTTTACAACTGGCTGTTCACAGCTATTTTCATTCCAGTGAATGAAATCCAGGAAGAATCCAATCCAGGCAGAAAGTTTTTATTGTTATTACAGTTAATATTTCACTACAGTGCTTCAAAGGGTACTTTTTCTGCAACAGTCTTGATGACTGTGATATGAAAATTACTTAGTTTGTATACTTCTGAAATGAAAACAAAAAATGTGCCGCAGTAATATCTGTCACAACAAGCAACCAAACATATTCACTTCATATGTGACCATTTTTCACCCAGAAAAGGATACAGGCATCTTATTCTCAAAAGCTGTGTACTTCATAACACAGTCATCTCTTTTAAGAGAGTAGAAATGTACAATTTATTTTGAAATTAAAGAGATAATAAACATTATTATTAAGCGACAATCAAGCACTGATAGAAAAGCTCTGTCAATAACACTGCCTGAAGTTTCAATTAAATGAGGTGAAAGAATGGTCACAGTTGAAAGAAACCTAACAACTGCATTATAATCAATCTTGCTGTTCTCAAACACTCACTGGATATTCAAGGAGATCCACTGGCTGCCGAAATGGTTCAGAGTCTTCACACTGAAAAATGAGATTCAGCAGCTCCTGGCACTGCTTCTTCCATGATTGAATGTCATATGACTGGGCTCTATTACGTAGCCGCCTCTTTGGCTGATGATCCTGAAATGACAATATTGTCTGGTGTTTACTCAATAAACCATCTCTCTTTTTACAAAATCAAATGTAAAGGGTACCCTGCAGGACACAAATTCTAATTAATTAATTAGTAACGTGCAACAGAATCACAGAACTGTAGCAGTTGGAGGGGACCTCCAGAGATCATAGGAGTCCAACCCCAAACAGCCCACACAGAAATTCTTTTATACTGAACATCTCAGGAGATTAACTCAGCTTCAGTCACAATAAATTCAAAACTTTCCAAAAGATGAGATTACACAATTAAAGACATACAATTTTAAATCCAATTTTTTTTTTTTTACAAAGGCATTTCATATTATTTGATGCACTATAAACAACAAAATATGATTTTACCTTTCTTTTTCTAGTGGAAGTTCCTGGCACATTTGTATCTTTCTCTTCTTCCTTTGAGCAAGATAATGAGTTGCATAAAAATGTTAAAAA
The DNA here is from genome assembly GCA_028571105.1 of Tragopan temminckii. Lineage (NCBI taxonomy): Eukaryota > Metazoa > Chordata > Aves > Galliformes > Phasianidae > Tragopan > Tragopan temminckii. The sequence goes on along the minus strand of JAOWBP010001760.1, from coordinate 66,512,509 downwards.
AATATAAGCATAGATGAGTAGGTAAGTTCTTTCATATTTCATCTCGTAATTTGAGACTTAACAATTCTATCCGTGTCTCTCTAGAAAGCATTTCGTGTCTCAGAAGTCTAAGAAAAAGCTCTCTGCGCTACAGGAAGAGAGGAAGCTGGATTTTTACCAGTTTCCCAGCTAACAAGAAACATCTCATTGGCAGTATACCCTACTCTGTAACAGTGACTGAACTAAGTACTTTTGCATCAAGTGAGAAAGATGCTTCAGTCTCATTTCTCCCATCTAGCAATGCCAACATTCAAGACACAACCACTTACCTCATCAGAGTCAGACAACACTTTCTTCTTCATTGCATTGTATAATAGAATGATGTCATAGCAACTCTGGTCTCTGTACAAAAAGAAATACATGCTAGCTTTATTTTCTGTCTTCATCTACAGAATCAACTATATTTTGCATAGAGTAAGGACAATATTTATTAAGTCATACTTAAATGAAGTGATGAAGTGTTTAGAGCCTTAGGAATACTTAGAGGACAAAATTAAAAAGAAAAGTTAATCTACTGCTCAAAAGCTGCAAAATATTTTCTACATTCCATAAAATACAGAATGCTTAACAGTGACATTTCAAAATGAAAAACCATAATCCCTTACCATGAGCTTATTAGCTTTAGAAAAATCTATTATACCTCATAAAGGGCTTTGGAGCCTATTCAGCTTTATAAGAAACATTTTATGTGTTTCTAGTTCACTTAAATGAGTGTATTAATCGGCACAAGCTATAGACCATTATTAAATAAGAATATCCATGCATTGCAGTAATTTAGGTAAGTCAATTAAAAACATGCACTTTTAATAACACCAGTGTGCTTAATTAATCAAAAGAAAAGAAACTATGTAGGATAAAGACATTAAAGAACTAAAATTATTAACAGTGAAGCCTTTCAGGCGTGTATCTGTTCCTAAAGGTGGGTTTCACTAAAACTTTAACATCTGAAGCAGTTAAATATTTTTCACTGTTTTTGCCACTGTCTGAAATCAAACCTCAGAGATTTATGTGTGGTTACAGAAGTCTTAGATTTTCAAGTAATATAATTCTAATGTTTTTAAAGGAAAATACTAACATTTTTTTCAACTAACGAAGCATCTTGCCATTTTAACCATGTAAAAGCAGATGTATTCATTGCCTACAAGCAAATCAGGACAGCGGGCATAATAAGCTCTAGCAAACTTTAGATTGCAGATAGTCACGAAAAAGGTTTGAGACTGTTTCTATTGACTGCAATGCCTCCAATTTTTATTTTGTACACCAACCATCACTTTCAGGCACATTCAGCTTTAAAGATTTTAGAATTAAATTCCCAGCTATACTAAGAAAAGCAGTAATAAATAAATATATCCATCATTCCATGGATACTCAGACTCATGCTTTTATTTAGTAAAAAGTCTCCAGTTAATGTATTATAAAACTTCATCTTGTTTTGCAACCTAATGTCCTCTTGTTTTGTCAACACAAAATTTCTTTTTTTCTGCCCTAGCAGCAGACAACTGGCTTACTGAAGCTACAGAACCACCTCTTTGTAATTTATATTTCAAAGAGCTAAGACCTTGGTAAGAAACTCACTTTATGAAGTGTAGCAGAAGATCTGTGACAAATTTGGCAGACTTGACAATAGGACTTCCAGGTTCATTAAATGTGCGAGTATTATGTTCTATGTATCGGACTTCCCACATTAATGAAGAAAGTCGTCTGTGCAAGAAAGAGGAGTCAACATCATGCAAAAAAACCAGGATCAAACAGACTACATTTCTAACAATGTATTTTAAGAGAGGAGAAAAAGCCTCATATTCTTCTTCCAATGTTTTATCCTGTTCATTTTTTGACATTAAATTAGAAAACATATATGTTCAGACACATTACCCTACATGACCAGCAGAAGGAAGCTTCCTCAGGTTTCTTGTCCTCCCATGTCCTGACATTATACAGACAGCTTACACTCCCCAGAAAGATTCACTTGTAATGCTTTAGCTATTGCTTATTTTTTATAATATAAATAACCCAGCATGTATCACTTCTTAAATCACAGTTGAGAATTACCAAAATTGTAATGATGAAAATGTATCAAAAGTACAAATCTTATTCTAATAGGTGGCAATGATTAGAATCCCTCACATAGGCCTGATTTAGTTACCTAAGGAATAGTCACAATATTGTGACAAACAGTGTATAATCAAAGCAAAATGTGTGTGTGTGTGTGTGTGTGTGTGTGTGTGTGTGTGTGTGTGTGTGTGCGCGCTGTAGAAACACACTGGCATTCTAAGACTCTTGTTTCAGAAGAGGAATAATGCCCTAAGGGCAGGCCTCATGAAAAGCTACTGAAGACATCAGAAGGAATCTGAATTGCCATTCCTCCACACATTAAGGGAAAATAATTCACTGGAATACACAAGGCAATAATCATTAGCTAACCAAGCCCAGACAATCCTACAAACTAGTAAAAACCAATTTACTGAAGCTATGCCAATGACCAAAAATAACTGGTGCTTTTGACGAAAGGAAACAAACCCAAGTGACTGAAAACTCCTTGCCACTGCTGATGACGTGGCAGTACATTAGAAAAACCAAAGCTAGATTATCATGCAATTAACATGGAACCAGATGTATGTGCATTATGGCACTATAAAATATAAAACCAAAGCATCCTTTAAAAAATGAAAATGTGATTTCCGTTTAGAGTACTATCTCCAGTCAGTACATGTGAAGTTCTATGAACTAACATTGAAATTTTGCCCAAATCAACATGCTGCATAATCACAGAAATGTTTGAGTTGGAAGGGACCTTAAGCTCAAGCTTGTCCGGCTCCCCTGCAATGAACAGAGATACCTATAGCTACATCAGGGTGCTCAGAGCCCTGTCCAGCCTGACCTTGGATGCCTCCAGAGCTGGGGCATCCACCACCTCCCTGGGCAACCTGTTTCAGAGCCTCACCACTCTTACTGTAAACAAGCTTTTCCTTATATGCCATCTAAATCTCCTCTCCTTTTAGCTCGGAACCATTTCCCCTTGTCCTATTCAGATGAATTCAACAAAAGCATTAGAGGGAGACTCAATTGCAAACCATAAATTTTCCAAGACAAAAAAGGAAAAAGTAGTATTTTAAAGGAACGTGCTTCTTAATGGATAATATTTTTACTGCAAATAAAATACACTGACTGCAATCACAGTTTAGGGAAAAAGACAAAATTGCGTAAAAAAGGTTAAAAATTACTTTTGTTGCTGTCCAACCATTTAGAATTTCAGGGCCAACAATTTAAGAAACTATGTTCCATTTCATGTCTTAAAGCGATAATGCAAGATTTGAAATCAAACAAACAGAAGTAATTATATACCCATAAAACACTTTACAGGTGTTTAAGGTTTCTCCCATTAGAAAAAAATATCAGAAGCAAACTTAATTTACTTTGCAATACTTTTCAAATCTCACATGACATAAACAAGAATTGACATCACATAATTGTAAAATGCATTTTGGTCAAGAGATGTTCAACCCCTTTAAGATAGAAGATTAGACAAACAGGAAAGCACATTTCTAAATTGAGTGTAACAAGACTAATAGCTACCAAAGCCACTTCTGGCAATATTTCACAGCAGTAACTGAGACTTGGATCAAACCTGTAAAATCTGCTTTCCAGCCTTTGTTTAATGGTACTCAGGTCTGTGGGATATGCCACAACAGTGCAATACATTGGGTAAGCTTGAAGATCCACAGGGGCCACAAATGCAGATGCGATATCTGCACAGAAATCAAAATAAATCCAAGTTACGTACCACAAAAACAATTAGAGTTCCAAGAATTTCAAAGTTTCCTCCTGCAACATGTGCTATTTTTTCATGCTTGAAACACATGGCACTTACCCAAAATCACCAGTAATAACCATGCTAAATACTCTGAACAATTTGTAGTGTTTTATGTATAAAAGTGTTTGCTCACATGTATGCTGCTAGTACAAGTGCTGTATTGCATACCCATCCTGTTATGCATGAAGCACCATGCTCTTCAGAGACACAGCAAGTGAATGCAAAAAACACATTTGAAAAGTAAATTTAAACATATAAATTACACGTATAAGAAGATACGCAATTCAGAATTATTATTTACAAGACACATTCATTCCATTTAGTTTTATATTGCTACTCTCAACTTCAAACAAAACAAATCATTAAATTCTCACCAAAAAAGCCATAGCAGTATTTTGATCTCATTAAGATATGGAGAAAAGCCATCCTCAATATAAAACGGAAATACAAGTCTCCCGTCTTGACCAAATAGCAAGGAAGCTATTTCGTACCAATCCACCATAAAGCCAAAGACCACTGGGCAATTTAAGTCTATGCACCTGACACAAATTTTGTTTGTTTTTTTTCCCCCAGCTATGCTTAAAGCATCATGTCTGCTTAGACATCATTCTAACATTTGAAACCACAAAGGAAAATAAAAGAGAAAAGCAAACAACACCTTTAAAGTACCTCTCCAATGTTTTTTAAAAACTGAAACTGTCTTCTTCTAAAAGCTGTTAACTTTCTCTTGTAAATGTTCAAGCAACAGCTACTTTGGACCAATACGCACCACATATGCTATAGTTAAATCCCAAACTACGTAGTATGCCATACAAAAAATGAAAAATGTGGAACTATTTCTCTTATATACATACACAGTGAAAACAATCAAAACTTCCTTTCCTCAAAATTTTTAAATATAATTCTGTAATTCGGATTAGGGCATTACATATAGAATTTATTTCTTTGGAAGCAAAAGGAAGTTTCTTATAAAACCAAAGGAGTCGTAATGTAGGATACTCAAGAGTCAGAAGTATTTCAAAAGTTAATAGTTTTCAAGATTTTTGAACATAAGTAATTCAAAATCAGAACTGTCTTTGGCAAGCTATATAGATGTAATTTATGACCACTGTTACCCAAAGATCTGAGACTGCTGACTTATCACCGAATATACAAAGATTTGTGATTCAGCCAGCATTTCACTGATATATCTCCAGCTCACACACTCATCTCTGATCATTTAAATGTTGCAGTGATGTATTTAGTGTCTTAACAATTACCTTTTCAAAAGCTATCTTCTACTTCTAAAGAGTAATTGTTCTACATCCAAATAGCAAGTGGCTTTTCGTAAGTTAATCAATTACTTTATCCTCAATATTTGCTTTTACAGAACTTCTCTTCTGTTTTTTTTTTCAGACAAAACTAAGGTTATGTGGGGGAGAAAAGTGAGTTAAAATAAGGCTAACACAGGAGAAACCTAGGCATAGGAATCCATTCTCTAAATATATGTGATTTTTTTTTTTTTTTCTATCTATCTGTAGTACAGTTAATATTCTGTGCAACAAAAGGCTGGCACTTCTAAGCCTAATAAATAATTTGAGTAGCTAACGTCAAAAATCAAGTACTTGTTTTTACCATACAAAACCCAACCCCCGTCACATGTCAAGTTACAAAAAAAATTACCTTTTAAAAGAAAGTTCAGGTTTTTGTATGTACTCACTATACAAAAAATTAAAATGTGCAATGATAAAGTTCTGTTCCATTTAATCAAATAGAAGGTGCACTATTATTATTAGCAACATTAGCAGTTACTGATTTTTGTAATTTCGGAAGTACACATGAGCATAGGTACAAAACATAATACAAAAACACTTTCTATAATATTCAAGACATACCTAGAGTCATGAGTTGGTTTATGCCTGCAATAATTCTGTCACACTCCTGGTCTCTTGTCCTGGAGCCCCACTCTCCATCCAGAGGTTTATAGAGCAGTGTTCTGCGCTCTTCATCTGTTAAAGGAACACTAGTTCCCAGTTCTTCTGGAAATACAGCTAGAATGTAACATGAAAATTCAATGAAATACTCATCATCATCACTAATCAAGACAAACACATCATTTTTGTATTAAAAATGTTTTGAGCAAATCATTCAGTATCCTTTCTATTGTTGTGTTTTAAATTTAAATCTTTACGATGCAATTTGGTGTGCAAATCCTTTATTAAACTAGATTTACTGCCTTCCAAATAACTAACTGCACTACAACCAATTAGGGTAAACTTTTATCATAATTAAAGTTTATGTTTGTTTCTTAAAACACCAAATTCTTGGCAATGCAGCCAGGATTTGTAATGGATGATTTTCAGACAGAGCTTAAGATGTTTGATGTTAGACACTGAAACAGTCTCCATGGAGGGATTCAACCACAGAGGGATTCAACCCTGTCAATTTTCTCAAGTCAAATACTAAAAGCAGAACTTCTGAGCAAGCAAAATGAGGTGCCATTAGTCTGGCATTCTTAATGACCTACCAACTTTGACAACCCATAATGTAACAGGTAGGTTTTCAGAGAACAATGCACACTGCTCTTATTTTTTTTTATTATTTTTATTTTTTTAAAAAAGTTATAACACAAGACAGCATTTGTGGATGCAGTGCAGATTTACTCTGGTCATATTATCACTCCTGATTTTGACTTATTTATAAGAAGTACCAATTAAAAGAAGGGTTGAAATGAAATAAAAACATGTACAACTTGGAAGAATGAAGAATTACGCATGGTTACTTGTGGATGACAAAATTAGCAAAAGTTTCCCTTAAAATAGAAGGAAAAAAATGCTGATTTTACTTTGCTTTTCTGTTCTTGGCCTGTGAACAGTGCCCCTGCTGTACTGCCCACTCTGTTGCCTGTTTATCTGCCACAATTCTGGATCAAACAGGCAGCAAAGCCTACTATTATCTAATGCTCTCACTCGTACGTGTTGAGACTTCGATGCACAGAACACCTGCAAGCATGCCAAGAGTTTTGAGAATAGGCAGCTTGAAGCTGACATGGGGCATAGGCTTATCTTCAAACCTCTATAAATGCATAACAAGTTAACTGCAATGGTACACTGCCTACTAGGAGTTTTTGTAACATTCCTGGCTACTTCTATACACTTTGTTTAAGCCCGCTTTTTTCCCCAAGGGAAAGGTGTCAGTCCATTTATCTTGGTCCATATTTAGTTTGATAATTACCAATGTTCTTTAAATGCAGTGGTTTGTGGGCCTTCCCTCCACTCCTTAAGGGGTGAAATTGAACAGCGTTTTTTACTTCTTTATATACACTCTTAAAGCAAGTTGAATTATTAATGTACCATACCATTAGTAGGTATCAGCTCCATGTCCCAAGGACTCATCTTCTCAGTATCTCCATTATCCCAGCTTAAAAAATAACCACATTTAAATTACTAATATTGCTTAAAGTAATTTAATGTTTGTAACATAACTTATTTAGATTTAAAAGACTATTGTAATAAACTGGTACAGCATGACTGAATTTAATGAGAGGAAGTTGCTCAGTCAATACGTCAAATGAAATATTTAATTACAATAGATTGAAGATAAGTTTGCTAACCAGACATTGTAGCACTGAAATAAGCTATCAGGATAATCGGGCTGAAGAGGTTCCTGGCTTTCAATTGTTCCAAACCACCAGGCATCATCTATTACTGATCTGAAGCGGTCACCTAGGTAAGAACACAAAATAATTTCATCAATACAGGACACCTTACTCCTCTGAAAAAAATCAGTTTACAGATACCTTCAGCTTGCTCTTGAATAGAGATCCCTTTAAATGCTTGCAGCATGAACAGACAAATACGAGTCACATTATTTAAAGAAACAAATGAAAAAACCAATCACAATGAAACTCTTAAATTTTTTCTGAAGGTTACCTTTAAATCAAAATGAAGCAGTTAAGAATGGGCACAAATAAAAAACAATCAGCGGCTTACAAATATAATTCCATGACCCTTATATATGAATTTATTTCTTAATTTCATACAAAACTAGGACATTGCAATGTTGCACCTTTAAGACTAAAATCTACTTATATTAAATGCCACACGCTATCTTAAAATAACTACACACTGACACATCTGTACAGGGAATACTTTTACATGCTGCTGAGCAAATTCTCCTTGGTTTCTGAAGTGTTTTTCAGCTATGTGTATAAACAATTTCCAACTGCAAATCAGAGGTTCATTTCCTTTATTCTGCAGGCAATCTGACTGATAGAATTTAATTTATTAAAGATTCCTCAAAAGGTTTGCAGTCATTTATGATGACTTGAAATGGTTCACTATCGTAATGCAATCGTAGAGCTAAGCAAAAAGGTCAGAAGCATTATTTAAAGAATTACACATCAGAATACAAGGAACACACGTCATTGTAATTTTTAACACTTTCCATAAAACATGCCACAGAAATTAGAAACAATTTTAGCGAAGCACACACTTCACTCAATACAAGAACAAAGATCATTTAAATTATCTGAGATTCCAAGAACTGTACACTCTTGTTTTCAAGAGATTTGAAAACTATGCACACCACTTTCTAACCTTCTGCAATGCTTTTTTCCCCCTCCAACAAACTCACATAAAGGAAATAGCCCACAACCTTCTGCTCAAACGCTTGCTGCAGTTGTCTGAATTATTAACGACAATCTCAAGACATTCTGCTTTCTTTGATGCACTTTTTTTTTTTTTTAAACGGATTGCAAGTATACACATCAAATACAAAACTTCCATTTAGCGTGCTGAAAGTAACAGAACAAAGTAATTCACACCAGCAAAATCTGAAATGCAATATCCAAAATGAAAATAAGGGTTGACGCTGTATTCTACAGGAACAGAGTAGCCTGAAGAGCTCTTACAGAACAGTCTCCCTACATGGCATTCCCCAGAGATCAGTTTTAGAAAGAGACATGAGTAGGTATGACTGTGAGTGCCTCCATGATACTAAGCATTAAGCAGTTCAAAACCACATAAAGGAATATATACTAGCTGACTCTTCGCATTTTTTCAAAAGCCACAGCACTCCTATGGACAGAATGCTAAGGTAAGAAAAGCATGTAATCAAAAGTGCTCACAGACAGATCCCTTCGACCATTATTGTGTCCTCTGTGTGATCTCATCTGTGGGATACAAGGAAGCTATCTATGAAGACATTAAATCAAAAATTCTTACTAAAAGAGGGATTTAGTATAATTTTCGAAAACTGAATACCACCAAATAATGTCAGCTTGGTGGAATTATAAAATATATGCTAAACTTACAGTGGCTGCTATCCAAGAGGTATGTATGTGTACCTGTCTTAGATGAATGGCAAATGCTCAAGGAATCCTACCAGAATAGTTCTAGCTCAAATATTAGTATTCTAGATCAACCAGAAGACAATGGGATGCAATAAATACATACCTGAGTACGAAGAAAAACCTATCACTCCTCAACCTTTATAAGTGTGTTATCTTAAGGACTGATACACTTAAATCACAGGAACTCTTGGTATTAAAAAATATAAATAATGTATATAAAGGAAATATTCTTCCTTTTCACCACCACCACAAAAAATCTCAAACATAACAAAAAAACACAACCCACAATCTAGGATCATTATTGGTTAAGAAATAAAATGTTTTAGTGATTTAGAATGAAGCCAGAATATTTCATATTCGGTGATCCTTCTAACAGTAGCTACAAAAATATTCATCTGTAGGCTAAGAGACAGAAATCATAGAGAAATAAGAAATAATAGTAATGGTAGTCCTGAGAGGTCAAATTAGCAACTGCTCAGAACATTTTAATATTGTGTTCTACACTGCAACAAAATACTGCAGCTTTTGTTCTAACTACATTAAGTATGCACTTGGAGAATACCTATAGTGTCAAGAAGAGACCAGGGTAGCACTTCAGAAGACTGCTGGAAGAGCTGTAACAATTTTAGCATCAGTGCCTTTCCTACCCCTGCTTTAGTGTTTCATATAGTCTCACAAAAGAAGACTATTTTAACACCATTCTCACCACCCAGAAGAGGAACTGAACAATGAACCCCGAAACACAGCTGTCAGAATTATGAACTTGTATTAACCAGTAACGACTTGAGACTTACATTATTTGTCCAGAAATCTTGACAAAAGATTCTGGAGCTTAGAAAAACACTTTTTGTGTAGTCGTGAATCTTTCACAACTTCAGGTTTCTCAAGATATAATTGTGAGCCTAGGGAGGAGATGCTACCTGTCCTCATAGCCTTGAGAGTAAAAAGGCTAACAGCTTAAATTCCCTTCACTACCTCTAGATTTGTTACTTATTTCTGCCTAGGCTGTATATATGAGGCATGGCAGTCATTCTTTAACTGCTGCCACAATCTTGTGGAAACACATTTATAGCGTGGCAAAGGAGAAGACCACAGATTAACACCTATCAGGAAACCGCAAAGCTTGTGAGATTTTAGTAGGTGTTGACCAAGCTTGTCTCCTAAGGGATCTTCATACTATATTAATCTCTAATGAGGAAATCAAGGTATATTTTCCTAATGATTTAGAAGCTATGCATTTTCACCATATTCCCTTAGATTTGAAGACTAGCTGTCCTTTTGAAGAAGATCATAATGTGTGATAAGATATGGAACTTTATTAATATGGCATGACGTAAGTTATATTTATATATGCTATTGGCTTTCTTAGCCTCCTGGGCACACTGCTGGCTCATATTCAGCTGAGCGTCAACCAACACCCCCAGGTTCATTTCTTCCACACAGTCTTCTAGCCACAGATGGCCAAGAAGGCCAATGGCATCCTGGCTTGTATCAGAAATAGTGTTACCAAGGATGTGATTATCCCTCTGTACTCAGCACTGGTGAGGCTGCACCTCGAGTACTGTGTTCAGTTTTTGGCCCCTCACTACAAGAAAGACATTGAGGATCTGGAGCTTGTCCAGAGTGGAGCAACAAAGCTGGTGAGGGGACTGGATCACAAGTCTTATGAGAAGCAGATGATGGAACTGGGATCGTTGAGCCTCCTCTTGTCCAGACTAAAAGGAGACCTTATCACTCTCTGCAACGACCTGAAAGGAGGTTGTGCTGAGGTGGGGTCAACTTCTTCTCTCATGTAACTCACGACAGGACTAGAGGGAATGGCCTCAAGTTGTGACAGAGGAGATTCAGGTTGGACGTTCTGAACATTTTTTTCTCAGGGAGTTGGTGGACACACCATCCCTGGAAGTGTCCGAGAAATATTTAAATGCTGTACTAAAGGGAAATATTGATGATAGGTAGATGGTTGGACTGGATGATCTTGGGAGTCTTTTCTAACCTTCACGATTCTGTGATTCTATATATTACTAATGCACGCACATACTCAACAAGGATGTCATAATTTACAAAGGACAGGATACCAATTCACCTCTCCTGGCAGAAAAATCAGGTAAAAAACAATTAGAAAGAGCTTCTGACATCCAGCTGTTCTGCTTGTTCAGGTTACTTAGCTACAATGAACTTAGGAGAGGACATCAAAAAGGAAACAGTGAACTCAGACTAAGAATGCAGCGTATTTGCAGAAACATGTACCATACCAACTGTTACTGAACAGGCAATGAGATATACCATCATGTTGTTGCATTAAAATCTTCCCTTCTTTTATATGATGCTTTGCCTGAAGTGGTAAAAAAATAAAATAAAATAAAATAATGCCACCAAGTCAGCTTTGTATATGCTACTCACAGCTCCTGAAAAGAAGAACTGCAGGAATTCAATCTGTATGCCAATCAGTGCTAGTTTACAAAAACTCTGAGAGTTGGTTTAATATTATACGTATATATATGTTGTCTTATAATTCTCAAAACATGGTATCAAAACCAAATTTCTCCCTTAGGGGAAGAGTTCATCCTGAACTCTGAAGAATCAGTCATACTTGCTCAATCTTTCAAGTTCAGGGACAATCTAAGAGTGTTCTTAGGAATAAGAACATGTTTATTTCATGACCGCCTGAAAGAAAACAGAGAAACACTTTGCCATAACATAGCTCTCTCCCCCTTGTTTGATTTCATTGTTAAAAGGTGATCGTTGCTGTTACACAGAAAAGTTGACTAGGAAGTAGATCTGACTAGAGTACATGCCTATTACAAACACTCTTCAGTATCCAACACTTCACCCAAACAAGTAAAAAGAGATAGGAAGGGTATTCTGTTTGAACAATCTAGAGATCATAAATTTCAAATGGTTGAAAAAGTGTTTCTGTATTTCCAGAAATAAGCAGGCCTGAAAGAATTGGAAAAAAAAATATTCTAGTAATAATTAGGTTGAAAGTGGGCCTTCAATCTGAAAAATAGAGACAAAGGCAATGCATGGGATAAAAGATGTCAGTTACCAATAAATATTGTATTTCTGAAAAGGTATTCTTCATTCCTCCCTGTAAACACACAACTGAGATTTTCTTTGCACCTTCATTCACAAATCAACTTCAGTATTCTGTTTGCTTGCTTGATGCTTCAGTCAAGGACAAAGTGAGACTCACATGCAAACATGGCGAGAGTTTATCCTCCAATTCCAGTGTAATATAAGGATTTATTTACCACAACCTACCTTTAAATAAGTTAAATGAAAATACAGAGATGTGAAAACAATCAAACAAAAAGACCTAGAAACCCCACATAACTTACCTATATTCCATCGTCTGTGTTTTGCATCATCAAATTGCTGCCTCAAAACTAGGAAGTCTATGACATCTGGCATGTCATGGTACCTAAATACAATAGAACACACAACTAATAAGTAGCACAAAAAATATGAAATAAGGCACTTATGTAATAATTCAACACTTTGACTTCAAACCTTCAAAAACTACAGTTCCAGTCACTGATTTTCAGAATAATCCCAAATTACAAAAAACCAAAAGCTCCAATTTGAATATAACAGTGCTTTTCTTACTTCATGGTGAATGATCCTCCAGTCAGTTTACCCGTATCAGGGTCAAGAAAAGCTAGTTTAAGACAGCAGAGAGTAGGCAATCCCACTTCATACTTAATCCCAACTATTTTCATCAACTCTTGCTCCTGGAATAAACAAAATGCTATGTTAGTTACCTTTAACTTCACTGGTGGTACAACTTTCTGAAATATGACAATATGAGTGTACCGAAATTAGCAGATTTCCACCAGCACATGTCAAAAAAAATCAAGTATTTAATTCTGTATTGTAACTTGTTTGGAATATATTTTGCTATGAGATATAAGTAAACTAAAAATAAAACCAGACTAACTGATTTTTGCTCAAATGATTCAAGGAAGAAGTACAATTTAAGGTATGATTTAATTTGGTTTTTAGGTTAAATTCTTCCCCTTACGTATATCTTAAGAACCCAATATTAGGAACATCTGTGTCAACAATCTTCTGCCAATTAGTTTCCAAAATTCCTTTTTATATTAAGATACCAAAGAAAAATGAAAAAGAAATCGTACCCGTAATTCCATTTTATGCCATGGTTGTTTTTTGGGATTAATACTATATATTTTGTTCTTCTTAGCCATTACAACATATGCTTCATGACCTTGTCGGAAATAGTAGACCTAAAAGTGAAATGAGACAGTTAGCTGACTAAGATTTTGAGTAATCAGAATACTAGTGTACTGCTGGCATACAGTGTATGCACTCTCTCTTTTGTCAACTTTTTTTCTGTTTGTTTTTCCTGTATAAGTCACAGGCACTTAAAGAAATTAAGAGGACAGGCAAAGCAGGTATCATAAAAACTTTTCTGCTTAGAAAAGAGTAGAAAAGAATTCACAGCACCATTTTCAATATGAGCAAAACATCCTAAATTACATGTGAAACCAGATCAATATCAATAGCAAAACCCAAACCATCCATTTATCATCACACTATAGCACAATCCCACGACAGTAAGAAATCCCACTAATCCACTTGCTTATTCAACACAGTAAGACAGCCCTAAGATGACAGTCAAGTATCACTAAATGGAGTATATAGTTAATTGCACCTTTTCTGAACAAGAAATACATTGGCTATTTTATTGGGAAGATCTTCACTTCCATACCACCAAATAAACAGCCTAACAAGAACAAGAACAAAAATAGGCATTTTAAGCACTTATAACAAACTATTACAAGTATTTTCCACTGCAAACTTCGACAAGTCAGAATCTAGAGTTTTAATAGAAACTGGACGAACACTTCTTGTTACAACTCCCTGCTGTAATAAAGAATTTTAAAAAAAGTCATCATGGAATGTAGTAGGAAGAAGGAACAATAGCTTAAATGTGAAGGCCTAATATACAACAAAAAGCAGAGGAAATGGCCCTCAGTAAAACTACCATTGTTTTTCCATATGTTCACAAAACAGTTATATCACAAAACACTATAAAGAGCATCTGTCAAGCTTCTACATTGACTGTTACTGAATTTTCTTAATGTTTTATGGCATTTTTTTTCCTTTGACATAGAGAAGGACTTCAGCTTTACTTTACATCATAAATGTTTTATGCCCTTACATTTCAGGGTACTTGACATGCACAACATCCTCAAAGAACATAACTGGCAAGCAAAGGAACAACTGTTTCTTGCTACACATTCACACTTGGAGGCACAGGCTGCAGATAATTCCTTCTACATTTACTGTTTCTGGTAAGTCTCTACATATATACACAGTTAATAAAAACGGATTGTTTATTTATTTATTTTGGAAATTGCTCCAAGCACTACTCCAACAACAATTTAGGAAGTTATCTGTGAAAAAAAGACTTTGTGCCCTTTCTCAGGGAACTATATTTTTAATCTTAATCAATTACTGCTTTTGGATGTTTGTTTTAGTGCCCAGACATAAATGTGAAGAGCAAATATTGCAGACATAAGCACTGTATTTGGGTAATCAAACAAGCTGAACTACAGTCCCACCTCTGTCATGTTTCCCATTGTTCCTCCAGACACATGACAGGACTTTAAATGGCAGTATGCAAAAAGGAAAGAGATGGTATGTTCTATTCTTACGCGCTGAATATAACTAAATACAGCACTACTGTTGTTTCCTGTTTGCACAGCTTTAAGAAAATAAATCCGTAATCTTTCTCCTTCCAAATCTTATAAAACACATCAACCAGCCTACCAAAACGTTCACAAGCCTCAAGACCTCTTTTTTGATCACATTTCTCTAATTAAATCTATCTTTTGTCTCTGTGGACCTCGAAAGTCACTTTCTAGTGAAAAGAAAGTATTCATCATCCTAAAATAAATCTGGGAAAAGCAAGTATCAGAGAGAGAATTTCAGACTGAGCAACTCCATTACAAACATTCTCTCTATTGATGCAACTACTCCCACTTTCTAGGCACAGGATAGGAAATTTCCTCCTCACCAGTACACAGTTTTTTCAGCAAAAGAATGTAGCCTACTTACATATTACTAGTATACAGTGCTATTCAGCAGGCACAAGACCAAACACAGGAGTTTATCTTACTTAACTGGTATGATGTCTTCTGGTAACGTGGTAACAATAAATCCCTGGCTACTTCACTGTATCCAGAAGGTATCTGGCACCAAATGTATTTGTATGGACTCAATCTTAAGAAAAGCACTGTCTCCAAAACATGTTTGGTAGACAGTCTAAGTACCTAAGCATTTTCTCTACCTGAAACATTGACATGAACAGCTACTCCTCTCAGTCTCACATAATTACTACACAGTTATGTTGCAAACTGGATTCAGTAAAAAAGCACAAGTAAAAATTTGCATGCGCAACCACTGGTTCAGCTTCTAAGTTGGTACCCAAGAACAGCTGCAGCTCAGAATCAAAAGTTCTATAAATGTGTCATAAGGAAAGGAACACGCTGAATGTAGTAGAAGCAGCAATGTTATTGCAACAGCATGGGATAAAAGGCTCAAAACAAAGCAATACTGTGTGCAAAACATTTAAAGTATGGGAAAACCTTTTAGAAGCTAAAGCAAATTTTAGCCTTATAAAAGAATGTTTTGAAGAAAATCCAAAATATTCCAATAATAAATGGGGGAAAAAAAAGCAGATGATTTTTTAAAAAGGCAAAAACAAGCTGAAATTAAATAAGAATACAGGGAAAAAGCTGTAATACCTCATCCCCCATCTGTGGTACAAATGGGCACCGACGAGGAACAGTGTCTGTAATCCATGCTGAAGGCAGCCATTCTTCCAGTGTCAAACCATTTTCTGCCAGAACTCCTACAGCCAGCCTCTAAAGAAAATGCACATAAGATAATATGAGTAAAATAACATTTAGGGCAGCCCTGTGTTTTGGGAAATGCTTTATGAAAAACTGACTGCCAATTCTCTAATCCATTTAATGTAAAAAGGAACGTGTTAGCATGAAGATAAACTTGACTTAGCCAAAACCAAAAGTACAATTTAACGATTTTTTTTAGTAACAATCTTTTGTAATAATCATTGAATTTATTAAAAATGAAGTCTTATGTCAACTTAAATATGCCATCCTCTTGAACCAATTAGATAAAATATATACAATAAAAATTGCTAAATCTTAATTCAAAAGCTGCACGTATGCCTTGACTTTTAGCTCTGTTTGTATTAAGAATCTATCTAGCAACAAGATCCAGTGAACAGGTTCTACACTTATCCTTCTCGTTCCTTCTCCTTGTTAAAGCTATGTTTTATACCACCATCCCTCAAAGATGACATCCAGGAAACAGTTAGATAACTCATGAGGACTGGAAATTCTTGATCACTAGTCTGATCTGACTAGTGAGATGCTGGGTCTTAAGCAGAAAAGCCATATTCAGGTTTTGTTCTTCAGAAGGTGAGAATGGGGAAAGAATCTTTTTTGAGTTTCATGTCTGCCTCTGGATATCTCTGTGTAACAAAATAAGGAAGAAAACCTTCTGTATTGGTTTCTAAACCACTGACCAGTTTATAAAAGCTTTTTATATCAGATGTCCTCAAACCTCCTTCCTGAAAGAAGTCAGTCTGTTAGTCTGCCCTAACATAGAACAACACTCTTTGATCTTCCTATGTACTCCCTCACTCTTGCATTAATTTTTAGATTGACTGTCACTAGAGGGGGATTAGAAATGGAAGCGCCATTCAAGATCTTGGCAGCCAATACATTAATAGGAAAGAAAGATATTCTTTCTTTAATCCTTTCTTAATTTCTATAATTTTGTGCCTAGCTACAAAGATAGTTAGTACTACTTTCCCCTTTCTTTCCAGTGGAAAGACTCAATTTTGATTCAGATTCAGAAAACAGGAAGAACTTTATACCAGTAAGACTATGAGCTCTCTGTCCAGCAAGGCAGTAGAATCTCTAGCACAAAAAAATTCAAAGATTTATCTGTCAGGAATAATGGGTATACTTAATCCTACCTAGGCTCAAAATGAAGAGATGATTTTCTGATACTCCTTTCAGCCTAATATTTTCTTCTGATTCTAGAATGAAGGTCATCTTCAAAATATGAAATATTTAAGTCTGACATTTTTGGAATCAAAGAGCTCCGTCATCACAGTAACTGGGACCAAAATAGATGCAAGTCCTCCTAAACTCAGTTTAGTTTCAATCTAAGTGGAAATGCTAGGTTGTTATCCGATTTTATATTTTAGAATAAAAGGCTAAAGTAGGGCTTTAACCTGTTAAAAAAAAATATATATATATCATATTTTTGTGATATTATGCCATTTTCTGATTTTAGACTGTGTAAAAACCAAGATACTATTAGTACTGACCCTATAACTAATGACTCCAAACAACAAACTAAAACTTGTTTAATTAAAGAGTAAGACTGCCACCTAACATCCTGTATGACTTTACTGAAGATTTTTAATGATAATATGCTTACATGCATATTTTTGGTTGTTTCATCAGCCTACTATCTAATTGGAGGCAAAATGAAACAGTGACTAGTCAGGACTCCTGATCTTATAAAATAAACCAAAATACGGTTATTTCATCAGTTAAATGATATAGTTATTTCCTTAGGTATTGCAAAAATAGAAGCTTTGCACTTATGAAAGTAGTCGGCATTTACCTGACAAAT
This sequence comes from Tragopan temminckii, assembly GCA_028571105.1. Lineage (NCBI taxonomy): Eukaryota > Metazoa > Chordata > Aves > Galliformes > Phasianidae > Tragopan > Tragopan temminckii. Next base: position 66,494,624 of record JAOWBP010001760.1, on the reverse strand, counting down.
CACTATTGGTCTTCATAAAGAAAGATCTACTTTTTTCTGATTGAAGGAAAAAAAAAAAAAAAAAAGCAGCAAACAATCAAAAACAAAAAATAACTTAAGTCACTGAAAGTTTTCATGTGCTGACCTACAACAAAGCAAACAAAACCCAAACAAACAATAACAAATGGTCAAGTGAAGTTCTACTTGACAGAAGCATAGTTGCAATATAGTTCAAATATCAGACATTGTGAAATCAATAGAAGGTGACGTGATTGTGCAGACCTGAGGAGAAATTGCAATTAAATGGGGAGACTGTCAGTACAGATGAAAAAAATACAGACACACGTAACATTAATACACCTTTCTAAAAGAAACTTATGGTCCGAGACAACATAGTGTTAAAGGACATTTAAAGTGTTCCTTAAGTGAAATGTTAAATATTTAGAAAGCTTGTAATTACAGCAATCTATTGACTTACCTGAGTCACTACTTCTTATTTATTACTGGTAAAAGACCTGTTTTTAAATTAACATTACTGAATCAGTCATCGAATTCTGTCAAGACACTAAGAATGATCATTCTTCAATACACAAAATGCATCTAACCTTCTGTTTTCTCTCTTTGGGTTTTCTCTTCTTTGGTGATGTTGATGGTCCATCTTTCTCTTCGCTCCCTTTCTTCCTTTCCTTTTTAATTTGCTTCTTTTGTTTTTCAGGTCCTTCCTCATCTTCTGAACTACTTTCTGCTTTTTTTGTTTTAAGTTTAGGAATTTTCTTTGGTGGCTGCAGATTGATTCCTGCATCTGCTGTCCAGTCAGAATAATCACTAGAGTAGTCACTACATATGACATATGAAAGAAATAAAGAAATTAAAAACTAGAAGTACACAGGTCTATATAATATAAGCCAGTACAAGATTAGAGTGAACAGTCTAGAAAACTACAATATTTTAGAAGTTTAAAAGCAGTGCCTAAAAACCCATATTCTATCTTCAATTTAAATGGTAGTAAAAGAAAAGCTTTGAAATCACTCAGTCTTGTCAAAATCACATTCTAGTATCACTAGAATAAACCCGCTCATAACTTGGTCAGTTCAGATGATACAATTTAAATTCTGAATATTATTCTCATGTCTTATGGTTTTGAAGAGCTTTGAACTGAAGTTAAAAAAAAAAAAAAAAAAAAATTGTACTCAAGAAGAAGCAATGGCTTGAAACAACCTCATTCTTTGCTTTAACTTCAAGCTACGGACCAGCAGAGACGGTCACAAAGCTCAGACTGGCAGTCATAGGAAACTGCAATTATGTGCCTGAAGCATGTGCACCTGCAAAGAACAACCCTCCCAAAAACCACTGGATAGTACTTCTGCTGATAGCAAACAAGGGTGATACATTTCCTGAGTTTTGAGTTAACGAATCATACTGATGAAAACAAAATCCTGAAAATTTTAAGTTCTCTGCCATCTTCTAAATGTACATTTTTGTTATCATCGTTTGCAGTAAAGATAAGATTCTATAAAATCTGTAAGTAGAACATATATACTGTCACTTACCTAGAACTGCCATCACTGTGCCATGCTCTTTCATCATCTTCTGATGTTCCACCACTGGCAACAACTACTTCCCCTTCCTAACAAAGGGCAGAGAGGAATGGGGATGGACAATGACAGGAAAAAAACAAAGCATTTTCTTTGGAATTCAGACTTATTTAGATGAAAGGAAATAAAGTATTTATGCAGAGATGCATAGTACGCAGCAATATTTTTCAACACATAGTCGAGCCCCTAGTGCTTCTCAATCCTCATTTCAAAAGGCTAGCTTACCTCTAAAGAAAATTATTTCCAAAAGTCTTTAATGTAGAACTTCTCTATTTTTCTTTATTTTTTTAATTACTATTAAAGAAAATTAGGATGAATGATAAACACCCATTTCTCCACTGTAGCTACATCACAAAAGCACAGGCTGCAAGGGACCTCTAGAGGTCATCTTGTTCAGCCTTCCTGCAGGTGACCATACTAATAGGCTATACAAGCCATACTTTTAGGCTCACCAATCTAGGAAAGATTTAATATTGCAGGCATTTATTTTGCAAAATCCCTTTTGGCAATTAATTTTTTTATGCAAAACTGAACACACACAACTGCACATGAAAAAATGATTCAACATTGATTTTTAAAGAAATGAAAGAAAACGCTGAGTTTTAACTAGAAGCTCAATTAGCTGAAGCAGAAGCTTAACAAACAGAAATGGAACTGAGGATCTTACGTCTGAGGAACTGTGTCCATTTTCTAACTCTTCAGCAGGCCTTGCAGGTTCTTCTACTGCATATCTCGTGCGGTAGTTGTGCTGGTTAGCTTGCTGTTTTCTTGAGTCACTAGCATCTAGTAAATGATCATGAGAATGGTTCTGTGAAGACATAAAAATCAAAACAGATTATTTTTGAGTATATATCTTATTAGTACACACAATTTCATTTAACATTCATATTATAGGAAGCAACCATTGCTGTAGTTAGACAATACAAGCTTCAACATCAGAAAACTCAAAACACATCACAAGTATAAAACTAAATCTGTCTAGAGGACAACAGACTCTTTGGAGAACTCAAGCATGTCTTTTTTTTTTCCATCTAAAGGGTCAGATCTGTGAAAGACACCACGCACTAATGCATCCATTAGTAACAGTCATCTCTATATGCTAAGTCAAGGCTTTTAAATGGTAAGATGATGCACGAAAGGATTCAAATGAATGAAAGTCACTTGTAAAGAACGAGCTCTTACGATCTTAGAAAAAATGTAATGCAAACAACTGCTTTTAACACTCGAAGTATGTAACCCTATACTGATCTCCTATTCTAATAGAAATTTAAGTGCTATAAGCTTGATTTCAAGATTTCTGTTGTAATATTTTTGCACACACAGTTGAACTTCAGGCCTGATCAGTCTCAATGAAATAGCTCCTGCACTCATTCCTAGATGCCACAAAAGGTGGTATGCTCCTCCAGTGCTCCCTTTCTTCCCTAAAGGAAACCTGATACCTATCAAGTGCTGATATAGTTGAAAAAACAACATCAGTAGAACTGGAAAAACCACAGAAAGGTATTAATATTATCAGAGCATTCTAGTAGGACAGACAGTTTGTAGCTATTTCTCTCAGACTTCTTTCTTCTTGAACAATGAAATTTTGTTGTAACAAGATTTCATGAGGTTTGTATCACCTCACTTTCACAACAAAAGTAACTGTTATTTCATGCTGCTCCTGTTTAAGACAAAACAATGACATCAGCCCTCGTGGAGATTGACAAAGTTATTCTGGGGTGGGCCCCACCATCCCCAAGTTAAGATCTGCCCCCTTGTTGAGGCCCACACAGTGTAAAGTGTAAAAAGTTTCTAGCCCTAAAACATTAATTTAGCATCCAGAAAGGGAACAAGTTCTGAGTGCTGCAGTAATAGGGACAACTTCATCAGAAAAACTCAAAACACTGTAAAGAAAGCACAGACAGACGAAAAAAAAAACGAGGGATGGAGTAATAACCTCATCACTGGAGGCTTTCAAGATGCAGTTGCGGATGGTGCTAGGTAATCTCATCTAGGCTCCCTTTTCCAATGAAATGTTGGACCTGATGATTTCTCGAGGTCCCTTTCAGATAGGGTTGTCCTGTGACTTTGTGATCTTTCCTGTCCCTATATGATGAAAGTTGGTTCATAAGGTTAAATTTGCCTCACTAAAAAAAACAACAACAACAACAACAAAAAAAAAACTTCCTGCTAAAAAACACAGTAAAACTTGACTAAGCAGCTATGATGTGGTTTTCCTTAGCCAAATGCAGAAGCCTGATAGCTAGAGCTTTTCTCTTATCCACTATGTTACAAGATGCATGCCTTTTTCAGGAATGACAGCACCCATCCACCTGGGTAGTCCAGCATGCTGTGCAATTCCATTATGGTTTCCACCGCAGTGCACAGGACCAACACATAGCACTCTGTGTTCTATTAAGTGTGTTTCTTTTATTCTGTCCAGTGAATTCAAGCTGGGGAAGCTACCAACGTCCTTCTTGAGAAGCTGACAGCACAGCTGTTTGGAGACACTTCTAGCAGGATTGCTTAGCAATCAGCATTTCAAGATTGCCCAGACTTTTGAAACCAGCAGCACTCCTTCCGGACTCCAACTGGCAGCACACATCAGATCTCTTTGGGCTGCTTTGACCTTACCCAGACCAACTCTAAGCCCTTAGACTGCCTTAGACCTAGACTCCTCAGCCCATCACACAGTACATTCTGCCTTCAGCCTTCTGGGGCTGCTCACTTCTTGTCAGGCTCTCAGGATTGATTACTGACAGGTTACAAAAGCCACTGTTACAACAACTTGTTTCTGCTACTTTCATAGAATACCTACTGGGAATCACTGCTTTTGTATAAAGCCCATCCAGCATCATTAAATATTTTATGAATAATTACTGACAAAAGAAATGGGATTGGCTAAGTCCAATGTAACAAATGAGTAAAGTATCCTCTATAATAACAAGCATTAATTTTGCAGAAACTATGGTACAACTACACTGAATTTGCTTACTCGTCTTCTCTATAGAACTAAAACTCCTAAAAATTCACACACCAACTTCCATTCAGAAATAAGGTTTCTCAAATGGTTATTATAAAATGTCTTTATCCTAGTTATGTTGGAACTATAGGTTCCCTGAAAAAAACTGAGGTAATTTGCACTGCTCTTTGGTTTTGGAAAGAGTTCAGTTCTTCTCTTTTGACAGTTTGGAGGTTCACAAAAAAAAAAAAAAAAAAAAAAAAAAAAAAAAAAAAAGAAAAAAAAAAA
>JAOWBP010001760.1:66471579-66489721 GCA_028571105.1 Tragopan temminckii | reverse complement strand
CTCTTCCAGATCCTTTATATGTCCTTACATACTACTCAAAGGTGAAACCTCTCAAAAAGATTTCAGTAAGACTACAACTGACCAGTTCAAAAGTACTGCATTTAAAATCTTCTTTTAAGTCATTCTGTGTTTCAGATGAGGTCCTAGACTACAAAAATCTCTATTATCCCAGTAAAACAGGAATTTTCTTCAGACATTATAAAGGTCACAACATACAAAATAAATGGTCTTTAAATCTCCACTAATGCTGGAGATTACAATAGGTTGTCCATAAGAGCAAGTGGCTTGCCTTTTCAGATATTAATCCAAAAGAATCACCTCATATGGCAGAAACAATCGATGCAGAGAGTACTTTGTTGAGCTGTCCTGAATGGAATCTGATCTTCCATGCCACGCTTCTGAGAGGGACTACAACTTTTCAGTATGCCATTTAGGCTAAAACTAATCGGGAAGCTGCCAACAAGACCTAGGTAGGCAATTCAAGCTTACTGATTAATGAAAAGGAAACAATGTTGTAATTGATATGATAATGCTGTTGGGGCTTCAAAGTTTATCAGGTTACAGTAAAAAATCAAAGCAGCGTGAGAACATAAGAAAACAGATCAGTGAGAGGATACATTTTCTTTGAGAAGATAGAATTGTTCACTAAGTTTTCAAACTAATGACTAGACCTCAGAAGAAAAGGTAGGAAAAAGACTGCTAAACAGATATAAGGAGGGACAGCATAGTCATTGCCTGTAATGAAGTATTCATTCAAAAACAAAGGACAGAGCCAACAATCAGCTCCCTGAAGGAGGAGCATGCAAAAAAAAAAAAAAAAAAAAAAGAATTGCAACTTGGTAGTCTCTGCTTGATTGACAGCTTGCAGGAAGAAACCCCTTTGACCTTAATGAGTTGATGCTGTTTTAACACTGACACAGTAAATTCTAAAAAAAAAAAAAAAAGTAAGGATTAAGTTGTAATTAAATCATCACTGGGGGATGGGGAGAAGGAGTCTGGTCAATCACAAAAACTGGACATCTCCATTATGAAACATTACTACAATCACCTCCACGCCATTTCCCAATTTTCCCTCACGTTTTTATATAAAAACTAAGATGTATAAGAAAGAAAGACCGGGGAGAGGGAAAAAGTATCCCTCAGTCCTGTAGTGCAGCAGGCTCTTCAGTTACTCTAAGAAGGGTTACAATTACACCCTCCACAGTTTCCACTGTGTAAAACAGTAAAATTCTTACGGGATGCTTGAACTTGATCAAGTTTTGTGCATGACTCTTTTAAGTCACTGTTCATAGATTCACAGTACATACAGACATCAAACCAAAGTGAGAGCTTCTATTAAAATCTTCCAGAAGATACGGTGTATGTTGCAAGGTTGGGAAAAGGTAAAAGCTTGAAAGAAATACGCTTGTAATACGCTTACCATCTATCTTACAAATCTTACACTTGGAAAGAAATGCACTGTATCAGGAATACCAGACAAGTTTACATTAATTACGTATCAGCTAGCTGTAGATATGGAAACAAAACCTCAGACATTAGCTTCAGCAATCATACCCTTATTTCTCAATGTCCATATGATTTTGACTTTTTGTATCTAAAACATAAAGCATCTATATGCATTAACAGGTCTACACATATTAACTAATTCCTGGCTGTAAAAAGGAATCTATTCACAACAGTAACTTCATACAGTGAATGTAAAGCAAAACCGTGAACCTGCTTCAAGCTGTCTCACCGAGTGAGTGACAGTACATACTTGCAATTTCAACAAGCATGTAATACAACTATTTGATAGTTGCATTATGTAACAATTAAATACAACTACTTCCTTAATATTATCACTACATTTGCTAATTTTTTGTCTGTGTTTCTAGAAGTACAACCTGTTTCATTATGATATCATCTGATACTGCAGCACCGCATTAAGAGCTATTCTATTATAATCTTCACATAACCAGGAGAGAGTGGCTTTACAAAGTATGTAACATCTGCTTGCTGATTCTACTTGCCCAAGTGCTTTTAAAGACAATCAAATGAAATAAAGCAATTTCAGAGATCTTCAAAACACAAAATCTGACTTTTAGTTTCTTCAGTCCAAGGCTTCTCAAGAAAAAAGCAACCTTAGAAAGAAAACTAAGGGCTGAAGAGAGACATTTTTCACAGAGTTGGATCTAAACTTTAAGACTAGTCAGAAAACCAAGGGACTTAGAAGTTTGTCTGTCAATATCCAGAAACAAATCTTACTATTGTAATCATATAATAGCATTACCTACCTACTGCATAAGAAGTCAGAACATAGTCTAACAGAAGTTACTGCAGCAAAGTAATAAGTAAATCAGGTACCAATGAGCAGTTGCGTGTCCTCAAATGACCTTTTCGAAACTTTTCTACCTAAGTTTTGCACTGCTCCTAAAAAACTTAATAATGCTTTGATTCTCTAAGTGTAAAAAGCAGATGCTAGATTCTCATCTTCTCAATTGCAGACACAGATCTACTGAAGCAAAGCATTTTTCTTCACAGCTATTCAGCAACACCCAGACATAATCAATGCAGCATATAATTTCAAAAATGCATCTAGACTTCTATTTCTGTGACCTCTTAGCTTCACGTACATGACATGGATGCAAAGACATTTTAAAAAAATTAATTTTAATTGATAATTACACTGAAAGTAACAATATATATTTCTTTGTCTAAAAAATGAAGTTGAATATCATGTTACATTGAAATTGAGGTTTCAACTAGACAAGCGAGTCCAAGCTTCTGGTCAACTTGGTAAGACAGTGCACAACACTAAACACTTTACAAAAGAGGTCATAACCCAAAGGATTCAATAGTTATAAAGATCACAGTTTCATTCATGTCTTTATACTAGTACAAAATAAGCCTTCAGGTTTTTGGTTCCGTCCACCCTCCCACCCCATAAGGGTGTTCACCAACTTCTGTAATACTTTCCTAATCCCAACCAAGCAAATAAGCACCACATCCAAGATAAGCACAAGGAGCTTCAGAGCTGCTGTTTCCCACCAATGTACTCAGGAAGGCAAATGACTGTATTTAAGTTTTGATGCAGCAACAGAATGCAAAGTCAGAATGACGCATAGTGCTCAAAAGGTCTATAAATATTTATTTCAGGTTCCAGTAGGATGTCCTTTAACCTCTAAACTCCAAGGATGAAAGTTTCATCCCCAGTTATTTTTAAACACTTTAAAACAAAACAAAAAAACAATGAAGAAAATAAAAGTTATATTTACACAGATAAATTTGAACTTCAGTCTAAAATCTCAAGTAATTCACTTCTGGGCTGACAATTTTATATAGATAGGATGAAAATCACATACTACTAACATTAAAACTGCAACTGCAAAAAGCTTAAACTAATGAACATTTTTCAATTCAGCTCAACACTGTACTCATTTTAATGCATTCCTTTCAGTACAGACAGAAGAAACTACATGCTCCACACTAGTCTAATCTTTGAATAAGCTATTTAACATTTTGCAAAAGGAACATGAAAGACTAAGTCCTTGCTTTGTTTTTTAAAAAGTTCATATTTAAGGTTTAAGCTTCATCATCTGTTGCTAATTAGTAAGCATGCTGAGCACACCCAAGTGACAAGAATTCCTAGTTCTAGATACAATTGCAATTTACATAAAGTAAGTCACATTTTGGATGAAAGTTTGGGGGAGCTCATCATGAGCTTCCCACAGCAAAGTACCTGGAATGAAAGTAGACAGCTAGGATCTTTGTACAACGATTTAAACAAAAATAAGCACAAGTCAAAAATGTCAGTTCTCCCCCCATCCCACACAAACACAAGTTTTCATGTGTTCTGCAGAATGCCTCATTCTACCTTACAGCAACTACAGCTATCAATGATAATGCTGTCATTGTAGGTCTCAATGAAAAAGCACGTCTTATGCTTCAGACTGGCATTTTTCAGAGACAGCAAAGAACTGTTACAGCACACCCTATACTTTGTCCAACACTGATGCAACAGGGAGGGCAGCATTCCCCCAGGGCTTTGCAATTCTGAAGGTTTTTTCTGCTGGTTTCCATAAAGCAGGACAGAGGGTGGAAGAATGACTAACACCCACTCGAGCAGTAACAGGGCACTGTAAGAAATCATCCATTATTCTTCAAGTATCAATCTGGTTTCCAGGGGAAGCAACATGCAGTCAGAGAGAACAATCACATTTCATGAAGAGATTAAAGTTTTTCTTTTGCAGTGTAACTGAGGCTGAGGAAAAAGGAGAGGGAGAAGACTTTCATGAGGATTTCTTTTTCCCCCTCCAAAAAGAATCAAAGTTGCTTCAAATCATTAGTTTACAGAGTTAGTGCATTTTTGAAGTACACTCATGTAATTCTTTGGAATCAGCAAACCCACAACAGCTGAAAATACACAGTGTGACCTTTAAGTATCAGAGGCTAAGGTGGTTCGGCTTTTCAACAAGTTGGAAAAAGGCACAAAGGCAGAAAGATTTTGAACTATTCAGATTTGTCAATTTAATACAGGACTATAAAAACATTCTTTCAGTATCAGTATTTCAAAGCATTCTTCAGAATATGAAGGCCACCTCTGAACTCAATTCAAAGTAGTTTCCAGAAATATCGTTTACCCAGAACGTGTCCCAAAAAGCACTGTAATACACAACAGTGCTCAGAGGTCTTAAAGCTAAGGTAGAAACAGGAATTGATCCAAACGAAGTCTTCACAAGCATTAGAACTTCCTGATTACAAGCAAATGCCTGCAACTAACAAGTTCAAGCACATAGGAGCTCCTGAGGGTAGCTCATGTGGGTAGCATGAGATGTAAAGAAGCCTACTAATGGTTGTACAAAGCCTGACCTTTTCCAAGATTCAACTCGCAAGGAGTCAATCCAGGAAGACCGAAGAACAATATCTCATCGCGTAAGGTATTCTAATTGGTTGGTCTTGCTTGGTATTTTTTGGGTGGGTTTGTTGTTGTTGTTGTTGTTGTAGTTTTTGTTTTTTAATATATCAGGGAGAACCTTTTTGTTTTTTTAAATATAGGTATTCGTACTCCTACTTGCCTGCTTATTAATTTCTACTTTACACAAAGCAGTTTTTCTTATTTTAAACATAAAGGTTAGTCAGAAAGACTCTGTTAACCAATATAAAAAGCTTACAATAATTGCAATGCCTACTTACAATATTTAATCAAGTATCTGATTCAAGCAATTATATTTGGAGATTACAGTGCAAAAATAAAAAAAAAAGTTCTACAATTAACAAAGATTGTGAAAATTCCCACCCATCCCTAGTCCTTCATTCTTGCTACTGTACTACAGTTATCATATTCTCAGCTGCATACTTGCAAGTAATGGCAGTTACCATATGTTCCTGCAACTGTTAGGCTATGCCGCAAACCAAATTATTAACCAAAAACAAAAAATAACCCCACACAACAAAGCTAAAGGCCTGAAATTGTTTAGGAAATATTTTTTTCTTTTTTAAACATACTTGTCCTGGGCAGCCCATTTGTGGCACAAGTAGTATTTGCCATACTGCAGGAGAAACCTACTCATTAAAGCTCCAGACAGAAGAACGCCCGCTGCAAGCAGCCTGAGCCAGCAGACCTCAGCCCTATCAGGTATTGCAGAAGGGAAGTCACAGAAATCAAAGAAAAAAAATCAAGGGCGGGACTCCAATACCACAAAGATATTTGGAGTCAAACTCAAACACTGTGTGTGATTACAATACCAACAAAAAACAATCCAAACCAACCAAGACTTTCGCCTCTTCCCAATGTTATTAAGTACCTCCTTTTTGATCTGGAAGACTCTCAAGTTCCTGTAGTTTTCTCTCCCCATCAAACATTCTTAGAACTGAGAAACTTTTGTTAAGGTCTATGGGAATTTTAAGTATCAGGCCAAGTTGCAGCATACACCACTCAAGTGACAATACTGGAACCAAATACTAATAAACCAAAACTGTTAAGTAATAAAAAGTAACTCAGTGACAACATCTGAAAGAAAATGGGCACTGTGACAACTGAGTGGTGAACACATTTTATTATCATTTTGTAAATGTCCTAACAGAGAGCTAATCTTGCAAATTCAAGCTTTTACAAAGCTTTGAGCCAAAGGCTTCAATTTACCTAGAACAGACGTACCCAAACCAACACACCTCAGATTCAAGATTCACACCTCTCTGTTGCAGCACAACTTCAAGAGTAAGTTGGGGAAAAAGTCCAGAAAAAGTCCAGTCTAGAAATTCACAGATGAGACAACCTCCTGGGTAAGTAACAGGTGTTGAACACCTTGCCATCCAAGAAGAAAACAGAAATTAAGTTTTCTGTTTCCCAGCTGAACAATTAATAGGCAGTAACAAAGAGCTGAATACAACTCCTAGCCATCTCTTAATTCCTGTTTTTGAGAACTGCCTTACCAAACAAGGCACTCAAATGCCACACTGCAGACTGGAATAAGAAGTGGCGATTCAAACGTATCTCTATGCCCTCCATCACCAACTAGCTCTTACAGTGCAGCTTACCATTCAGCATTCTTTTTCCCCCCCGTGTCCACTAAGACATGAAATCTAACATACTGTTCAGTATATTGAAGATGTGCTGGGTGATTGCATTCCACTTTGGAGATTAACAACCATACTATCCAAGAGCTCAGGTGCCAAGACTGTCAAGTCATACAGCGAACCTGGGTAACGAGCCACGGTTTCAACATTTACTAGGTTTGTGCTGTCCTTTTCTGTAGCAAAAACACTGTTTTCCTGAAACATATGAGCTCTAAAACTAAGCGGTAGCAACCACTTAAGATTTATTAGCCTGAGTTTCTTTGAGTGTCTTCTAAATGCTCATCTATACAAGTTACAACCTGTGAAATTACGCTAATATTCCATCACCAAAACCACAAACTCAGTTGATTCCTTGAAAAAAGGAATGACAAAAATACACAGCACATTTTACAATAGCAGTTGTATTAAATCAAGAATGGCAAATGTATTACACAGACTACAAACAACAATAAATGGTTGTATCTGCATGTGCAAATACAGTCCAATATTTATTTGCTGAATCTCAAAATTGTTTAAAAGAGCTTTAGACATCTCAGTTTTGATATTCCTATGGCAAATTTCACTATTTGGGGTAGGGTAGGGAATAAATTTCTTGAGTCTAGCCGACCAAAGTCTTTAAGCTAAGCAAGTAGTGTATGATCATGAACTAAAACATCAAGCTGTGCAATTAAGACCTATACAAAAATCTATCACGACAGTGGAGAGTACAAATGAAAACATGGAATATATAAATTATACACATACTTACTGAGAGTAAGCCCATATGTGTAGATAGTCACTTATGGGGTTAAGTTCTATTATTAATTAAAAAAGACTAAAATCTGGCAGAAACCAAGGGTGTTTCAAATTCAGTTGTGATTGTGCTAACTAATATAATAGCAAATTCAAAGTTAATAAAAAAAAACAAACTCAAAGAGAATGTTCTGCATGACAGTCAATCTCCAAGTGACATTTGTCTGCAACAAATAGAGGAATCAAAGTTTTTGAGCCTTGATAATAAGTTCAACACAGAACAAAAAAAATTATCTGGCTGCTAGGGATTTGCAATTCCACATTCACTAACTGGATAAAAGGAATTAAGTCTTAAACTGACTGATCCACTCAAGCTTTGATTTTTGATGCTAAGAATGAAATAATTCAGACTGGGGAGAGCTTAAAAAAATACCCAGTTCCACTTTAGGGATTCGACATGTTTTAGATATAACAAGCATTCCATCTAGGAAGGGAATACATGACTGGACTAATTATCATTAATAATCACCTAAGATTTTTCTCTAATTCAACCAATGTCCCCAAGGTCTGCAATTTTTACAGGGATTTTTGCTACGAAAAAGACAGTCAGTGTTAGTTATATTACTACAGACAGTTTTGCAAGGCAATGATGTGAGGTTCTTGAATGGCAAAGTAGATACCTCATGTCATTCAACTTTCAGGTTTGGTTCTTTCAAATTATATTCCCCATCTGATTCAAGATAACCCAATCTGTAAAAGCTTTCCCATCCCCTTCTGTTTTCCAGAAGTATGAGGTGACAAACTGAACAAGCCCATGAATGTTACAGCAGTTATCAGAATAATTTAACAGTGGCTAATATAATGATGTTCCCAGCTGACACACTGGTTAGGAAACTGGGAAAAGACTGGCAGCTCTGCTCATTTGTGCAGTACCTTAGTAAACCAAAACATTTAACAGTTGCAGCTCTGTAACAGTAATCCAATTTCACACTCTAGGAGCACCTTTCCCCTGTAATCTAAAAAACATTCCAATTACCACTCTCGTCTTTTGAAGTATCAGATAGAGAACACAGGTGAAACATACAGACACTGTAGAGATACCTCTCACTGTAGAGGATACCTGCCTCACACATCTGTGAGTCAAACTGATTGCCAGATTTACAATTCCCCTCACCTCACTCAACAGGCAGACATTACCACATTTATTTCCAACACAAAGCATGTAGTATTACCTGCTGAGAGCTTCTGATTATCTATACATTTCTTTACAACTCTGAAGATTTTCAAACGAGATTTTCAATCTTTTTCGGTGTTTGTGCCTCTTCTTACCCTTGATTCATACATTTCAGTTTTTCCAGAGGGTTGCCCGAAGTCCCAGGCATCTATAATTTAGATTCTGACAGCTCCTGACTCGTCTTACACACAGCAAATGAACTCAGCCTGCTCTAAACTTAAAACTCCAAGAGAACCATCATCCATCTGCTATAAGTAGTAGTGGAAAGGTATCCTAACAATGAAGTGAGGACATGCAACTCAACTGGTAACGGTGAACAGCAGTGAGGAACAAAGGTATGTACTCATAGCTCCAAGCTGATTGACTGGGTTCCCTCTTAAATTCAGTTACAGAAGTCAATGTAAAAAGAACAATACTTAAGTTATTACTGTAGGAGTCTAGGTTCTCCCACAGATTTCAGTAGAATTTCTTCTCTGTGAACTGTACTGTACGTACACTGAACATCTCAAAACTTCCTCTGGGTTCAGAGTTCATTTCTAAATGTCCGATCTTTTTTTTTTGTTTGTTTGGTTGGTTGGTTTATTTTTCTCTTTCTTTATTTTTTATTTTTTAAACCAATGTATCCATGCCAGATCTCTTCTTCAGATGATCCTTACGCTGGCTTCTAAAACTGTCATTCCACTGCAGCTGAAAGCTGGATGAAGCTTATTCTACAACATTCTGCGAAGACAATTCTACAAATTTTCTCAACTAGTAAGCAAGGTCTGAATTGCATAACACAATACCTTTTTGAAGAATTTGACACATAAAGACCTACTTAGTATCAAGAAGCAGAAAGAAATACCTGTTACATCCATCTTCCAGAAGAACTAGTATAATGCAGAACAGATCATAATTGAAACCTGCATGTGGAGGAGCTCTACACAGAAAGGCTGATTGTACTCAATCAGAGCTGAGGCAGCATACAACATTGTATGAGATCAGGTGACTCCTGAAGAGTTTTAGCCAGATTAATAATTAGTAATACAAAAAAATAAACGTGGTTTTATCTTGGTTTCCCAGGCAGGAGATAGAGTACTACAGGAGGGCCTCTGTCACCCTGTCTCTTATGCATGATCTCTGACAATGTAAACTAGCATTCCAATTTCACGTGGATGAATCATGTGGAAAGATCACACTACGGAATATAAGCCAGAAGACTTCTCACATTTTACAAATTCAGTACTTGTCCCACTAAACCAATCAGAAATTTCTCTTAACTTTTCTGGATCAGGACCTTGGCCTATGTATTACAAATGCATGCTTCAAGATGGCCTACATAAAAACGTATTAAAAGCAAAAGTTTAGAAAGGCTGCATTGACATATCTGCATAAAGCATAGTAATTACCATGTTGAAGTAAGACCGGATTTTGACCCCTCTTGCTAAATCCCAAACTATGACATTCCCGTCATGTCCAGCAGAGAAGAGAACTCTTGGATCAAATGGATGAGGTTCAAGTACAAACACTTCATCTTCATGGCCCTGAAATTAAAGACACAGCAAGATGAACAAGTGGATTATCTCAAATACCATCCAATATGGTAACGCAAACAACTACATTGTTAATCTGTGAAAGTGTTCAGCATGTAGCAATTACTTTGACTATATTCCGTTGTTTGTTTTTTGTTGTTGGTTTATTTTTTGTATCTACATACTATTCTCTTCTCTATGCAGTTGCAATCTTAGATTTTTTATAAGTATGTCAAGTATGACAGCTTCAGAATAAATCTGTCCCACAACTTTCATCATGATTTTAAAAAAAGAGAGTTCAAATTTGATATTTTTTATTTTAATGCTTAGTAGACTTCAATTTGTTTAGGTATGGTTTAATTAGAAATTTAATTTAGAATCATTCAAGAATCAACAGTAATACCACAGTTAGATAGTTACACCTCCAGAGTTAATATCAACTTTGCTTAAAATATTCTCGTCTCCAAGTACCTACAGTTACCTATTTTCTCAACTAAAATAAGTAAAAGCCATTAGCAAAAAAACTTTATTTTCTCTAGAAGACTGCTTTTTTGTATTCATGTAATGTTGAGATTGCAGTAACAAGTGTCTGTGCTTAATCAGGATAACTCTATTAACTGTATTTTAAATATCTGTCAAACTAAACAAAGGTCAAAAGAAACAACTTCTCTCCTTTCAAGATAGTGTTTTAAGAAAAAAGTAAAAAATTAGTTCCAGACATCTCAACAATAATGGCAACTTGCAACTTTTAAGCTTTATTTTCTACAAAGCAGCTGAGATATCTTAATTACACTTGAATCATGTAAATACATTTGCTAAAGCTGCAGAGAAAAATGAGTGAAGAAGAATTTTGATGACATACACATGAAGTCTGCATTTCAGATTGCTAAATCAAGGTAGAGCACCTTACCATGAGAATATGAATGAGTTGGCCAGTGAAAGAATTCCAAACTTTCAGTGTCATGTTATTGACAGCAGTTATAACAGAATTGTCATGGCGGTCCCACGCCACCATGGTCACTTTCAGTTTTGTAATTTTGTCTTCTACACCTTGTAGAGTTTGTCTAAAACAAAAGAACAAGAACAGCTTCAAAGCAATTCCAGTCTGCTAAAAAACATTATGTCCACAACAAATGATAATACACCGTGTATTACTTTATTATTGAGAATATCAGTATTAGTTCTTCAAGAACACGGCAGTATGAGAGATGCTACTCATTTTTCAACACACAATCAGAAAAGAGCTATCAGTTCTTAAACAAATACCATAGAGGCCTCTCAATATTTTAAAAACTACGTTACATATACCAAATTACAGCTTAATTCCATAGCAGTCGTTGAGTTAGCTGAAGAACGAGAATCCAAACTAGTCAATTAGTGAACAGTAATTTAGCTTGGAGAATATCAGTGTTAAATACTTATAAACACAGAAAGAAGTATTCTCATACTTTTAAATGAGTTAAAAATCTCAGGAAACGTAGAGTACAACATCACCACACTTATAACACTTTACTACCGGCAAGTTGCACTTAATCTTGCATGCATTTTTTTTTATCCTTATAAAAATGGAACACTGGCCTCCTGAAACGTAATCCATTAGAATAAATAAAATGGACAAAAATATAGAATCCTCCATTTGCAAGGAATGCTCTCAAAGTAATGCCTCCTATTTTATTAATTTGGCAGATGTCAGTGGTACTACAGTAGAGGTTGAACCTTCCTGCCAATATTCTGTTCCATTTTGTTGCTCCGTGACAGATGGCAACTGATGGGCAGTCTGACAACACGGCACCTGACATGGAAGTGCAGATGAAGCAAAAGTGTGTAACTGACTTCCTCCATGCAGAAAACAACTGTACCCACTGGCATTCACTGACATTTGTTGAACACTGATAGAGACCAAACAGTGGATGTGAGCACAGTGAGGCGGTGGGTAGTGTGTTTCAGCAGTGGCAACAACGGGTCACCACCATTGGTGCAGATTTTTAAAAGCAGAGCATGCAGGCTCTTCTTCATCGCTGGCAAAAATGCACGGCTAATAGCAGTGAGTATGTTGAAATGAAGGCTTTGTAGCTGAGAATTTGCTCTATCAAACAGTGTTATTGCGCTCTTTGTATCAGCTGTAGTTTTCACGGAAATAAATAAGAGGCATCACTTTCAGAGCACCCTACATTGAAATACAACACATGATCTAATTATATATACCGTACAGTTCAAAAGTACGACATGCCACAATAGCTAGATTCCTTTCTAGATACAATGCAGGACACAGGAGTCTTTTTATAGGCTGAATTCTTTCTTTCCTTTCAGTGCACCAATTTCATTATCTCTGATAAAATTGTGCTTATGCAGAAAAAAGATTACATCACGAAGTGCAGAATTGCACTTTACTCTCCTAATCAAAAGAGACAAATGAGAATTCAACTACACGGCTGAAACAAGCAATTCAGTTTCTCTAAGAAGTTCTGCATTTTGACTATAATGAAAAAAGAACCCATTGCTATTTTTTCCAGGATCAGTTAAAACCAATAACTTTATGGGCTATATTTTGAAGGAAAAATAACTCAGACTTCATTTTTGGAGTGGTAATGTACAACAGACTTTCATCCAAAAGTTTTATACTCATGTTTTATTGTGCCTGCCCATAACAAGATACCCTCTGATCCAAACTTGTAAGTAAACTATAAGAGCTCATTTAGCCATCTCTTCCACTCCCCTCTTAGTCTTTCAGATGTCTTTTCACAGAATTACTTTTGAATATATATATTTTTTTTTATTAAATAAACTCCTTTAAACCACTCAATATGATCAGTTTATGGAAAAATTTACCCATTAAATCACTGTAAATCTTTCTAATAATCTAATGTTGGAAAACATTTCCTCCATGCAAAAATAATTATCTTCTACATAGTCTCCATCTTCAAGTCTTTTTAGTCACTTAGCCTACTGTACAGAAGTTTTCCATACCTACAAAGCTTTGTAAATTCTCAGATTATTCCAGCCAAGTGAGAACCAATTACATGGCAGGTAATTTATTTGCTCTGGCACATGGTATGAAAGAACTCAGAATCATTTTTCTGGGCATGCAGATTCCCCAATAACTTTTAAATATCACTAAAATGCAAGAAATCTCAGTAAGAGATCTAACTTGGTTTTCTTGGTCCAGAAGCCTACGTAAAAAGCATGAGTTTAGATTTTAACATGTCTTGTGTATCTTCTACTCTCTTAATCTAACCAGTGTACTAATGGAGCTATTATCAGGACAAACTAATTTCCACAGTTAAATATGTAGTTAAATATTTGTTTTCATTGGACTCAAGAGCTAGACAAGCATACTGCACATTTAATCCATAATCATTAAAGGTGGCTTTTTTTTCTTTTTTCTTTTTTTTTTTTTTTAATATGTCAGCAAACAAAAATCAATGGACTTCAAGTATCTGTGGGATAACAGAATATTTGATATTACTTACCCTGATGGGCGAGTAGCCATATCTAACAAAATGCTTTTCCATTCCCTTCGCTTAAATTGCCAGATTCGTGCTGTTCCATCACGGCTTCCACTCACAAATCTAAGAAAAGGGGAAAAAAATAAATTAGATAATGAAGACTATTGCACAAAAAGAAGTGGAAGCTAGAGAACTCAGAACTCAAAAAGATAAGCTGAAGTATAAGGACTCCAAATATTGTAAGAATGCTGTACTACCAGAATGAGGTGAAAACACACTTCATGGACCAGTAAAAATATAAAGGCCTGTAAAAAGTGGAATTGGCTTCCCTAATATGAGCCCCTTACAGACTAATAGCACTTGGATCCATAGTGCACCTTGCATAGCTACCGCACTGCTCTGGCATTGGGACTAAAAAGCCCAGTGAGCAATGTTATACTGTAATTCACCTATCACTGCATGTAAAGCTACAGAAGTAATTTAAGAGGTGAAAAAAATGAAGTGCAAGCAGAGCTGCAAGCTGAGTCTCAATTTAAAACAAGCAAAGTCTATCACAGTACTTATTTGAACAACTGTCTCTGAACAGCTGCAAACAAGCTTGAGCTTCTTCCCCACCTTTTCTTCCCCTTTTTTGGGGGTCAGAAGGAAGGGAAAGAGGTGGACAGAGGAACACAACGTAGCTTGCTTTCCAACTGCTTGCTTTGCAGTAAAAGTTTATGTTACAGCATCATTTGAATGAAATATTAGAAATTTCACAATAAATTGAGGTATGTTCTTTAGCATTCTTCACATCCAAAATCCAGAAGTTCAGTGATGCATTTATAAAGGGTAGCTAAACAAAGCCTTGTCTGATTTTGTTCAATAGTTTTCCATTATCCAACAATCACTTCGCTGAGAATATATACACATATTAATTAAAAAAAGTATTTCTACATTCCTTAATTCGCACAGTTCACTGCAATGAAGTGTAAAGCTGAAAGTTTTTTCTAACTACATCAAGAAGCTGATACTTACAATTTCCCAAGTCAAAAGACTAGCTGTGAATAAATAAATGTTTTGCTTACCTGCTACTACTATTAGAAAACTGAATGCTGTCAACTTTGTCCTATACAAAAAAAATATATATATTATCAAAAGTGGTTCCAAACTAAACAAAATCGTTATTTAAATCAAATACATATGTAATTTTAATAAAGTATTTACAGTATGAAACTCCAACTCTGATATCTTCTCTGGCTGACCTGATCCAAAGAAATAAACCCTAATGATGTGATCTGTACTTCCAGTAGCCAGAAACATTCCACCTGAGAAAAGAAAACACAGGTAAGTAATAATAACAAAAATGGGCAATCTAATGATATTACAGAATTTTCAGATGTGCCTAAGGTTAAATATTTATATTTATTCTCTTAAATGTACAGCTGTATCTCATTTCAGTTTTGTCTATAACTGACTCTTCAGTAAAACCAAAAAAGTTTAGAAACTCAAAAGTTAAACTTGTGTTTAATTACCTCACATTTGTTGCCACATAAATAGGCATCTGGAGACATATTCAAAAGATTAGCTAACTACAGTGATTAGTTTGTGCCTTGGCTTTCACTGGCCTCAGTCTTAGAGTAAACAGAGTGGAAAAAGAACTCCAGTAATTCTGAAAATGCTTCTCTGCCATTTTACTATTTTATCTCATTGTTTACACTGCATTCTTCATCAACTGCCAGCTCCGGGAATCAATGAAGTTCAGAGCATAAGAACCTGTTAATCAATGTTTTCTTACTAAAACCCCTATCAATTCCATTTTAGGCAAAGTTGACTTTCAGAATTGCTCTGAGGAAAAAGGTTTTACCACTTTTTAAAGAAATGTGGCCAAGAAACTTCCTTTCAACACGTTATGCTCAACTGTTGTCCAGAACTTCCACATCACCAGAAGTTAATGCACAGATTCAGAACATTATTAATATTTAACATTTCTTTCAGTAACCATTTTAACTCAATTTCATCTTATTAACAAGAAATATGCTACAGTAACTGCACTGGACTTTACTTTAGTCTCCAAATGGTTTCTTAAACTGAGACAAAGATTAAATAAATCAACAAATCAGTCTTTTACCAGCACTAAAAGAAGAGCAGATCATTTGGACTCCGGGCCGAGGGCGTTCCGTAAACTTTGTTGGCCTCGGACTACAATAAAAGAAACAGTTAAATAATTTCCAAATATGAAATTATTTTTTTCCTAAACAGAAAAGCCAGAATCTTAGAAATAAAGCACAGAGAGACAAAATTAAATACGACAGAACAGATGGCTGCCCATCTATAAACCATTTGCTGTGACTATGCTTCATGATCTGATCTTCGGAAAACTGAGGCATAGATATGGACCAAGCAATTATATGTATCACTCAGAACTGCGCCACAACTTAAATCCCACATTTCTCTCCCCTCAAATATTGATGTAGAAAACATTTTCCCTTAAGTCACCTGTAAAGTGGAAGAGAAGACATCAGAGCCAGTTACCAAAGGTTCAGTTTTAAACCACTGAGTTTATGAGAGCTCTGGTTTTCTCCTGCTAAACATGGCTGTTTTTACTAAAAAAAAAAAAAAAAAAAAAAAAGAAACAAAGCCTGGCACTCTTTGTAGGCAAATAAACACACAAGAAAATGTAAATAAATTTCACATTTTTTACATTGCTAGAAGAGTTTTGTCAGAAAGCACATATTATTTGCAGGTAGCACTAGTTCCAGATAGCCCCCAAAGAGTGTTACAATAATGCCTGGAAGCAATAAAGAAATTTTACTTCATGCACTGTGCTTCCTCTCTCAGGTATTTCAGTAGCTGATGTGCAAGCAGAACTAAAGAATCAATGACTTGGCACTTTAAGAGCGCATGTATAAAAACAAAACTAAATCTGGTCCTTCAATCACTTCAGTTCTGCTCACATACTGCAGCAACCCCAGATCAGTAGGTGGTCTTGCACAGTATACCATCTGCAAAGTTCTGTCCTTAAAGAATAAACTTGCTCAAGAACAGCAGCATTACACCCACAAGTGTCATCACTAAAGATCTGTTTAACATAAAAGAATGCATATTCATGATTTATCTAAAATTTTCTCTTTTCAAATCAAAATGTTTTGTTTTTTTTTTTTCCTCAGCTGAAGGCAGATGCATAAGAGATTTTTCTCTACCTATCAGCTATTGCAATCTCAAAGAAAGTAGTAAGCATTAAACCTTGATAGTGTTTATATATAAACTAAAGTATTAAACATGCTGTGAATAGCAGTTAAGAAATCTTTCTCCAACCTATCCATACAGGTTGTTTCTGAACCTTCCTTCAGCAGCTAAGATTACTCCTAACATCTCCCTGCCAGAAGTCTTTGCAAGATACATTAAACAAGACAGATCTATCACACAAAACAGTTCAAGTCCTTCTTAAGTGAGATACTAACTTAAAATGAACTATCAGATGATTCAATATGCAGCTTACATAACATGGAGCAAGTGTAAATAGATAAATAGGCTGCTGTTTTCTTCCACTGTGGTTTGTGGACTCTGCCTTTGGAGTTAGGACAGCTGCAAAACAGAGCAAGTATGCACTTATGTTCTAGTTCGGATAATCAAATTCTCCAGCTTACATCTCTCTAATGTGTGCTATTTTAGGCATTAGGAAACAAGATTATGGCTTTCTTTCACACTACAGCAGGCCGCAACCTATATGACAAACTGGACAATCAGTAACTTGGGGAAGTAAGGGAGGTGGACAAAAGGATAACATCTGGAAAGTTAATTGTTATGTTTTAACAAGCCTTCTCACTCCAATTACACAAGCAGTTAAAAGACACTAAGATACCTTCAACACTTCACAGGTCCAGGAAAGCCCTGGTAAACCATTTTCCTCCCAAAATGAGAGGCTTCCATCAAAACAACTTGAATTAAGAGTCGCAGTCAAAAAAACAATTTCACACAGAATCACAGAATGGCCCAGGTTGGAAGGGACCTCAAGGATCGTGAGTCTCCAATCCCTCTGCTACAGGCAGGGCCACCAACCTCCCCATCTAATACTAGACCAGGCTGCCCAGGGCCCCATCCAATCTGGCCTTGAACACCTCCAGGGACGGGGCATCCACAACCTCTCTGGGCAGCCTGTTCTAGCACCTCACCACTCTCATAGTAAAGAACTTAATTTGCACTATTTGCCTCAACCAAGGACAACAATGCCCCATACAAGCAGCTCACAATTCATCTTCAACGCATCCTCCTAGCGCAAGAATGATTACACAACCCAAGCCATGCAGCCTAACCTCACTCTGGACAAATAGCAGCTTAAGCAAGATTTCTCAAAATAAATAAATAAATAAATAAAAAATAAAAATAAAAAATAAAAAAAAACTCATCCAACTTGAGTAGTCTTGGTTTACAAATCACCAATGAACAAGGTCCAGCATATGTGCATTTTAGTGTATGACCAGTTCCCTCAACATGAGCTGCTTTCTACACAAAAATGCAAATTCCAGGTATGCTACCACCTTGAAGACAGTTGAGATGTTAATATCTGCTTGTCCAAAATAGGAATCATAGAATAATAGGATAGCCTGCGTTGAAAAGGACCACAATGATCATCTAGTTTCAACCCCCCTGCTATGTGCAGGGTCACCAACCACCAGACCAGGCTG
>JAOWBP010001760.1:66444989-66471476 GCA_028571105.1 Tragopan temminckii | reverse complement strand
ATATCTAACCTAAACCTCCCCTGTCTCAGTTTAAAACCATTCCCCCTTGTCCTATCACTATCCACCCTTGTAAACAGACATACCCCGTCCTGTTTATATGCTCCTTTCAAATACTGGAAGGCTACGAAGTCTTCCCCCAGGCCTTCTCTTCTCCAAGCTAAACAAGCCCAGTTCCCTCAACCTTTCTTTATAGGAGAGGTGTCAAAATAATCAGCATGTTTTGCTGATTTTTTTTAAAATTATTTTTTAAAATAGAGCAGACAAAAAGCAGTACAGTGAGTTCTCCTATCCAAATCTGTGAGACAGTTCTGCTGCTCTGTGCACTTGGTCTGCCAATAACGGACTAACACTGGAAACTCACGATCCAAATAGGTGGCATAAGAAAAATGAGAAAACACAGCATCTTCCCCGAAGCACTTACGCAAATATTTTGCAGTGTAAGTAACTTAACTTTTGTGCACTGATAATAATTCTACCTCATATTTGAGGCAATTATCCAACAAGTTCTGATGATCCAAGGTTGATTTTCTCTTCTCCTCACTGTCACTTGAAAAAGGATGCAATTATTGTTTCTTCTACTCTAACCCAGAACAGTAAGAGACTTAATGTGAGGGAAGGAGTTGATCACTTTATTTCTTATTTATTTCCCTTTGAACCACTTTCACTGACCTCTTCATCTACAGAAACAACTACCTTACCCACTTCTCTATTTAGAAACAAAAATAATATGACTGGAATGTTACTGGAATGCCTCTGGGCATACTCTAACTGCCTGATCAGGAAGCTCTTCACTGAAAGAACAGGAGCACACAGGTGGCTCCATGCAAGTGGACATCATGAACCCACTCCAGTCACAGAAGCATATGAACAGTCGATTGTTCTCTTCTAAGCAACACTGAGAATTTTGTGGTCTGCCATTCCTCCTATGGCACAAAAATCTACTGTAAAGTATCTTCCTGCAGTTTATGAAAACAGAGCTGTTGCCAGAAATCTCCTGTTCAGGCTGTGTGTAAACAAAACATTCAGCATGCCTCAATGAATGAAGTTATCCAAACGAGGGGATACCAACATAGGATGCCTCTAATTTCAGAGATACAATTAATATAACAACAGAGCTGCTGGCAAATAGATTGCAGAAATCCTTATGTTTACAACAGTGAAAGAAATAAACATTTGCAATAAAAAAAAATAATAATAGAAGAACCACGATAAGGCCTTTATGAAAAAAAAAATTCAACAACAACAAACACACACAAAAATACTTCATAATGGGCCTTAGGAATAAGATTCCTCTTTCCTTTGACGGTGTTTTTCTGCTACTACTCATTTTCCCCCAGCACATCACCGAATGGATGTGGAAGGAATATGCCATGTTTTAACAGTTCTGGAAGTAGATCTAGATCTAAAGGTGTAAGGAAGAGCAGTCAAAGAATCATAGAGGTTAGAAGTGACCCCTGGTCAGACATCTAGTCTGACCCTCCAGCTAAAGCAAGTTCCCTACAGTAGGATGCATAGGAAAGCATCCAGGTGAGTTTTGAATATCTCCAGAGAAATAGACTCCACGGCCTCTCTAGAAAGCTTGTTCCAGTGCTTGGTAACTTCTCAAAGGGCCAAATGCCTCATCTAAAAACTACGATAAACCTTACCTATTATTGAGGCAGAGTGTCCATGAACAAGGTCTCCTGGTGAAAAACTACACTGAATTCCTAGTTTCACAGTATCATTAACATGATTTACGATGATCACAGTTAGAAAAGTTTATAGTTTTTAGAAAACTAAGTAGAACCTCCTGTAACTAACAAGGTTAAGAAGAGAGACATGGAGACTTTTCTGAGTGTGCAACTATTTCAGTATCCTACGTAACATACAACTATGTTCCAGTCCTAAAAGACACAAACATTTCTTATTTAGATTTAGTATATGCTTTAGTTTTCATAAAAAAGCATGAAGTACTTCAAACGTATAATAGCTATACTGAACTGGAACAAATACCTACAAATAGAATCCTATCTCCACCTGCAGCCGAAACTGGGTGTGTAAAACAGAAAAAGTACACAGTGATAACTTTCAGTTTCTTCATTTAAGCTTTTGACACGTATAATAATCTGTGACAAGGAGTTCCATAACTTAGCTGCATGTTAAAAGCCACCTCCTTCTGACTGTAAATTAGCTAGCTTCAGTTGATACCCTCTAGCACAAGAAGAGTCAACTGCCAATTACTATACAACCTCTTCAGGACATTACCAAATGTACAGGTCTCACTCATTTTATGCACTAATTTTCCAGACTGAGAAGACATACGTAGGTTGCTCCAAAAGTAATGCCTCCTATTTATCTCTATGGAAACCCAACAGATACAAATGGCAAAATTACCCTTGATAGAGCACATTCTCAGCTACATAAATAATAAATAAAAATAATTAAAAAAAAATCAGCACAGCACCATCAGTTGCACATTTTTGCCAGTGATGAACAAGAGCTTGCATGCTACACTTGCAAAAACCTGCAACAGCAGAAGTTACCCACTGTTTCACAGCGGCTATGATAGTATCATTGCTAGCAAAATGTTGCCCACATAGTCTGTCCCTCCTTGGCCCAAGCAGACAGAAGTCTGGAGGCATCAAATCCAAACTATAATGTGTGAGTGGTAGGACAGCCTCCAAGCAAGACTGGTAATGTGCTCTACAGTACTTAAACTGGTATGGGACTCAGTGTTACCATGTTTCAAAATAAAAGTTGTCTTTGGCTTGATGCTTGAAGTTCAAACCTTCAGCACAATCACTGTTGCGATATAGCAGTCAGAACTGATGGTTTGTCCAGATTTCAGAAAATCCTAGTGGGTCATTTTTTCCTATCCCAAAAGACAGGGCACATCACTTTACCTATTGAGGGCTACATCTTCAGTGCTTAATTCACATGTCCCCACTCCACGGATTACACATTTTAACTTCAGCTTCATAGTGGTAACATCACATCTTGTCACTGTTAATGAAGCAATCCAAGAAACTGTCACCTTCAGCCTTGTACTGGTTCAACAGATTCTAACGAATTTGAGTATGGTGTACTGAATGGATTCACCGAGCACACGCTTTGTGATATTCCAATGTTGCCACCATTGTTTCCAATGCATTCAAGCTAATATTCATCTCCAAAGTTCCCTGTTCATAATCCACCATTTAGCATGGATGAGCTGATTGAGATGCTCTTCACTGAGTGGTGTCACAGCTGTGCATGACCATTCAGAACATAGTTTGTTTTCCACGTCACCATTGTCACCGTTGAAACACACCACCCACCACCCCACTGTGCTCACATCCACTGTTCAGTCTCCATAAACATTCAGCAAACGTTGATGAATGTCAATGGGTGCCATTTTTTCTGCACAGAGGAACGTAATGACACACCTTGGCTTCATATGGACTTCCATCTCAGACACCATTTTGTTAGACT
Source organism: Tragopan temminckii (assembly GCA_028571105.1). Taxonomy (NCBI): domain Eukaryota; kingdom Metazoa; phylum Chordata; class Aves; order Galliformes; family Phasianidae; genus Tragopan; species Tragopan temminckii. The sequence goes on along the minus strand of JAOWBP010001760.1, from coordinate 66,468,026 downwards.
GCCCCTCGGCTGTTATCTGTCACATGACAACAAAATGTAATGGAATACTCACAGGAAGGTTCAACCTCTACTGCCATATCACTGACATCCACCTCTGACACCATGGGCCAACATAATAAAATAGGAAGCATTACTTTCAGAGTAGACCTTGTGGTTTAAAGGGTCCCTCTATCTTCTCAAACTCAACACAGAAAACACCAGAAGAACAGTTGTTAAGGACAGTACAAATTCCACTCACAAAGGTGCTCTGCACTCTCCTATTGAGCAACATGAATTGCTGCATGACTTGGGTCACGAAACTAACGCCTTTCAATTCTGTAACATGCAACTGAACTTTTTTTTTTTTTTTTTTTTTTTAATTTCAGACACTTTTCTGTGGCTATTTACATATGAAAGCATTTAAAAAAAAAAAAACAATTCTTTTAATATTTTCTGAGTGTTAAAATTTGTATTCTACATTTACATAACACCATGGATAGGAACTGGGAATCCTCTACCGTAACTGAAACCAGCTCACTCTTTTTTTTTTTTTTTTTTAAAACCTCAAGACAAATTCCATCTAACTTCATGATTCACCCAAATATTCATCTCCCAGCTTATATAGTGTAAGCCATTTAAGTCTCATTAATTCTACTACTCTCTAATTAGGAAAAGGGAAGAGATCCTTGCTCAAAACTGAATTATCAGTGATTATTAACTATTTCCAATTTTACGCTCCAGATGTTTCGCAATTAAGAAGGAGAAAAAGCATTTGAAAGCCACTGAAGTTATTTTTAATACTCATAATAAAAAATGAATTGAGGGCTCTGGCAAGACTTTTCATATCTTATCCTTTGATGGCAGAAACTTCAGAATCAACTTCATCCACCAATAAACAGCAGCCCATGAGTGACACCTTCCTTACCATGCTATGTAAAGAGCAATTAAAAACAGGTTTTAGAGAGAAGAAAACAACAGACAAACAAATCAAAATTAACCCCATCCTTATTTCTTGCTAGGACATTACCTCCTTCCACTAAACCTTAGATTCTCAAGTCTAAATTGCAGTCATCTGGTAGCGCATTTTGTCAAAATTTTCATAATTTTTTCATAGAACAAAAAAGCCAACTTTGACATCATGTCACTTTATTAACAGAGCCACAGGAAAAAGTGGTTGTATATTGATTTAACCATACAAAAATCCTCTGTGGTTACTTATGTTTTTAACTTAGTCCTTAAAAGACAAGCAAGTTATAGCAACCCCCAGAAATGGATCAATCCAACTATTGCACAGACAGTGAAACAATCAGTGACAAGACCTTTCTACAACATTTGTATATCATTCTTAATCACAAACAAAGAAATAGCAATAAATAAAATAACAACTAACTTTATTTTAAGGGTGCCAGCATCCCACAGCCAAAAGCATATTGTTCCATCTGCCCCGGTTGAAGATAAGTATCTCTTTGAGCCACTGCATAGTGGAGAGAACTGGGAGGGGAGATAGGGGGAAAAAAAGAAGAAGAGGTCAGTACTCCAACAACAGAGTGCTTCTCAGAATAACTTTCTCCTTTCAGAACAACCTTTCTGGCTTGCTTGAAAAGCACTGTGGCTTCTCCTTCCCCACAACCCAAACTCTGCAATAGCAAGAAACTCCAGACAGGAAGTAAAGCAAACAGTTCAGCACTGACTGCAGTTTTTACTCAATATATTGGTACTCAAAATCACAGTCCGCAATGCAATCATACTTCATAACAGAACTGTCCACATGCACCATGCAATTTTTTAATATATATATATATTTTTTTTTTTTAAGAAGTTTTCTTTTTTTATTTTTCCCTCCCACAAATATATTATGCCTGGCATTTTGCAAGGATCAGATACTGTGACAATAAATGTGTCATTTTTGCAATAGGTACCATGGAAATTTCTTCTTCCTTCACAGCTTACTCGCACCATAGACATTATTATTATATGGAATGTTCTCAAGTGGTTTCTTCTTCAGTCAAAAAATGCATATTGCTACTTAGGTGACTTTGTGAAGCAAAAACCTACCTGCAATGATGTTATAGATGCACTGTGGCCCTGCAGAACTGCTAAGGGTGCACAAGTTCGAAGGCACCAAACTCGGATCATTTTATCACAACTTCCAGCAGCTATCATGGTGTTCTCGTAGTTCACCGCCATATCAGATATTTCAGCTGCATGCCCTCTCAGAGTAGCCAACAACCTGCCATCATCTGTTGCCCAGATTTTTACAAGGCAATCATCTGATCCCTAGAAATAAGGTAGAAATCATTAGCTGTTTCTATCGTACAGTTCAATTAAACGAGACTCAAGATATTGAGCAATACATTTTTTGAGCAGAAAAATGATTCTGATAACTATTCCTTTAATCTAAAAATTTTGCTCTGCATCTTGGTTCACAGGATATCTTACATGATGAGATGCTGCTTTCCAAAACAACTGTTCTAAAGACACAACAAGGGAAGCAGAGCAGAACTCTAGGAACAAAGAACATGCAATAAAAATCCTGTGCAAAGCAAACATCAGTATCACATTAATCCCCGCCTCCCAACTGTTGGGTACATCTCATCAGGTTTTACGTGAGAAAAAAGTTGGCTTAGACAACCATGCAGAACAAAGGTCTGAAGCAGACACAAAGTCTGAGGACAAATGTCTTCATTCCCCTCTGTCTGCATGCATATTGCATACACTATAACTTGTGTTCCAATTCCTTTTTGAAGCTTCACAATTCAGAAGAAATTGCCTCAGAAAGCCAAGCATCGAAAATATCAATATTCCTGAGCTTGAAATTGCCAAAACCCTAAGTAAACTGTTCTAAGAGGAAGTTACTCTGTTAGTTTGTACTTCATTTTAGCCTAAACTTTTCTCCTCCTTACCTACAGCAGCTATAACAGGAACCACTGAAAACAACAACAAAAATAAAACTAACACTCTCCATTGATAAATCTGCACAATGACCCAGCCTTTCCTTTACCTTTACACTCCACACCTAAGGCATGTTAGAACACTTTACTAGCAAGTATCATTTTCCAAAATTTTGAACAGAGCCACAACAGTGTTTTTGAGCATTTATTTTCAGTTTTTCCAATATCATCATTAGTGCATTATCATTAAAAATTAAAAAAAAAAAACAAAAAACAAAACAAAAAAAAACAAACAAAAAAAACCAACCACCACGCATTCTAGCAGCAAGCAGAATATAACTTCTCTAACTTCTGAGTTTTACCTGAAGTAGGACCTCACTGGACATTTTACTCACAATGCAGTAGCAAAAGTATATATTAATCCAATTATTTGTCATGAATCTCAAAATTCCTTCTGAATTATCTCAACTTCTTCAAATTTTACCTCACAAATTGTAACAAATATCTGCAGTTATTGGTTCTTGCTTCATCGTGTTAAGATTGCACAGCCTAGAAAGCCGAGTGCTGAATAGTTTAAATTCTGTTAATTTTATCTCTTCCTCTCTATCAAACCCTTGAAACAATCACTTTCTTCCATATCACTTTACCTTTCGTTTGATTCAGATCCATTGAGGTAAGATCTAATGAATGAACCTACTACACATTTGATCTACCATTATTGAATTCATCTCAAATATCTGCATGGAAAGAAAGTACACCACTTTCAGGAAAATTTTTTAGTCTACATGTAGAATCAGGGACTCCCCAGTTAAGAACTTCTACAAGAAGAAAGAAGACCCAAGGATCCCTTAAATACTGTTGCAGCTGTTTAAATGCATTTAAATGTAGTTGTGAGCATTTAATGCTTTTGAAAAAGCTCCAAATCTCACTCGTATTGAATATATTTATTCAGACTAGTTTTACTTATCACCTCATTTATTCACTTTAAGTTACCGAGAAATGAAAGAGTAGAAAAATAACTGGGACATACGCTCACTAGTTCATATTTTCAGACTTACCCCAATGCACAATTTAACAGGCTCTAAACCTGCTGTTTAGAGCTTACAAACAAGAGTTAAAAGAAAAAGGGGCAGCATTTTTTCCTCTAAGCTGTGAGTTTTAAACAGATTTTAGTCCCTTTGCTTCCTTAAAATGAACATAAAAGCAGGCTATAAAGCACCCATACTACTCAACTAAGGTTTCAAACTCTACATCAAGCCCAATCATTTAATTAAAAATTCTCATGCTCCCAAAGTAAGAGTCATCGGTGCACCAATATCAAGTCCTAAACATTCTTCAGAAGTTTATATTGTTCTTTTCATGTACTGTCGTACTACAAGTTTCATAAATGACAAGAGCCCTTAACAGAAAGTGAAATATACTTTTGCTACAGATTTTTATTACAAGAGGGTTCTTCTGACAGCTCTCTGGGCCTGAGAATGCTTAACTAAAAATTTGGCCAATAACATTACCTACTTAATGCAACAATGATCTGAAAAGCATTATGAGGTCAGTCTGCTCTACACTGATTACACTGTAAGATTTTGAGCATGAAAAGGCTTGCATATTTGTCTTAGAAGTATAGTTACAACCAAAAAAAAAACCAACCTAACACAGAGGAGCGATAAAAAGGGGTGGAGTGAGTGAAATTCATGGTGATAAATATGATAAATAATACTTTCACCTACAAAACGGAGACTTGAAGCAAGAAGAGAATAGGGATCCCAAAACTTCCAAAGGAACTCAAAATCTCCAAACACTCCAGGAGAGTGGGGATGGAAAACACTCGCAAGTGGATTAATCTCTTACACAAAGCAATAAATGCATGAGAACAGAGCCAAGCCATTAACATTAATTACTTGCATCACAGTGTAGAAGTCTCAAACCACCAGTCCCGTTTTTCTTGGAGCTGCACAAGTAACACTCTCTACAGCACTGTACATATCACATAAAACATGCTTCTGCAGTTCTCACATCGTAAGGATCAACATTATGAATAAGCTATTCACTTACAGCTTGCAGCCATTCCACTGGAGAAACAGATTGTTCAAAGAAAATAAGTAAACAAATAAAAGACAACCCAATAAACTAAACCTTGCATTACAAGACCCCTAAAAAGCTGCTTGCAGAATGTAATTGATGGAGAGCAATCTGTGCATAGATAAAGAGAGATGTAAAAGAGTCAGAAACAAGGGCGGAAAAAAAAAAAACAAAGAACCAGAGAAAAAGAATGCTAGCTTTAGGACCTAATGCCACCTGGAGAAACCTCAGAGGTCTATTTAATAGCAAACTGAGGAAAGCAGATCAGCATAAAATCAGACTGCTTCCTACCAGCTGGCTCCAGGACAGCTATAGAGGCATGTGTTGTACCTCTCCCCTGTAGAGGAAAATTAAACTGTTAGCAAGTCTCAGCAAGAAAAATGACTAAGGTAAGTTATAAATTCTGTAGCATCTTGGCAAGATAGTAATATTAGAGCTCAAATAAATCCATGAGATTCTGTCTGAATTGAATGGGATAATTCACAACTCTTAAAATATTGTTCCAGTTCTACCAGCAAGGGCATCAGCTTACACCACAACTTCTGTTTCCAAGGTTGTGTCTGCAACTACTACCAATTATGTGCCTATTAAAAGCATTTGTCAAAAACAAATCCTAGAACAGGCTCAGCCCCTACAGAGAACTGATGACAGCATTACCAAGGTATGGAGTAAAACTGGTTTACTTTCCTACAATCACAGAGACTTGTGGGCTGCAGTGAAACTGCCAAAAACCATACAGATCGGTCTCTTTCCAACCACAGGTTATTACTCTCCCCTGCTTATTATTATTCCCTAGAAAGAGGACCTCAGAGGAGATGGGAAGATAAAGATGAGGGAAATAACGTTGGCAACTTCCTGACTTGGAAGGATCAAGCAGTACAAGAACCAGAGAAGGCAATGCCCGTCCCTACCGCTAGCACGTGGTTCCAAGAGATCCAAAACAGTCTCATAAATAGTAAGGTTTCCTTCACTGAAGGCTGACAGTTCTTTCAGGTGTGTCTTTGCAAGTAAAGTTGCATTCATTGCAGTTAATTTGAAAACAGAAAACACCCAGTTTGTATACTGGGAATATTTTCGTATATTCAGAGAAAAAAAAAAAAAGCATCTTAGAGGCTGATCTTTGGAAATCTCTTGTGAAATCTTTAACATAAGGTAAATAGGACCAGTCATTGCATGACCTACTAGCTAGCAGGAAAAGTGCTTTATGTCCTGTTTTCACCGCTGTTAGGTAAACCAAGAGCATCTTCTTCCCAACAAAGATAACATCTCTCAGAACAGTATGACTCAAAAATGTGCTGAGATCACTTTTTCTTTCTTTTAATTTGAAGCAGCACATAAACAGAACTTAAACGTGGAGGCTTTCAGTCCTTCAGAGGAAAGGGAAATGCAGCTTCTACAACCAATCATAAATCTAAAACGATCTCTTACCTAGCTAACATTGCACTAAATGTTGGAGGTTGTAGAGTAAAATCAGAGCAAGAACAATTTCCTATTGATACACACAAATTTATATGCTGGTAACAAACATGTCTAGAATGAAATCTGTCTTCCTTTTGTTTATAAATTCAATGATACACGCCAACTGTATCAACAAATTATATCACTACAGCAACTAGAACTTGGATTTTACTGCAGTATAGAACACTTCAGTACTCCTTTTGTCAACAGACATTTAAATATCTGCACAAGGAACACTGGATTTATCCAATAACACTGAGGTAAAAGGTTCTGCTCCAGCCCCACAGAGGAAAACCCATCAGCTACAATTATTTTCTATGGACACTTTGTTCAACACTGGATTGCAATAATTCCGATCCGAACCCAAGACCTTTTTAAAGCAATTATACCTCAGACACCATTTTATCTCTCAGCAAAGGACTGCCAGCAGAGCTCAGGGATTACAGAAGCAACAACTGATCCCCTCATTTTATTCCGGGGTTCTTCTACTTTTCTTTTAGAAATAAATTGTTGCTATAGTCATGAGAAATGTCTCTCTAGCCACTTTAAAGTCACACTGCAAAACACAAGGGAATGTGCAACTCTACTCTTCATTACAGATGCACTCAGGGGAACTTTAGTAAGTCCCTCAAAGACAACAGATTTAAGGAACATGGGATTTAGGAAAATGATGAATCATAAGACCTTAACAGGGAGTTTCAGGCACTTCAACGAAGCACAAACAGAAGTTTCTACGTAGAGCTGAACAGGACAAACACTGGGGATTTTTAGGCTTGCACACAAAATCCCTAACCCATTCTGCCTTGTCACATATAAAATAAGTCCACAACATCAGAGCAACACTTTTTCTGACAGGTGAATCATGCACAAACTAGAGGAGAGGGTAAGAATTTAATGCCTATGACTGTTGAGGGACTTAGCTTGTCAATGAAAGCTAAAGAAATATTAAGAAAATCTCTACTATGAACAAGTAAACAAACAGAAGTCTGCTCGTACTTCTTTAAGTGTCACAGTCCCCATAGCCATACATTCTTCCACACAATGAATTAAATAAATTGTATGTGGGCAGAAGGGCAAATTGTATTCACAACCACGTTAAAAGCACGTGAGAAGTTTGAACTGCAGCAGTGTCAAACCAAACTGCGCTTCCACCTGCAGTGCTCAAGTTATCTGTCATGGCATTCCAAAGAGTGCAAACAAGCTCCCAAATCCACAAACACACCACAGGAATCCAGTAATTATGAGAAAGCAATAAATGCAGCCAGAGCATCCCAGATTGACACAAGGTATGCATTTATATGACCCTTGGCTTTACTGAAGTTGACTCCTTACTAAGGAATCCAAATTACATTGATGATCGTTTTTCCTAATTTCTGCTCTTTAGGAAACTTGCATTTTCAGTACTGATTTCAGACACCCTCAGAATAAACAACAAAAAGAGCAAAAAAAAAAAAACAACCCACCAAAGCAACACAATGAAATTAACCACAAATACTGAGAACATTGCTACAAAAATCAGTTCCTGGGATCTCACAGATCACAACTCCTTATAAACCAACATTTGTTAAAAAAACACTGCCAATTTTCAACCTTCTATCATCAACATGCTGTATAAGTTTACCACCAGACTGTTAATAGTCATTTAAAATGTAATAAAAGTTACAGAAGAAGGCTAAAATAATCTAACTACAAACCGATTATCTACCCAGACTTCTAAAATTCCCTGATAGCAGTCTGTTTGTTTCTCTATGCCTTTCCTAGAGAAGTCCAGGAGAAGACAGAATCTGCACAAGGGAACTTCACGGAAAATAACTGCAGTTTTCTGACTGAACTGCATGGATCAGCAGTCACCAGCACATTCAGTATGCTGAATTATCTTAACATGTAAACTGGCACTGTTATGAAAATGCATCTGAAAGTAACAACAGCAAAGCATTTATCTGGTACTAATAGATGTCAGCATAGTTTCCCAAACCTGAGTGTACTATCTATACTCTAAAAAATCAGACAAAAAAAATTGTACTCACAGTAAATATCCGCCTTCCAGTCCTATCAAAAGTTACGCAGTATACAGAAGATAAGTGTCCTAAAATTCGTTTATGCATCTTCATATGTTGATAGACTGCGGTTGGAACAAGGCGTTCAAGTCTGTATTTTCCATTCAGTTTTCTTGAGAACAGGGTATCCACTACCAAATGGGGAAAGAAAAAAGAAAAGATATTTATATTGGGTTCATAAGCCAAAACACACCCGTAGAAGAGAAAGTTCATTTCAGCACCGCGTAACTAGTCACATGAACACCTTACTACAGTAACTCTCTCCATTTACCATCACTGGGGAAAAATATGACACAAAAGCAGCCTATGATACAAACATTCAAAAAAGTACTGAAGTGCAAGGCAGAGCATGAAGATGTGACACGTCAAACCCCCAATTTTAATTGCCCAAATGTATACTCCTTATTTTATACCTAGAAAGAGGCATTCAAGAGGACCAAAACAGCTTCTACAGAGGAATAAACTACCTCAAACTTAAGACGCATACAAGTATCCACATAGCTATTAACTGCAGACCAGCAAACATTCAAGTCTTCTCCAGGGCAACCTGTTTTTAGACAACTACAATCACTTCCTCAATCTTTAAAAGACAATTCTTGTTTCGAAGAATATTACTACGTACTATGGTAAAAAGAAAATAAATAGAATAACCACAACAAAACAAGCAAACAAAATCCAAAGATGAACAAACTTAGCAAATTCTCGTGAAAAGTTCTGATTCTGACTAAGAGAACTTTGTTCAGAGGACTTGGGTTAATTTTTTTCCCCCCAAGTTATAAGCCAGGTAGGTCCAGAAACCTTTGTTGTAACAAAATGGAAATCTTCATTCAAAATAAACGTCAGTGTTTCCAATTTTAAACTGCTGTTCACACAATGATAAAGAAACAGAGTATAGTGTTTGAATGCATAGATACACACACACTAGCCAAAAAGTTCCCAATATCATTATGGGGGCAAAGAAAAAAATGGCAACATATTTTATATTTCATACAACTGTGGCCAGCAATATGCAAGAAGTAAAAAATTAAAAATAAATGCCCAGCAATATCCACAGCATCATGCATGAAAACAAAGACCTATCACTTCCAAGACAGGTAGTTGCTACTGTCATTATTACTCTGGTTAGGCATTCCTTACACTGGACCAAGGCAACACCTGTACTAATGAAGTAAGCAGGACCCAGGCACTGGTCTGGGCACTCAATAACCTTCACTCATTAGCATCAACTGACTACAAGCCTCTTGCATTGCCTGGCTTGGCCCAGGCAAATGAGACAGAAGTTCATGAGTCAGCATAGGTCAAACCTCATTCAAACTGGATAGCAGCTGCTCTACACAGGAGCAAAAGCACTTAGTGGTATGGATAACTGCCAAGCCTATTGGCTTCAGGCCATGAGAACAGCCCTGAAACATTTAGGTTACTGCATATGTAGCCCAAGGATTCAAGGAAGTTTTCCTTGTTCAAGATGCTTTGTGAAGGAGCAGAATCATTAGCTGCAGAGTGAAGCACCAACTCAATGGGCCACTACTGCCTTAAGGCTCTGCTATAACCTCTTCAACCTATCCTTATACAAGAAAAAGATGCAGCTGCATTTGCTTTATAACAAAGCTTTTCCTTGCCAAAAGTCTACTTCAGAACAGCAGGAAACCCAGATTAGCTCAGTCACAAGATAAATCCAGTTTCTGCTTCCGACACATCAACCTACAGTAAAAAGACATCCCACATCCACCACAAAGAATAAAACAAAGTAAGAAAGGTATCTGTCACAACAGTGAAGTGATCTTCCACAATCTCAGCCGATTCAGAAGTTACCTTTTATTTGCTCTTAATACAAGACAATTCTTGCTTGGAAATCAGCTTACAGCGATGCCTTCAAATCAATTCATAGCTCACAACAGAAAAAAATTTAAGCTGGAAGTTTAATTTGCAGACATGTTCTGTCAGTAAGTTTAAAAACAAGTGGATTCTTTAACGTAAAGCAACAAACTCATCCAAGCATTTAACTTCTAACATCTGGATTTATGGAAAACTCTACAAATGTAACAGAAATCAATTTCAAGATAGATAGATAAATTTAATAATCCCCATTAATAAATAAATAGAGCGTAAGCCAATATTTCTGCTGATATTCTTGTTGCTGTCTAACAGTGATAGGCAACTTGCTAAAAGTTCACAGATCACCGGGGAACTCAACAGATGAAGTGTCCCCAGTTCAGTAACATCAGCCTACTGCAAAATAGGAGCAGCACACAGTGACAAATTTGCATTGCCCAAAATTTATATTTAAAAAAAAGAATTGCATTACCATATAAAAATAAATCTAAGTGAACTAAAAATTAATTTTACAAGGCAAAAAGCAGCATTATAAACCTGTATATGCACTATAGGGAAAGAAAATTTTTAACCAGACCATGCAATTTAGAAAAAAAACCATCACAACAGCCACAGGATTGGACGCTGCCCACTAACAGTTGTGGGGATTTTTTTGTTAAATTTAAAAGACTCAATTTTTTTATTTTATTTATTTTTTTTTTAACACTGAATTCTTGCATCCATAATTGTTTCCCAGTTTCCTCAATATAGCTGTCCATTTAATCTCATTCATTTTGCCAAGGGATCCAACTCATTTCTCTAAAAGTATTTACACATTTTATTCCAAATATTCATGGCTCCAGTGTGACACCTGCCCACCTTGTTCGCAGAGGAAGTACTGCTTTTTTCCTTCAGAGTACAGGCAAAAATGAAAGAAAAATAGCCACATCTTATGCAAAAGAACAGTAAAACTGATTTTTCCGGTGCAAGTCGAGGTAAGAAAAGCTACCAACTGTTAATAATAGTGCCTTTGTACTAATTATAGGTCTTCAAGTTTAAAGGAATAGTTACTCGTATCTGGCTTTACCATCTGCCAGGCCGTGCATAGTCCTTAAGCTACTTTAGCTTGATTTTTGCTGTATTTAGGGAAGATCGATTTTAGAAACTCCTGTACAGCAGTTACTCCTGTAACTCTCATTTGAGCTCTACTAGTAGTTTTCTGCTTTTGCTTAGGTTCTGCTTGGCCTCACACAATTGAGTCAACATGAGCAAAGGTGATGATTCAATCACAGGAAGAAGAACAATGTATAGGCAGTTGAACAGCTGCAGTGGGAGCCGCACGTGGTACATAACCAGCTAAGGAAACGATATAAACTTTATCCAAGGAACACTTAAGAGAACATTGTGTCAACCAAGAGAATAAAGAAAGGTTTGATGCAAGAACAAAGCTACTTCATTACTGAAAAGGCACTGTCAAGTGTATACTACACAAATAAATACCACCCAATGCCTGGCCAACTAAGGAAGTTACAATTATCTTAGCTCTTTATGCCTCTTGTACCCGTGTACAAGATTGATCCTTAGTAAGAAAAAAAATAACACAGAATAACACATCACTACTTAGTCCTAATTGACATTTTGGTTATAAAAAAAAAGAAAATCAGGATTCTTCCTAGTTAATACTGAAGCTAACTGATCAGAAAAAATGCCTTAGAAAGCTCCATACACTGCAGATATTCAAACATGTAAAACACACATTTTCAAAGAATGTTATTATTTAAGTTGTTACGAATTGTTTATCTGTTGCTTACAAACACTGGCTTGCAGGTTTTAGTCCTGTAACTGTCTGCTATCACAGAATCACAGCTTGGCTGAGGTTGGGAGGGACTTCTGGAAGACACCAGGTCCAAACCCTTGCTCAAGTAGGGACAGCAGAGCAGGGTGTCCATGACTGAGCCCAGCTGGGTTTTGAGTATCACCAAGGACGGTGTCTTAGTTTCAGCTGGGACAGAACTGTTTTCTTCAGTTTTTGTTATGACGCTATGTTTTGGTTCTAGGAGAAAAACAATACTAATAACACACACCAATGTTTATAGTTGCTGTTAAGCAGCATGGTACAGAGCCAAGGCCATTCACAGCGAAGTACCCAAGGAACTGGAACAGAATTCAGACAGCTGACTTGAGCTGGCCAAAGGGATATTCCATACAATATGACATCAAACAGAAGTGAGGAGAGTGAGCAAACGACTTTGTGGTGCAGAGCCTTCTGCTGGGTCAAACCATACAGGGGGAAACTTCACAAGGCAATCTGTGGTCATAGTGAATAAAAGTTTCCTCGTGCTTAGACAGAACCTCCTGTGTTGTAGTTTGTGGCCACTGCCTCTTGAGCACCACAGTAAAGGGCCTGGCTTTTAATTTTGTGTCCCACTTCAGGTATTAATACACACTGACGAGATCCCTCTGAGTCTTCTCCAGGCTGTCTGCAGTCTTCTCCCAGCTCTCTCAGCTTTCCCTTATAGGAGAGGCACTCCAGTCCCTTCATCAACTTCATGGCCCCATGCTGGACTCTTTCCAGTACAATTCTCTCTTACATCCAAACCAAATATAGCACTCCAGTCATGGCCTCCCCAGTGCTGAGTAGTGAGAAAGGACCACCTCTTCTTGATGAAGTCACACTTTGCCTAATGTAGCCAAGAATACTGTAAGCCTTCTGAGCAGAAAGGACACACTGTTGACTCACTTCGTGTCCATAAGGACCCACGGGTCCTTTTCTGCCAGGCTGCTTCCCAGCTGGGTAACCCCAGCATATTCTGGTGCCTGGAGCTGGTCCTCCTCAGCTGCAGGACTTTGCACTTCTCCTGGTTTGTCAGCTAGAAAGTTATGACAGTTTTGAAAGCTAAGATGTGAATGGAAAATTGGGATATTAAAAACAACCTAGTGAAACTGAACTTCACTTTGTTGGTTTTTTTTTTTTTTGTTTGTTTGTTTTTTTTAAGATTTCATTCCTACTGTTATGATTCACTGCTAGTAACAACATAAATCTGAAAATCACACATCTCAGAGTCAAGATCACCTTACTTTGCTTACTTTGTTTGCCTTGAATCAGAACAATTCAAAATCAAACAAACATAAAGCTGCTGAATGCAAAATGGTAGGAAATTTCAACAGAACATAAAGAAGATTGTCACAGGCTTTCTTTTACTCAAAAGGCATGCAGCAGGCACCAACTTGAATACCTTCGAAGTTTTAGGATGTCTCTAATTCACCCAGTACAGAACAAGCAGAACAAGTAACAAAAATGGCACTCTGTAAAAGCAAGATAAATGCTGTACCTGACAGACACAGCTGCATTAATTATATTGATCTTTCTTTCCCCCCTTGGATTTCTTATCTTAGTTTTATCAAAGCAACCAATTTGATCCCCTTATTTATATAGTTTTGCCCTGGAACATGAAATATGCCTTTAAAGATGAGGGAGAACAATGTGCTTTACCCACTGATAAACACAATGTAATTTTTTTTACCAAGTATAAGTTACATTTTAAAAGCACACACAAAATCACTATGGCTTACATCTTACTTTCTTCCATTCTGGATTTATATTCCACAGAACAGAAACCAACTTTGTTCCTCTTCCATTAAGACAAAAATTGAATCGGGTTCAAGAAAAAAAAGCTGGAAGGACACCTGAAGAACACGTTATTTACAACTCCTACCCATAATGAATCGTTTCATAACTTCAGAAGCTAGTCACACCTCTAGTGACCTTACAGCACTTTGGGCTTTTGAAAAACAATAAAACAACAAGACTGCCTGACTCCTCCTTCCACTGTCAAATTTAGTAATATTAAATGCATCATGCATTCAGGATTTCTCCCCCACGCCCCTTCTGTAAAGATGTTCAAAGTCAAAAAAAGGCAGCTTGAGTTGATTTCTACCATCCTACCATTTCTCTGTTCAGCTTCTAAACTTCATGCATAAATCTAAATCTTCTGGCTCACAGATAACTGCCACCCATGGTAAAGCTAGCAATTTGAGCGAGCCAGAACTTGTTCATGGGAAAGTTAAAGTATACTGACTCCCCATAGGAGTGTTTCTGAGAATACAAAGAGTCTACGTACACCTTAAACTTTACATACAAAGTCAATTTGCTCAATGGAATTAGGTATCAAACCCCTAATAATTCAGAGATGGGAGGTGAGACACTTGGAAAGGCAACAACAAATGAAAGCTATACAATCTAAGCACTTCCAACCTGATCCTTGACTTCAGTGTAACCCCACTTACTTTCTGCGTATTATTTAGTTATTGAGTTTCACTCAAAATATGAGTACCTTAAGACTTTTCTCCTTCTTGCACAAGGTTTCCAATTTGGTATAATTCTCTTTAGACTTGAATAAATGACAAATGTTACTTTTACACAAGTACTTGAAAATGTATCACATTTCTAGTATTAAAAAACAAAAGTTAGTCTTTTGGGTTAGTTTATTTTGGTTTATTTTTATTATCACAGGAAAATAATATGGTTATACAGCATGCACTGAAGTTAGCTTTTAAGCCTTAAGTATTTACTAAATTTCTGAAAACAAACATCTACACCACTTTTAGAACATCGTGTTCTGTTTTCAGCCCAAACAGCAGGATAACTGAATAGAGAAACTGAGAAAATAAAAAAAATCTCACAGAACTTTTCTTGAAGTGGACTATTCAGCAAAACCAAGCAGATACATTAATCAGCCAGGGAACATATTCTTCATTAGCAGGGAATGAGCAGCCAGTCTCACTCCGGTCTTCACACCTGAATAACCAGCTTCCCTAAGAGCTCTGAACTCAGAACTTCAAGCTTTGGCTCTGTGCTTTTTCAGCAGCTCCTGAAAGTTACTTAAAAAGAGTTTCTTTTTCTCCTTCTGCATCCATGAAGGTCTTTATGAATCTTTAACAGAACAAAAGAATCATAGGATGGCTTATGTTGGAAGAGACCTTAAAGATTATTGAGCTCCAATTCTCCTTTTTGATTTTAATTAAACACAGAGAGACATTACTCGTTACACAAGTTTTGGTTTTCCATTATATTCTAGACATATACTGTAGATTTCTGGTGAAGTAAATATTGGTACAGATGTATTTTAATTGCATGTAAAAGTTATCTATAAGGCTGCTATCATAATGTAGAAAAAAATTAATACTAAAGAATATAATAACAGTATCATGATCGCATTGGTTCCTCAAGCCAGCAAATGAACAAATATAGTTACATGTTTAGTAACGTGTAAATAAAGAAAAAGCCTCCACAAAACAGACTTATTTTCCACTCCCCAGTCGTTAGTGGGCTCTCCAACTGAAATATACGCAGCCTGAAGAATAAGTTTCCAAACAGCAAATATGTAAAATACAGCCTTCCTACAGGAATTTACTTAAGAATAATTTCAATTTACGAATTAAGCGTTATTCCAACTCCCAGTTTCACTGAAAGGATTGGACTAGAATAGGATTAATCAAAAGCAAATGCTTTAACACACAGGTCTGAATCAAACATTCAAAAAACAGTTGAAAATATGCAGTTACCAGCACTTATTTGGATGTTCGGAAAAGGAAATTATTGGTCATGAAAAAACTGGTATGTTGAAGTAACTGTAATTTTGCAGATATTAAGTGCTCTGCAAAAGTTTCCATAAAAATAACATTTACTTAGAAAGCCCTACTTTTTCTTCCATAAAAAGAGTCTGAAATAAGAATAAGAAATAAGAGAGTTATTTCTCCTAACAGTCAACTTCTGTACATGGCAATTCTACAACTTCCTTTGATACCTAACTGGCAGACTTCATGCACTGGTCCTGTCCCTTGAAAAAACACACACCGTGGATTAAGCTATAGTACAGAGTAACACAGAGCCTTCTGCTCTAATTTTTTTCTTCAAGCATGTTTCAGTATATATGCCAAGTACATAGAAAGTTAAGACAGTCACTACCAAGGAAACCCTCACTATCAGACAGCTCCTCCACACACCTTGCAGGTAAGGCTGCTCACTTAGCCTAAGATTTTCCAGCTTTCAGTGTCCAAGACAACGCACAGACACTTGAGATGGGAAATATTCAACAACAAGCATTTCTTCCCCCACATCTAGAATACAACATGGAAGCAATTCTTTATAATTAAATACTAAAATGGTATCTGTAAATAAAATCTTGTTGAATGGATGTAGAGTTTAAGAGAATTGTCTCAAGCCAACACATTTACTAGGTGAGGAAGTTTCGAAAACTTAGCTCTAAATACCCACCAAAGCCATGTTCTTTTAAAGCCTTCAAATAACAAGTCCACTAGAACACCAAATACTTTGCCATCTGACCAAATCAAGGTTGGCAGCACTCAACATCAAAAGCTTCTTAGCTGTAGCATGTTTCTGCTTCAGCTATAGGACAAAACCATAATCCTCTGGGTGTAATTTTATTAAACATTACGTGTCTTTGATATTTGATTTTGTGATTCTTCAACGTTAGAAATAATCTAAATATTCAAATTGAGCTCTCTCCCCATCCACAGAAACCTAACAGGTTAACAATATCCCAATAACAGAATTCCAACTTCCAAAAACTGCTACAGCAAGTTACCACATTGAGTATGCCTGAATAGCACCCAGCTGTGCGTTTCTACATTGTTAGTAGCTCTCCCAATGTATCTTCAGCGCTCTGTTTTTGGCAAGTCAGAAACCTCATCTTCACAGCAGCCTATCTTTTAGCAGCAATGTGAAGCATCACAGCACTAACATTGCTTAAACAACTTAACTTCAGGTTGGCCCAGAAATCTGCTGGTACTGCAATATTTACTCCTCAAGGCATCTCAACTCATTCAGTCATCTTTGAGTTTCCCAGGTCCTTAAATTTCCAAGTGTTAAGAAAAAAAAAAACGCCCCTAC
Organism: Tragopan temminckii; assembly: GCA_028571105.1. Lineage (NCBI taxonomy): Eukaryota > Metazoa > Chordata > Aves > Galliformes > Phasianidae > Tragopan > Tragopan temminckii. The sequence continues at coordinate 66,450,837 of JAOWBP010001760.1, read as the reverse complement.
ATCTTAAAGAAGAATTCTGGATTGCGCTATGTCCTTGCTTTACGATTAAAAAGAAATCTGTATAACATTACTGCTGCTCATGAAATCTACAGAAAGCTTCTAGGGAATGCATGTTTGTTCTCCCCCTCCCCCACAAACACACACACACACTTAGAGGTCAAATGATGTTTGACTAATCGTGTGCTTAAACAGCTTTCAAGAAAGAAGGTGTAAATTAGCCTGTTCAAGGCATACCTTTAACTAACCACTGTTCTGTTTTTAGAACTAATTAGATGTTTGATCTACTCTGAAGCCTTGTAAGATTTTTTTGAATATGCTTTTCTGCATGTTCAGCTACACACATGATTGGGGAAAAAAAAATAGGCCACTCCCTGACTAAACTAATATTAGAGAAGTACTGGTAGTAATATACATCATGTTTTGACAGCTTTTCTTCCCACAAGTAGTTTTAACACGGAACAGAGATCAAAATATCACCTTAAATAAAGCTTTAAAAAGTAACTAACGATATACCTATTATATATAATATACGTTATGCATATGCATGCTTCGTGACATAACACAGCCAACTAAAGCAGAGCTATGAAATTACTGAATGGACAAAGAGCAGAAATGATCACTCCTACAGGACACTCACAACTTCCCAAAGAAAACAGCACCAGCCTGTGTGACTTACTCTTTCTCTCCAATAACAGGTACAGACTATGCTGTCCTGGTTTTAAGTTGGTTCACTGCACAAATTATTTATCTGCTGACAGCATTATTATACCTTAAACAAAATGAGTTTTATTGGTATGTACTCACTATTAAAATGTAATTTATTCAGCCGTATGCTTCAAAGAGAAAAATATCTAGCTTCAGAGCAGAACTGGCAGAGCAGAACTTCCACATACAAATGTGCAAATGTGACCAGTTATGACATCTTATTAAGTATTAATATTCAGTGCGAGGAATATGGCACAAACAAGGACAAACAGAACTGCTACTTAGCACTCATCATTACTACAATCAGTTACCCTGGAAGTCAGGTTGTACAGTGGCAATGCCTCAATAAAACTGACTTACCTATACTAGGTGGACTGCCATAGTTTACAGGTGACTCCGGAGGCCTCCCGCAATGTAACGCAGCAAGAGCAGACCCCTTCCACACAACGTGTTTGCAACCTGTTTTAGAAGAATTACACAAAGAATGGAGAACAGGATTTTCCCAGGCACGAAATAGCAAGAATTCTCAAAGCTCTCACACAATTTTCATACTTTTGTTTGTACGAAGCAAAGACTGTCTGCCAGCTCCTAATAACGTCTGCACTCCAGGGACGCTCTGGGGGATTTCTTGCTCTAGAAGCGGTCCTAGTCGATGACATATTTGAAGCAAGTGATCAGGTGCCAAGTGTCGGTAGTATTTCACCTATTACATGAAAGAAGAAGCAAAACATTGGATAAAGAAAAGCGTAATATTTCTGAAGAATTCCTAGGCTTGTTGTTTTTTTTTTTTTCAGATTGTTCCACAAATTCATATACTATTATTTTCTTTAGAAGATAAAAACGTATAATGACCTTTAAGAACAATAACTCATTCCAGCTGGTCCTAATTAAATTTGCTACTCAAAGTATGCTCTTGTAGAGAGATCTGTTGGCATTTATTACTGTGACTTTAAAGCACAGTTGTTCATAGACAAATAAGCTCCTTTCTAACAATGAAAAATGTATAAGAACAAATTCAGTATTACATTTAATTATCTGTCTGGTCAATTTCAATTACCATAACATAAGATTAAGAAAAGGACTCTATGGAGTGCAACGTTTACAGAATTACTGAAAGGTTCGAATACACTGAATATGTAACATAGCTCTGTAGAAAACGCACCTGACACAATGGCATTCAACTCACCAAGTTTGTGAGGCTTTACTGAAGCTCCACAATTTGCCTTGTTTCCTTTTTTTTTTTAATTTTTTTTAAGGATGTAAAACATCTAAACCAAGATGTTCACTTGAGGAATTCAACTTAAAAACTGTAGTTTAACACAGGAATACACACACCAGCCACGACCACCTTCTGCCACTGCTCAGAGTTTTCAGCAGCACAGGACCAAAACAAGCTCCTATTCTCAGCAGCAGATCTCCTTGCCACTTGACTACATCATCAAACCAATATTAACGACGGCCCAGATCATTCTATTGAACTACCATAATTATAGATCAGAAGATCACCCTCTGCGACACCACCATATACATCCTTACATAAAAGTTTCAAAATACATGACAACAGTAAAATGCTATTAACCACAAAGCTTTCAGTTGGACATTTAAAAACATTTCTTCTTAAGTTCTTGCCAGTTTAAAAAATAGAAAAGAATATTTAAAACAGTAAAATGAAGAGGGAGAATGAGAACTCAATCCTCTGCTCTAGTATGGGATCTGGCACGCAGTAGTTAGTCCTTCACCCAGCCTGAAGCACGGCTTCACAGTACTACTTTGCAGAAAAGACTTGCAGTAAAAACTCGTGATGCTGTGTTATTCTGCAACTACAGAAGGCCATGACTGACATTTTAGGCAGATGAATCCTTCTGTACTGCAATTAATAGGAATATAGCCGGTTCTTTATCAAACAAGCTCTCATCTCACTGACACGCTGTGGTCGCTTCAGGTATTCCAACGATTTGCTAACATACAGACTGCTCATGTCTGAGGCCCTGAAAGAGCTCTGCTCATACCTGGAATTGCCACCACCCCACGCTTCGAGCAACGGAGGAAAAGCTCTCTCTTCCGCCACTCCTCCCGTTAATTACATTTCCCCTGCAGAAGGCCTTGCAAGATGCCTGAATTTGCCTTACAGTTACATGATTTATAAAATTCACACAGGTTAAAAAAAAAAAAAAAGACTTCTCTTGAAAAATATTGGAAATTATTTGAGAAGTACTTGAAAGTTACAGCTGATGGTACAGATTAGTTCATTGGAGTAAATTTAATGACATCAGACAGGCACTCGTAAAAGAGACAAAAAATAATCCGCAGCGCTCAGAACTTCCTATTCTGATTCATTTTCCTTATCAATAACATGCAAATGAAACTCGCTTCTCTTTACTTAGAGAGGGAGGAATCACAGTCAGAACGCACGCTTGAGTGCCCCAGAATATTAGAATAGCTGCAAGGAGCAACAAAGCCATGCACGGTTCCTGCCATCAGCAGCCCGGATCTATTTCCTTCGCTTTTATTCTCCTTCGCTCCTATCAGAAGGAGCACAAACCTAACAAATACAGCCCTTTGTACGAGAGCTCTCCGCAGCCAGACCTCGTGTCTGTGGAATCCAAACTTGTCTCCCCAAGACTAACAATTAGCGATGCTTTTCATCCGACCACCAGCATTAAGCTCCCTGTGCAATGCAGTTGCCATTTTATCCTGCTCAACACCCTTCATTTTTACACATCCTTGCAAGCGCACAAAATCTCAGGCAAATGAAGCAAATCAGCTTTGACACGTTCCAAAACTACAGCTAGCTTGCATCTTGAGTCATATGTCTCATGATTTGTCAGAAGCCATGTGTTCGGGTTTTTTTGTTGTTGTTTTCTAGCAGAAATAAGGTAGGCTCAATTCCTTATGCAATTGTTTTGAAATAAGGGAGCTCTTAATCGTTAGCAGGTACAATCGTCAAACAAACCTTTTATCCACACTACATCCTCTTCTTGTCTAAGCCCACTTGTGTGAAAACAGCCAGCGACACCAGGCAGTGCTGCGATGCTTCTGGGCAGTATTTCCCTAACAATCAGTTTGCCACCAAGCAGCACTTGCACCCAGCTCATTAACAAACCAACACAACACCAAGTGAGCTGCATGCTGAAATAAAACAAATATAATAAGTCTAATGAGTGGCGTGGGCCCATTTAACACTTGCAAGTTCCAGGAAGTTTATCAAAAAATTCAGGAACCAAATGCAGTCAACACGTGCCTCTTATTTTCCCATGTAAGAGGAAAGTATATATATTCTATACATATATATGAGGTTGCACATGCGCAAGAATTTCATTTTTAAGAAAAAAGCAGAGTAAGCTTCATTTCATTGTAAAATCTGCAAAGGTAAGAATCTCATTTCACTGCAAGTGTTATTTACTCCCCTTTTTTCCTTCTATGAAGAGGCAAATGAAGGGACTTCACTTATTTAAAACACAATATTAAGTTTTCTCTGGGTGAAAACTTCTTCCTTCTCCTTCAGGAAAAAGAAAATAATCCTCTTATAACACTTTTAATTCGTTAATGTGACAATTAGCATTACAGTAGAAACCAAAAATGAAAAAGTGCTTTAACACAGAAATTCATCTTAGTTTTACGATTTCTCCCTTTCTGGTAAACCATGAAAAGAAGCGAAACCAACACCAAATATTCCTACTGCTCTCAGAGAGAGAAGGGAAACCAAATAAAAAAGACTTTGAAGTCAGATTTAAGTGACAAAAAAGGAAATTAAATCACTTTTTAAAAAGATACTTTACAGCTTTGTCAGAAATAGAAAAGCTCATGACAAGCCAATAGAATGATGGAAAGTCGTCTTAATCTCAAAAGGAAAAAGTGGAAGCAGGGAAAAAGCCATGACAGATGTACAAGTATTTACAATTCATGCAGCTCTAAGCTAAAAGCAGACTGGACTTACAAACACAAATCTTGAAATTTGACGTCGAAATTGTGATGTCAGACAGTAAATAAAAAGCAGGGATATTTTTACTGCCAGCCCCACCTAGAAAAAATTCTAGCTGGTTTCTTTCCTCCTCCTACCAGTATTTCCTCAATATTTAACTCTGAATGCATAAGATAGGTTTTCTTAAGGAGAACAATGAGCTAACTCACTTCTGTGATTATTCTCTCATGTTTCTTAAACATTACCGCAACAGGAATCTGAATTTTGTTACTGCAAAAATTTCAGATCTTAGGTATGACCAATGTTTTCTATGACATTACAAAGCATTACCCTCAGCTTTGTCCCTCACCTCCTACCCCAGCTCCGCTTATGACAGAAGAACAGCAGGGGAGCACACAACACGCAGCCACTGCGACCAACCCTCAAAGCACCGTTACCTTCCAACCAGGCCTAAGTGCTCATATTTTCATTCTGCATGACACTGCAGAATAATTCAGCATCCGAATCACAACGAATGAATCAACAGCACCACGACTTAACTCCTTAGTCAGATGGGTACTGCATAACGCAGCCACGAGCAGACTCTTTCAAACATCAACTGAAAGATAACCCCGTTCCGGACTCTCCCCCGAGCACTGCACGTACTGAAACGTTCCCCAAAGTACAGCTGCTTTCCCCCCACGCCAATAGTTAACATGCTTAACGATAAGTTTCAGTGTACATCTTTCCAAAGGACACATTTTTACAGCAGGACAACAATAAAGTCTGCCAGTCAGCTACCTTGATCTCAAGATGCGAGTTCAATCTCACCAAAACCAGCATTCAGCCCAGCCTTAACTATTCTGCTATATAGTACATTACCCAAAACAACCTCCAAATAGAATTACAGTAATTGTTGCACTACATCTGACCATTAATCAAACTGAATAGCCCATACCGCTCGCTACTGCCTCAGCACCATAACATTAGGAATTGCAGGAACATGCAATTACTTTTCTCTGGATTGCTTTGATTTCTCAGAGGGGCAGCTTGGAAGGAAAACGGGACGCAGAGGTAGAAACTGGAGAACCTCAGTACCTAAAGGGAGCCTACAAACAGGAGGGGAATCAACTCTTTGAAAGGGTTGATCACTGCAGGACAAGGAGAAATGGTTTGAAGTTGAGGGAGGAAAGATTTAGGTTGGATGTCAGGGGGAAGTTCTTTACAGAGAGAGTGGTGAGG
>JAOWBP010001760.1:66405627-66436153 GCA_028571105.1 Tragopan temminckii | reverse complement strand
GCCGGTTGTAAGAATTCCTGCAGCAGCAATAAATACTGCATTAATTGGGGGGGGATTAATGGGATTTTTATTTTTTTGCCTGTTGCAGTTCAGTCGAGGATGCTTTTGTTACATGGAGAAAAATACCCCCAGCTCTGATTTTTGTGGTCTCGAGTGCTGTGCTTTCAAATAATTCCCCCTCCTTCATGTGATCTTGTCACCTTGCATTATCCTTAACTACAAACGCGTCACTGCTGTTTTATCGCTGAGATTTAATGTTTTTTAATGAGGTGTTTTCACTCTGAAAAAATCTCTGTTTAAGGAAAAAAAAAAAAGAATTATTTTCCTTCTTTGGGTATAATAATCGTTTGAGTAAAAAATGAAAATCTCAGATTATTTTAATCTGGTAATTCAGTTGTTTTAACACTGATAGCACTGTGTATTCTTTTTGCAGATATGAAGAGTCCTACAGCATTTTGTGACTTTCAAATGGGAATGCTCACAGACGTTCACTGCAATCGTGTTGTTAAAAGAAAGATTACTAGAATTTGCTGCTAATAAAGCTGAGACATAAAACTGAGTCACTTATGAACTGTCCCAAAGGTTTTTACATTTCTTCTACTTGCTGCCGTGGCCTGTTTTCTTCTTTATTTTTTTAATTTTTATTCTCATTGTTTTCCCCTTCTTCAATAAGTGTAAATATCCAAATACAGATACGTTAAGAGCAAACGTCCTTCAGTTGCTGTTTGCTTTTGGGAAATAAGAATGTAGCATCTTTGATTTCTTCTTGATTTTTGTGTCTTTTTTGTTTGTTTGTTATTGTTTTTAATTCGTTTTCTTCCCCCATATTAGTTTATCAGTGTAGTTTAATAATGCTGTAACCAGAAAGTGCGCTGCTTGCTGGCTGCGGCTCTCGATGTGAAAGGCTTTCTGTTTCTTGTGAAATCTGGGCTTTTCTTTATAGACAAAGGGAAGTATTTATGGTTTGTAAATCGCCAAGCCGGACAATGTAGCTAAATATTTGAAGCACAATATTGGGGGTTGGGGTTGAGAACAACGTAAAGCATTAACTGAGCTTCCTTGGTTGATTTGTTTCGTTTCATTTTCCCCCTTTTCCCTCCCCCCCGATGGGAATGATCACCACCAGTTGCTCATCTTTTTTGTGAGTGTTGGTTCTTACTCTTGAAGCCAACCGTTAATTTTTCAAGGGTGAGAAGACAGGGATGTTACTATGGAGCCAGCCAACTTTGTTTTGTTGTTATCGTGTATATTCTCTATCTGAGAAAGAACTGACTGTGCCAAAATACAGTACTACTGTGAATAAATGCCTTCTGCACTTTTAAATAATAACCTGTAATTTAACAAAATAGCTTCACATTAAAATGGTATTAAATACTCACTTGTTTATGCCTCGTGCCCGAAATGCATCCTTTCTGCATGCTGTATTGGTGACCCGGCTGAGCCCCGCCGGAGAGCTCCTTACGGCTGGTGTAGCCGGTGTGACCTGCCCATGCCAGGCAGCAAAATCTGAGCCATGTGCTTCAATCCTGCGCCTTCCTCTACATTTTTCAGTGCACCCTTTTGCACAGAATGTAGATGTCTTCCCACTCAGCCCAAAATAAGCCACTCTTCTCCTTTTGTTTTCTTCTCATGATGGTGGAAAGCAGCGTAGGATTAGAAATCTATACTACTCAAAGTACCATCATCATTGGCAAATTCATGTTTTATAAAAGTATACAGATCGGTTCACCTCTAATATGTTTATTAGTAATCTTCCACAGGCAGAAGAGCTAAAGCCAAGTCTCTTATAAAAACGTCACTGTGGTTTTTTTTACATGACATTTGTGTGTAAAATATAAACAATAAATTATAAATTATACCATCAAGCTTCTGAAGGTAGATCTATCTGCCATTTGTATTTTGAGTAGTAAATGAGTCTGGTTGAAATTCATTCTCTGCAGCCTGTTGTTACCCAAATACATATAAATTGCAGCAACTGCGACATTCTTTCAGTTTCATTATTAAATCTCCGAATGGACTCAAAAAAGTCCCTTATACAGAGAAACTAAGAATCAGACCTATGCAATTCCTAGTAAATAAAGGACTTCTACTAGTTTGAGGGGGTTTTTCCTCTTTTTTTTTTTTTTTTAAGTAATTTAGTTTGTGCCCCTGTATTTTGTATAAGAGTTTTGATGAAAGTTACCGAATCAGTTTGACAGTACAATTTCCTACGCTGAATACACTGCTGAACTATTCACACAATTACAACAAAAAGACTGAACTGTTGTACTGAACAGTTGGCCCTTGGGCTGCTCTTCATAGAGAATTTGGGATCTTTGCCATCTTTGGTTTCATGTCCATATGGCATCTCAAAAGTTTTCTCAGAATTTTAAGGATTATGGTTTGTTTGTTTTTTAAGTGAGACTTCCAAAAAACAAATATACGGGGTATATTTTGGAGGAGGCATACTCAAAAGCGAATGATGAGGAGGAGAAAGGTGTGTTTACACTGTTGCTTTCTACACTGGCAGTTATTTTCTTAGGTCACTCCTAGAAAACTTTCAAAACCAATTGCAGTTACTGTACTTTCTAGTGGTATAGCCGTGGAACTTCCACAAAGTTAATGCAGTGGATTGTTACAGATAAACATCAATGTAATAACTCAACAGATTCTGCCACGCTGTTATCCGATATACGGTCTGATACACTAGTAATTACAGGAAAGGCTGAAGGAAAATATTTCCGTGTTTGCAGATATACACAGTGCAGTTCAGATAAAACTAGAGGAGGTCGTGAGAAACATCTGCCCAGAGAAGAGTGGAAGATCAATGTTAGTAAAATTTTGTGATGCTACATTTAAAATGATCTGTCAGAAGAAGTGAGTCAGTTATGCTCCTCTTGGGCTCCTAAGACAAGCTAAATTTGATATCTGGTCATAAATCTTTTAAAAAGACTGCTCTATTTATTATGCACTCACCATTGAGAATATGGGATTTTTTTTTCCCTAGAACTTTAACACGAAACTGATGGTACACCTTATGTTGGAATTCTGTGTTGAATCTTTTGCCTTATCCCCAAAGAATCACAGTTCAGAGGTATATGAGGAAAGCAGTTAGGATCAAGAAAAAGTATTCTGGGAGATAGAATTAAGTACTGCGGAAGTAGAATAAAAAATGTGAAGGAGGTAAGATATAGATTGGCATGCCAAATACCTGTGTTACAAAAAAAAGCAGGGTCTTCTGTAAACTCTGGGACATAGTCCAAGAACTGAAAGAGTCAAATAATTTCAAATAAAAAATGCAGCTTTGTCCCCATCACAAAATGTAGCCGTCTTGGCTTCACTTTTGCCTCAGAATCACCAGGGCAGGGATTTTAGCAGTCTGAAGAGCTGACACTTAGAGGTAGGAACACCCCATGATAGCAGAATGCAGAAGGAAGGGTCATTAGTCTGATCCACCCCAGCATCGCTGCGTTGCTGGCGCTGAGGCGATGCTTCATTTCTTCCAAGTCTTTCCTTCAAATGTGGTTTGATTTCATTTAGAGCTGACGTGTTTTTATTTCTATGTTGTAGAAATATCTGCTTTCCCCAAAATAACAGCGATGTAACGTGAGGAGTACCAATATTTGCACTTAGAGTGTAAGACTTCCATGCTGTTAGCATTGAACGGTTTGGTTGGCTGTGCCAACTTGGCATAGTGTGTGTGATCTGTCAGTCATCCACGAAGCACACATCGCTGAGGTCCTGATCCCCACTTACTGCTACTTCTTCTGAGAAAATCCTGGGCCGTGGATCCACATTTCTTAATATTTTGTTCCCTTCTGTGTTCACCTACGTGGGGAAGAATTTGAACTGAACTATTATTTCCCACACACCCAAGCGGGTAAAAACCGCAGAGCTGCTGTGTGAGGGCCGGGCCGCCATTTTGGTGGGATCCGTGTGGTAAGTGTGCCCTGGAAACGCTTTTTGCATCAGGTTTGCAAGTAAGACAAGCAGTTCTGCGGCTCCCAAATGAGAACGGACAGCTTTGGGGACCTGAAAATCTTTTCAGGGATCTACAAGTGATGCTACAGTTTCTGTTATAGGCATTCTCACCTCGCTTGGGGTCAGTGTCCCACGGGCAGGTGCTCTTGAAGTGTGCTCTGCAGCTTTTGCACGCTGCTGTTTTTTGCATGTGTGCATTTTATTAAAGCTCAGGCTCCTGAGATCAAATAAAAAAAGAATTGAACTTGATCTTTTAGCATCAAGTTTCACTACTCCTAATTGCCTCTCAGCAGGCCCTTGTAAGAATAGCACTGAATAATACTAAAACTCAATCAACTAATGCAAAGAAACAAGATATTTTATGATGACTAGACTGAGCACTTAAAGAAATGCACAGGTATTTCTTTTTAACACAGTTCTAATTTTGGAGTTCGTTATTCCAGCCATGATAGAAATGCATCTGTTTAGTCCATGTATTGCATTTTTGTATATGTGTTTGAAAGTGTCTTCAGAGACAAATGAGTGCATGGGATCCATTGAGCCCCCTGCGTAAATACAAATGGTGTTTGAGTCACCCTGTTAAATACTCAAATACCACACTGGCTTGGCAGCATTCGAGGGGTTGGGACTCTTCTAAATCCTCACCCAGAAATACCGTCTTTTTTGCTGTTTGCATGCCAGGCAGGTTTGGTCTGACAGAACAGCTGGGTCATGCTTTAAGCTTTATCTGTAAGACATTTATTAGAAATGAAAGCTGAGGTTTACACACTTTATTTTCTCCTAGATAAAAAAACATCAAATTCCCGCAAGCTGAGAAATGAAAATAGAAAACACAAATTCTCCTATGTAATCTAACACAATTCATACAAATCAGGGGGGTGGAGAAGAACAAGGTGTGCTGTTCTGCTGAGCTGCAGGAGGAATTGCTCACGGGGAATTGAGGTGACACTCTTCATAGCACACTGACTATCAAAGAAAGGATCACGTGGATCCTGTTAATCAAAATTGCATCAGAACCTATATTAATGTCTCAGATTAAAGCTTAAATTTCAGCCCATAGGTAAGTTTCAGAGAATTCTGATAAATTTGTTTTGTATAAGCAAAAAAGAGTTGACTCACAAACTACCAAAAATCCTTCCCAGAGTGCTGGCGGTCTCTGAGTTTTGGGTTCACTGTGTTTATGAGGTGAACATGGAACAGAGATGATCAGAAAGCAGTGGGTGAACAAGCAGTCAGGGGCAGAACAGCAGTGCTATAACAAAGTCCAGAGTCAGCATAAAGCTATTTAAAGAACTGGAAAAAATAAGGTTAAAAGAATTGGACATTCCTTTGGCATGCCGGAAGCAAGCTCTGCCAGCCCTGCGTCCTTCAGGTAAATGAACTAAGAAAGAATTGGTTTATCCCAAAGCTTAGAATCAGAAACTTCAAATCAGAGAGGCTTCGATTGAGGTTCCAGCTTCAGTGTTTCTGGTTGCTGAAGGTTAAGTGCTGCAGCCAGGTCTTAAAGGCCAACATTTTTGTTTCCTTGGATTGCAGGCAACTCACTGACAAATGTGAGCAACATAGGCAGCTGAGTTCAGTTGCACATACCCGAGTTCTGGTACTGTTTGTTATTACTTACAATTGATTTTCAATGTAGCCCATGTTCTTAAAAAACAAAACAAAACAAAACAAAACAAGCACAAAAAAATCCCCAACCAAATCAGTAAGAGGTATTCCTGTATGTAGTTTCATTTAAAATAAACAAAAAACACACAACATAACATCTCATAACGTGGCAGTGCCTCAGCTCTCTTAAGTTCACAAGTAGTAAAGGAAACAGCCCATATCAGTCTTAAGTCCTGCTTCTTTCTTTAGGTCCTTAAACCAAATAATTTAAACTCAAATAAAATGAGAAAAACCTCCAGCTGAAACAGCCATACTGATTCCTGGACCACCACTCTCCTGGGGTTTTGTCAGCCTGAGTACAGCTTTGAGGCAGGCTGTGGGGCAGTTGTTGGTGCAGGCTGTTGGGGTGCTTCCAGCCCGCAGCTCCGTTGGCAGCCCTACATTTTTCCTCTCCCTGCAGGAGAGCCGTTCAGGGACTGCTGAGTGCCTCCACCAGCATGGGGCTCTGCAGGAGGGCAGGGCATGGCATAATCACAGACAGTAACTGTTTGGCTTTCAGTGTCAGGTAAGCAGTACTTGCTGTTATTTCCCTCTGCTCTGAATTTTATCAGTGCTAGCAAGCCAAATTGTACCAGCGCTCACACTCCGGGGCTGACTGCCATACTCTGGCCGTGCTCACACTGTTAAAACTCTGACAGCACAGATGCAGCTGTCCTGCTTTGGTGGTTATAGCTCAGGCTGAGCTGAGCCCTGAGCCATGGCAGGGATGCCGGCGGAGGAGCTGGGTGCAGCTTGGGCCCATGTGGCGAGCAGCTGGGCCGGAGGGCCCCACCCTGGCACCATTAACTTGCCAGCACAGTGACATGGAGACAAACTGAAAGCCAATGTGATCCACTTCTAAAAAATCAAAATTGGATTTTAGTGCGATATGTATGTAAAATATGGAACACATCCAACACCAATGTTCACAAGTTCTAGAGGGTGAGTTAAACCCCAGCAAGTCTGTAACAAAACCCCAACGTGTCTCAGTATAGTTCAGACAGTGCATGAATTATCTGATCATTCTGACCAGTAAATTATGACGAAAGTGTGAAATGCTTTATTGTTATTAATATGTATTTGGAGTTTATGATTTTATTTTCCTCTGACTTAGTAAAAGATAACAATCATTATATGTATCATGTGATATGGTAACCTATGTAGCATACGATATACAGCAAAACATTGCTAGATCACTCGGCACAGATTTGTAAATACTGGCAAGAATTTGGGGTGCAGGGATTCTAAACTTATGGCATAATGAGTGGAGAGCCTGGAATCACCTGCATTTTTCTGCTTCTAGTTGATGGAAGTCCCATGAAAGCTCCGGGTGCAGGGCAGCTGAGGTTCAAACAACTGACCATAAAAGCTTCTCAGGACTACAATAAAGATCATTGAAGGAAGAATTGATGTGGAAAATGAAAAATTGAAAAATAGAAAGCATACGGCTGCTGAAAAGTTGAAAGAAAACAACGTAACATTAGATGAAGGTAAACATAAATTAAGCCAACAGGGAGATTCACAGCAGGTCTCAAACTTCTGCAGCGTTCCAGACTGCTGACTACCTGCAGTCAGAGGCAGTGAACAGCTGGCTGCAGTCATTCGCAATGAATCCATGTAAGGTGCTCGAGGCACGATGCAAAGGAGAGCTGTGATGATCAAACACATCGTCAGACCTCAGCAGGAGCAGGAAGGCTCATGCACGAAGAGCACTGACAAGAATTCTTACGTGGGATTTGGGGCTTCTTGTTACCTGATGAAATCAGGTCTCACGAGCAGGCAAAAATCCAGGCAGTTTGAGAGAAGTGATAGGTAACAGAGCCCTTCATTTACAGCCCAACAGTGACAGAGTATCAAACTGCTAACCACAGAGATGAACTGCTGTAAAGAAGTGTACAATACCAAGTGCATGATCATCCAATTGCTCCATGAAATCAAGGAGACAGCCAGTGTCTCCCATGTCTGCTGTTACAAAGCAAGGCTACTGTTATTGGTAAGAAATGGAATCGGCCATTGACTTTTCTAAGAATGTGATATTTCTGAGAATGTGGCATTCAGTACTGCAGGCTGCTTTCTGGATACTACTTCGTGTGTTTCAGGTCTGTGAACTGAAAGCACTGCCCTATCTTGAAAGGGCAAATCAGTTCATAGAGGACTCCCTGTTAAATGATGCATTCATCAGACAAGGAGCATCACCGTTGCTTTCACTTACCACCTTTTTGAAACGCTGGATTGCTTACCTTCATCTGGAACCTCCTATCTCACCTCCAAAGTTGATAGCTATTGCCACTCATGCATGCATACAGCAGCGTTCTTGACACCTTGATGCCAAAACAGACCCCTTATCCTATGTGACCACCACATTCATATCAAAAAAAGTCAGTGAGATTTTATCTTCTATCCTCTGTTCCAGATAAGCTGAAGAGTAGAGGATACAGACTTCCATTCACATCACAGAAGATTCTCTCCTACTGATTTTAGGAGTCTTTCACTGTGACCTGTCACCATGAATGCTGTGCTTGGCTGAAGTCTCACATGCTGGCAGCTACAACTAACAAAGGAAAATCACATCCCTGTACAGGGAGTTTCTAATGAGCAGAGTAATGAGGTCCTAGAATAGCATTCCAAATAGAGCCTACAGAGAAAAAAAACCTAAACATATAACAACTGAATGTGATACATTTATAAGATGCTATCATATGATATGGAAGTCTTTAAAGCCAGGTTCCAGACTCAGTTTCCTGATAGATTAAACTTCCACGTACCCTATTCCTCTTGCTGGCAAAGCTTCCTCAAAGACTGCAAAGGTTCATCAACTAGTAGTTATCCTACAAGTGGAAATTTGGCACTGATGCCCAAGTGATACTTAATTAGAAAAATACACAGCAGCCCAGAGGGAACCAAAAAGTACACTCAGTAACTGAATTGTTGATACAAGACTAGTGGGGTTGGGAAAGGTGTAGTGATACTCAGGGCTCGCTTACACATGCAAATAATTTTGTCATGTTTCCCTGTTTCATCTGTTTCTAAAAAAAATCAGTTTCTCTTGTGTTGCATGAGATCTCTTCCTCCACAACTACAAACCCAGGTGGCAGAGTAACCCTTTTCTTTTCCTGTCATTCATTTCGCAGCTAGTCCCTGCAGCATGTTCACACCTCTCCTCCCCCACCTGCAGCTGGGAGGGAGCTTTCTTGCCACCTGACCCTGGGACATCCCCAGCTCCTCCCTCCTGGGCACAATAGATGTCTCTGAAGCGACTGTAAATAATGACAAGTTCTCTAGACCCATTGCTCCTTTCTTCTTGTTGGTTAATTCAGGTACAGTTCACATGTTTACATCTCTAGGGATTATGAATTCCTTCATCTTCCTGTAAGAGCTCAAGTCTTCTTCCATCTTCTGTTATAGAAAATTATCAGAAATGAGAAGGGCTTGGTTTAAGACATTAGATCATTACAACATTACATTCTGATGCCTCTAAGAAAAGCTGTCCTAGAAGAATGACCTTCCAGCTGTCCTATGTAAGGCAGAAGTTCTTGTTCTAAAACCGTTATTCATGAGGAACCACAGCAGCATTTCTGTTGATTTTGGAAATGGATGGAAGACTTGGACAAGGTCATTACATCCACACTCCTATCTTGTCACTTTAAAAGTTTTATCGCTTCACATTAAATTGTTCATTATTAGAGTAAGACTCGTGCCAGGCAGCTTAGTAGCTGAAATCCTCCAAAACAAATTCATTTTTATAGGCCTCAAGTCTGAAATTTGTTTCCGATTGAGTCAAAACAGCAATAAAACAATTCCTACAAGTTACACCACTGTAACAAATTCAGTGGTAAAGGCAAGCACAGCGGGCCCATGCACTCAATTTCTTGCTCAGGCATCAATTTAAATTACTAGCTTCATCCTTATCTCAGCAGATAAAAAACTACTCTTTTCAATCCATATTTGGGGTGGGAACAGAATAATTAGTATCAACAGACAAATTAGCAGTGTTAGTTATGTCACTTTGCACCAGAACTATCTCGGAAGGTGTTACAATAAAATACTATTTTGCTATACTAGTCAAACACTTGACAGTCTGCTTCTTATGTGTGAACTACTTTGTTGCTAATGCTTCAGCACATCACAAATAGAGTAACCTATGAAAACAGCTTATTCCTCATCTTGCCCATTTTCTTTAAGGAAGGCATTAATGATTTCATTTTCTTATAAATTTAGAATTGGACTTTAAAGAAGGCAATTTGTGGGTCATAATCCATAAACCAGCAGTTTTACAGCAAGTTCACAGTTTGTAAATACAGCAAAAAGTCTGTTTATTGCATTCTAATGCTACTCCTGACCATTATGTTTGCAACAGTTTAACCACTGGTAAAAGTATTGCTCTGGTAGTTTCCCCACAAATAAGGGAATGATAATCCTTAAATCAGGAGGATGATGGAGCTCTTGCTGCCAAGCTCTTTTACAGACAGTCCCCTGTATCTTTTTACATTTCGATTCAAATGTAGATGTGTATTGACTCATTTCATATAAATTAAAATGGGGGCCAAGCTTTACATCAAATACCAATCTGCTGCCCAGCAGTGTCCCACGTACAATGATTTAAGTTAAAATAAAGATCCAAGGAGCTGCCAGATCAAAAGCGATCTATCCCAAAGAGATGTACACTCCACATTTCAGATTACTTTTCCCCTTTCTCATTAGATGACACCTTCTCTTTACAGAACACAGAACAGCCACTTGTTTCTCAGTTGAATAATTTTCTTTAGGTTATATACATTTCTGCTTAATTGTATAAGAAATGTAATGAAGATTGAATAAGCACTTCAGGCTTATTATCAGGAATGTAACACCAACTTAAAATCAAGCCACGTTCACTCTCAAGGGTCTTTTCCTTGTTCTCCTGAAGAAAGCATATATAAAAAAAAGTAAGTCTTTTTCTATCCCACTAGAACTTTAACTCAGACACACGTTTATTTTTTCTATTTATTCTGAGAACTGGCATATCCCCTAAGTTCCCTAGTAATCTTGCTATTCTTTCTCCCTTTCCCTTACTCAATTTTCTCTGCTCTTTAGCATAGGCATTAATTTTCCATTAGCACCCTCTCAAATGTTTGGGTTTCTGCTGCAGTTCACCATTCACAAAATGCTGCATTTGCTATCTCAAAGGTCAAAATATCAGGAACAACTTCTGCTGCTGCTGCTACACGCAATTAGCACAAGGTCACTCAAGGACATGGAAGCAGCAGAAAGTAACAGCCACGAGAAATCAAATAAAGCTCAGGGAAGGAAGGAGGATCTTTAACTACAGAACGCTGATACTTTCTGATCGTTCAGTCTTGCTTCTGACACACCTGCTTTCTTTAAACTTGAAAACAATCCCATTAAAACAAAAACAATAAAATGGTTGTCGGTACCCCGAAGTACCTATACATTATTTCTCAGAAAGGTCACACAGTTGAGAATTGTTCCAAACCCAGTGTACAAGTGCAGAGCAACCAATCATTAAATACTGATGATGCGACTTTCTTCACAGCTGAGATGTGGCATCTGGCACTTTCAAGTAACACTTCAAAACTCAAATGTGGATGTGGGCTCTGTGGATCACCAGATGCCCAGAAAATATCTTAGCTACGTATGTTTGAAGGTGCCATCTAATTTAATAATAATAAAAAAGCGTTCTACAACTTGATACAGTTCTCTGCAACGTTTCCTGCCTGAGAACTTGACACGTAGATGAAAAACATTGCAAAGCACCACATTTACAAAGCACTTCTGAAAAATTAAAAATATTACTCGAATCAGCAGGATAGCGTGTTTCATTAAACTTCAGCCAAGTCAATTTGCTGTTGTTAAATGTTTGTACCACAACTCTAGCTCTGAACTGCAGCTACTAATCTGGTCAAGCTGACAAGAGAATTTTATGCCAAAACTATTAGCCTTGGATACTGCCCAATTAACTGAAGGACCCTACTTCTCTCTGCTGGAGATTTAGTAAAAGGAGCTCCCTTAAGAGAAGCCCATCCAGAGATGTGTCAGTGTCTTACAGCACTTATGGCTATGTTGCACTTATGTTGTGAACCATCACTGCAAGACCTACTCCTGTCTAGGTAAGCTTGAGCTTCTCCCAGCTACCTACAAAAAAATTACAGGAGCATAAAAACCCCTCTCCACAGAAATGATAAAGCCCTGAATTGGTAAATGCTTACAAAAATCACCTTGGTGATTCTGTGGGAAAAGTTCAGACACTTACAACATACCATGACCATAGCATCTAAATTAACTTTTCAACAGGGACAATCAGAAAGTACTGCACAGGACTGCTCAGTACATATCAATGAAAAAACAAAAAGATGTACTTTCCTCCTCATTAGGCTATAAGTTTTGTTACAGCCTCCTACCTTCCATCGCCAAAACCAGTGACTTACTTTAAAATTTCTTCCAAAATTATGTCCACGGTGCAGAGAATAGAATCCTCTTGTTTGGCTGTGGCAAACCTATCAAAAGAGTAGCTCTGGCACTTATCTCAATAGCAGTCTTTACTACACTACCTACCCATAGCAATGCTATTTGCTTTTACATTCAGTCTTAAATTTTTAAGTACAGACATGCTCGGCTTTTTTTTTTTCCTGTTCAATTAGAAATGGCACCTGGAGATTTCTTCCCAAAGAATAAATGGAACACTAGGTCAAGCAACAGTCATTTATTTATTGACTTAAACAAGCAAGAAGTATCCTCAGACATAATGGCCACCACTTGAGCAATACAAATCAATATCACTGGAGAACAGGGAACATCTTTTCTCTCACCCCTCCCATCCCAGAAGTAACAACAGAAATACCAGGGCCCCTAGAGAAAAGAGAAGGAGAAAAAATTATAAAAGGCGCTTAGAATGAGCTGCAGAGTTGAAAGATACTAAAAAAAAAAAAAAATCAGCTACTCCACTGTATCACACCACAATCACCTCAAAAATAACATTCATTGTTCCATTTCTACCAGGTACCAAGTATACAGCGCTGTTTAACAGCGATTTCAATGTATTATCAACTGTCCTTAGCTGAAGCAGAACAGCAATTTTGTATGAAGATTTGAGGCTGCAGGTAGAAAGAAGGGTTTCCACAGAATATGATGCAAGTCTTCTCTAGTTAACAGAAAGGGCGTGGGGCAGAAACAAAGCTCCTTTTAACAGCTTCTGTACGTCTGCAGCAAGGCATTCACTCCGTGTTGATGCTTCATTACAGCCACAAAATCCCAATAGAGTATGTCAGCACTACTCACCCTATGACAGTTTCTGAAGAACGTATAACTGCAAGTCATTTAAGTTGCGGGCCACTGAGAATCCCAACCTGCTATTCCCGCATGTGTATTTTTTATTTCCAATCAGACATGAGTGAAAAAAAACAAAAATCAAACAGACTGCATGCAAAACTATCATTGCTCTATCATTTAGTCTTCCTTCTAATGGCTGAAAATACAAGTAAGGCATTCCTCAGATTTAGAGAAAACATTAGGAAGCTGTAGTTTTGCAGGCAAAGAGACCTTTTATTTTAATCCATTAAAAGAACCCAAAATAGTCAGCAGGTGGCCACATCTATCCATGTTTCATTAAAATCACATAAACCCTAAGTACAAAAGCACCACTGATTATTGCTCTAGAAAAACTGCATGAAAAATTCAAATACGCACAGTAAAAACATCACCATATGCACAAGACTTAATTTCTTAAAGCAAGTGTATGGAATGCCGATCCAATTTTACACATACCTTGCAATATTAAGTTGATATTTATATTACTTGGCAACAATGGGAATTTCTAAAAGCACTGTTATGAGAAGGGAAATGTTCATATACAGTTTAATATGTCAACTATCATAGTCCTAAAAAATTAGCATTTACAAAATACTTGATAAAAATATCTTTTAAAAGTTGTCCAAGAGGTACATAAAATCAACCCCAAATTTTCATGATATTTCATTCATTCTTGTCACCTACAGATTCAGTTTTCTGAGCCTGCAGAGAAGAGAGAAAGGAATTAATTACTACAGTAAATTGCCATTATGTCTCTAAACACCCACACTATCTTTACTCCTTCCATTTCTTACTTGTAACAGCTCGGTTTCAAACCTACTTCAACATTACATTTACACAAACAAAACAGGTACATTCACACACTCTTCTTAATCCGTTGGACCCAGCTTTCCAAAAGCAATACGAGCCTTACCTGCCAGCTTCCATGGTTCATACTGAAAAGCACCACACTACTATCTGTTTCTATTCACTGCACACAAGTAGAATGCTCTACCGTACCCTTAACTTTCACTGTTTCAATCTGCCCTTTTACTGACAGTGTGCTGGGTGGGGCACCTCTGGATGTTGAAACACTAACAGTTGAGCGAGAGATGCGAATCTGCAATAACATTATGGGCAATAAAAAGAAACATTATGAACACGCTATCAATGTCTGAAAGGCTGAATAATTAAAAAAGCACTGATTCAATCAGCAGGAGGTATGTGTGGAAAGTACCTCTTCAGCTTTATTTTCACCATTTTCAGATGGTGTAGTACCTTCCTTTGCAGCTTCTTGCTTTTCATCCTTCTTCCCTTTAGCACCTTTGTTGGCCTTTGTTCCAGGTTCCTTCTGACAGAAGATTACAAATATGGGCACAGACACTGCATGAGTAGACAGCTCATCTACATCACCTACATCATTCTTACTAACAAAGAAAAACTTTAGCAACCTGGATGTGCTGGACTGAAACAAAACCAGATGAAGGCTGGAAAATTCATACTAAAGTTATACAGATTCCTGAAGTTTTTTGGAAAAAATGTGCTGATGCATGCTTCCTTACTGCTTCTGATAATGGTCAGGGTTACAAAAAACCCTCTTACTATTTCGGTTGAGCTATATACACAGAGCTATGTATATTGATATACATCTCTGTATGTATAGGTATAAGCAAATCCAAGTATGGTATATGAAACTATACCGTTGTTATTCAGTCAAGCACAAACACCATGCTGCACGTGTAGCAACATTACGCTTTTGATTCACATGAAATAATAAACTGGATTTAAAAAAAAAACAAGCATTTTTGTTGGTTGTCCTTTTGTTAGTCTGATAACATCTGTGATATTCATTTCATGTCCATGGAAGAACAAACCGACACATTAGGAAGGCAAACACTGATAAAATTCTATCTGCAAGAACACAAAGCAGAGAATTTACTGGAAGGAACTATTCTAACATCTGCATTTTCACAGAATCACAGTACAGAATCATTAAGGTTGGAAAAGACCTTAAGATCACCTACTCCAACCACCAACCCATCCCCACCATGCCCACTGAACCACGTCCCCCACTGCCTCTTCTATGTAACTCTTCAACACCTCCAGGGATGGTGACTCTGCTATTTTCATTTGGAGATATGCTCTTAAGCAAACCATTTGCACATTAGAACTCTTCCTTTTTTAATTCCTTGCTCTAGGTATGTATTTATATGAATATACATATTAAGGATTTTAAGCGCAATGAGAAAAATCTAAATGATAGTTCGTTTAATACTTCACATTGGTATTTAAAGTAGTTGGATAAAAGCTGTGAAGACCTTCCGTGGCATCATTCACTTCAGATTATCCATGCAAAATGGCAGCAGTAGCTGGGAGCAGGGATATTTTTGAATCAAACACTGACTGTCTTTCCTAAAAGATCCCTGTAGAAGAGTGGGGCAGGGAAGAAGGGATGTTATTAATCCCAGTTACTGGGCAGCCTGAACCACTTCATTCTCTCTTGAGCTTCAGTGTCACACAGCAGCTGTAATGCTTATCTGAGATGCTTACCATGCTGTGAGCATAGTTCTAAATCTTCAGCTATGAAGGAATGAGCTGAGGACTTAGTAAATTCATAATATGCAACCTTTGAACAATAAAAGGAATCCTGAATCTTTATTATGTTTGGTTGCTTATTAGCAGGCTCAGAGTACAAATTTGCTGCTTTTTTGTTAAGGAGACTAAGATTAATAGATTCCTTAAAATGCGATCCAGTTTCAATTTAGAAAAATTCAGACTACTGTATTAAAACATTACCCAGAATTATGTCAAAAAGGACTCCATTCACCTGAAATGTATCTCAGATTCCTCTAATGCAGCCTCATCAGACTCCATAACACCATGTTCAACGCACACACAACATGTACTGGAAGATACAGAGCCTATGCATTCCCTTCTTTATTAATACTCTATTTAAGAGAGAAGAGGGAAGCTCAAGAGACTTTCAGTTGATAAATTATAATGTGCTCAGAGTTGTGGAGTTTTACTTCTACACATTCACTTCGTATTCTGATACTTCCCCAGCTGAGATACCAATGCAAGGACTTGAAAAATGTGAGCGTGAGGAGAGCTAGATTGAGTTTCCAGCAGTATGCTTTTTTTTTTTTATGATAAAGCAATTGTTCTTACTTAGCATTCCTCTCGGGCGCAAATAGATCTACAGTTTCTGAAGCACATGATTTACATGCAGAAATCCTGAAAAGGTATTTCAGACACTAATAAGATTTTAATTTGACTGTAACTGGCCTAGAAAACCCAAGCCATTCAAATTAAACGTATTTAATTTCACCTTTAATTATAATTGTGCATTCTCAGCAATAGTCAGGCTTCAAGAAGAGATAAGAGTGTCTCACTATGAAATGAAGTACTGCCCCTCTTGACAGCAAAACAGAACGGTACAGAGTAATCTCAAATCCTATTGTAGAAACCAAACCTGCAAATTTCAGGAAAGGTGTAGGAAAGGTGAAGATTTTTCTTAAACTAGGAATTCACTACAAACTAACATAGTCTGCATATCAAACAGGCAAGACGTTTTGTTGGGGCCAGTAATGAGGCCAGGAAGGGGTGGAACCAAAAGAAAAGAATGATCTAATTTGTTTTTTTCTTTTTGAGGGGAGAACTGGGAGGAGGGCAGGCGAGCTAATGTCTCTTGCAAATACTCTGTGAATTCAACTGTTTGCAATGCAAAGAGGGAGTGTACTTGCTTATTATTGGCTACAATGATGGCAGCTAAAAAGAAGAGTATTTACCTTAGTGGTTTTCCTTGGCTTGGGTTCAGGTTTTGGTGGAGCAGGTTTCTAAAAAACATTTTTAGTTGCACAATGCGTTAGATATATTACCAGGACACAACCACCCAACCTCCACTCAGCAGCTTCCCTGCACCTCACCCTTTCCCCTTACATCCCACTCCTTACCATGCACCAAAAAAGATGAAAAAAATTAATGTACCTCATCACTGTACACACATCTATTTTCATTAGCTCACTCATCAAGGAGTCAAGGCAATTTGAGGGTCATTCTAAGTCAAAGTCAAATGTGGAGATTACAAATAACTATTTTAAAAAAGCCCATCAGATACACTGCGACAGAAAAGAAACTAAACCCAAACACTAGTGGCAGCATCAAACTAAACCCTGAAAGGACAGTCCTTCCGCTTTCACAGAGAAGTTCCATTTCTACAGCTAAGATCCGCCTGCAAAATAGTACTAAGTCAACATCACATGTAACTGATAGCACTGCATTGAGCTGGGGAAGAATAACCTCCTGAAATTAAGAAAATAAATTATATTTAGCTCTAGAGTTCTTAAATACCCCTCAGCAAGAATAAAAATGGAATCAAGGAAAATATAACAAACCTGTTTTGTCTGAGAAAACACGTGCCTAGAAAAGTATACACCAAGGGCTGTTACACATACTTACAGCTGACAATCTTGCTGATCGTCTTGTGGGCTACAGAAAGGGAACAAAGGAGAAGGCATCTTTATAGGCTTACACAGCAAACGGTATTCAAAGCAACACAGTTATCAGTTGTTTCGTGACAACAGCATAAAATAAGTCCCTACCAAAATAGGTATCTATTGCCAAACACAATTCAGGGTTTCCTCATCTTGGAGGAGCATTTTTAAGGGTTGAGTGATGTGGAAACTGTAATTTCTGGAAAAAAATTCATTACTGATGTCAAAGTCTACTCTCAATACGGTAAAACAGTACTTTTTCCCAGTTTTACGAGTACTTCTGAGTCCACTGCTGCTTTAGGGAATGTTCAAAAAAATACAGCAAGCTTGACTACCTGCGCACTGTCTCAAAAAAGACTTCTATTTCTTAAATATTTAGAATGATGTTCCTTTAATCTGTTTATTATTTGTAATAGCTAGTAAGAAACACTATCTGATAAACAGCGCAATGAAGATAACATCCTTCCCTAACGGAAGTGAGAAAATTCCAGAACATGAAACTGAGGGGCCCCTCATTTCCACAGCTGCCCCTCACACTCAATTCAAGAGTCAGGCATACAAGGGCAGCTCCATAGGCACAATTTCCTTTACTTAAATATAATTTCAAAAAGGAAAGAAAAAAGTCAAATACTTTACTTTTCTTCTACCTTTCATCATCACCTTCCTTACTAAACTTTATTTCCTTCTGAACTTTCTCATAAATTTATTGAATATTAGATAGGTCTTACAAATTGTAAGCTTGTAAGCTCAGTAGTCCGCTAACAATATTTTTTGTATTCACTAAAACAGATGAAGAACCCACAATCCAGTTATACGGCATGGTTAGCAAACACCATTAAGGTTTGGCCTATGTCATAAAACTGGAATCTCGCTTGTAATGAAAACAGAGACAATTCCCTTGCAACAAATATCCAGCATAACACAGCTGAAAAAGTAAATCAAAAATACTTTTTTTTAATCACATGTTAAGCATTTAAATTGAGCTGAAAAAAAAGCCATAGCTCCACATAACTCACAAAAGAAAAAATGCTGTTGTTAATATCCAAAGAATGCAGTAACTTGTATTCATTGGAGCCATTTAATTATCCTTCATGGAAAGTGGTAGTGAAAAGTTCAGATCTGAGTTCAAGGAAATAGAAGACTTATCAAAGAACACCTAGAAATATTTTCAGCCATCAAATATGCAGGCAACATTAACAAAAAATGCAATCCTCTCTTTTCCTGGCACTTTAGAATATTGACCGCTGGTTAAGCAAACTAGCACTATTCTGAGAACAAGTTAAAGCATTTCAATTCGTCTGGTAATCAAAGAACTCCTAGCTCGAGGTACCTTCTTCTACAAATACGTTTTCACAATCAACTATTTCTATCCCTCAGTGTTTGGGCATTGAATTGTGATGTTAGCATTTAATTTTTCAAGGGTAATATATTGCTTCAGATAAATTATAACACCTTGCATAACCCCAACCATTTCAGTTTCACGATTGGCTTTATATATGATTTGCATTGTCATAAGGAACTCAGCGCAACACCCCTCCCTCAGTTCCTTAAAAATGTCTGACCAGTAAGTCATTTTAATTCCCATTCAGAGCTGGTACATATGTTACGCTTTTCGACTACAAGGAAGTAACTGCAGTCAGGTCAGCAAAGGCAACATTGCAATGTGCTTCTGGAATTTCCCCCTTCAAACAGTCCTACCAGGACAGAAACAACCAGCATGCTCTGTATGACACTAGCGAACATCCATGGAAACTGTCTATGACATGGAGCAGACACAAAACAACACTTTGCACTTTCCTGTTGCTTCAGCTTCCGGCAATCCACCTTGCAGACTTTCCAACCTGGATATTTTATACACATCATGTGTTTAACAGCCCCCAAGGGACTTTTTTTTTTTTTTCCATACATTTGTGTAATAACCTAGTGAACTCATTTACACTCTCAGTTTCCAGAACATCCTGTGGTAATGAGTTCCATAAGGCAAGTATACGCTGTGTGGAAAAGAAAAACCTCCTCCCTTCCTTGTCTTTCTCTTAAGCTTGTTGCCTCTTATCTCCACTATATTCCTCCTGCTCCTGAGTTATTCCCTGCCTTTCTCCACATGACTGATGACTTCATCACACGGCATATGAAAAGTCAAGAATCTGGAGTCTGCTAGATTCCAGTGGAAGGCTGTTCTACACCCCCCTCTACGTGCCACTATCTTTCATATAGTTTTCCTTCTATCCTTCTCAAAGAAGAGCCAAGAGAACTTATTTGTGTAGTTCCCCTTTGGGTGCCCACTGTGATACTCTCATGTTTTCCACTCTGTCCTCCATCACTGTCCCCACATTCTATTTACCTTTTGACTAGAAAAATGGGCATTTTCTAATAACTATTAAGAGTGATTCTACAATCTCTCCAATAGCTGATTTGGTGACATTCACTATCAGCTTTCCCCGTTTTAATTTGCATTTCTCCACATTGAATTTGACTCAAGTTTTATCCCATGTTATCAGTGAGATAACATATTTCTCAGACTTCCTCACTTCTGACTACCCTGATAATTTTTCATAAACTTCAGCAAACTTTGTCATTTCTCCATCACCTGTTCTCCTAGACTACGTAATGAATACACTCAGCAAACACAAGCCCAAATACAAATGTCCTCAATACCCCACCAATAATTCTCCTCCATTATGAAAATTAACTACCACTTCCCTACCTCTTCTACCTTTACCTGCTATCAGTTGTCTAGAAGGTCTTCCATTTAATCCATGCAAGCTCATTTCCTTTAAGAACCTGTTTTGGGAGCCTTATCCAAACGTGCTCTTTACATGCAAGTAAGGTGGCATACTGACTGATAGAGCATTTATACACCTGTTGTCTTTTACATATAATTCAGCCACATGAAGTAGCACTTTTCCTTGCAAAATCTGCGTTGACTCTCCCATTATACATTCACCTACACATACTCATTCTACTGTTTTTTATTTACTAGTTTTCCAATTCAGACTTACAGTCTTTGTTTTCCAGAATCCCTTATCTAAAGCACTGGGAGCGTTTCATCACTTCCAGTTACCCTGGTACTGGGGCCAATGCAAGCACTAAACTATGTTTTGCACGTAACAGTTTGGCAATTCCAAAGCTGGGCTGCTGGTGAATACAGCTGGGCTGCCTACATCTCCCTCTCCTTGACAACATCCTCCAAATATTACACCTATGGGAAATGGCTCCACTGCAAGAACCTCTGTAAGAACCTTCCACAGCGAGAGCTTCATTACTGTATTTCAGCTTCACTGGCCTGCTGGAGAGTTAGTTCTCTTCCTCATGATTTTTCATCTCTACAAAAACACCTTTTAAAAAAATAACACATTCTCTTTATTTTGCTATTCAGTCATTTCGATGGGTGGGAGGGTTTTTTAAAAATGGCATGCTTTTCTGTAAGCCTTTATTATGCCATATCACATAGCTCCTCTGCCACCTGAAACCATTAAACATTTTAGCTGCTCCTTTTAACAGGTTACCAATTTTAATAAAATTCCTTTTCTTGATGAATTTGTGGAGTTTACTTGGATTTACATTCCTGCCAGGATAAAGAATAATTGCAGGTTAGTTTTCTGATAATTAATTACTACAACATTACAGAAGGCATTGGAAAGAGCTGATTACTCTTTCATCGGCCCTTTGTTTTGTTCCTCCAGGCAGCAAGCACTCATAGTTTTAACTTCTTCTTCGTTATGGGTTGTTTTGGTTTTTTTTTGGTTGGAGGTTTTTTTGTTTTTTTTTTTTTTCGTTTTTGCAACACCACCCTATGCCTGTTACCAAATATCTGAGGGGTAAACAAAACCTTCTGTTACAGTCAGAAAGATTAGCGCAGTGGAAAGGCAATACAGGAGCGGAATGGCAAAAGGACAAACAGGAAAGGAATGCTCACCCATCTCCAAAGATCCGGGCTCACAGGGAAAAACTCCACAAGAGAGGGATCTCCAACTAGAGACCCTTCCCTACTGGCAGTCAGCCCTTAAATGGGTTCTAAGAGAGGTGCAGCCAGGCCCCAACCCTTTCGGTCACACAGCTGAATTGTCTTCACCTGTGCTCCCAGGACTGACCGGGTCCTTTCCCCAGGTGATCAATCAGTAGATCTCAACAGTTCCCATACGCCTCCATTAACACCACTGCTGTCTTCAGAGCCTCTCTGATCTTCCTGAACAACCCACTGCCACTTTTATTATTGTGGTCAGATACCTGGCACAATTTTTATACTACATACTTCCCATTTATGCATGGCTCAGCAGTCTATAAGGAATTTAGCTGTAGTTACTGATATTATTGATCTAGAGAAATATCAAAGACAAGTACAGCATGTAATAATGTCAATCTATAACCAAGTTTCATCCTACACGTTTTACTTTTCTGTCCCTTGAAGAAATTATACTTAAAATTGTACAGGGAAAAACATTAATTTGGTGCAAAAACATTAATTTGGTGCAAAAAGGATTATATTTTTATCATGATTTAGTTGGCCTTTCCATGTTTTGCAAAAAAACAAAAAAACAAACAAACAAACAAACAAAATGAAACCAAAGCAAAAAACAACTGGTTCTATAAGAAATTCTGAAGGAAGACAGTGAGATACCAAAAATCAGCTCCTCCCAGGCCTCCCTTTGTCTCAACTATTTTTTTTTCAGGAGCTCATTTAAAGCACTGCCATTTTTTGAAATATTTTGACATCTTCCTGGCACCATCTTTTCCTGCTAGACTGACCAACTACCAATTTTGCAAACCACGAAAAGTAAACTTTCATCAGGCTTTTTTCCTGTATGAGTATGCCCAAATATTTACAAGAACTAATTCATTTGAATATTCACCCATTCTTCTCAAGATCCTGATTTAACTTGGTCTGCTACAAAAGATGACAGCCCAGGAAAACAAATCCTCATTCCCCTCCGCTTTTCTTTTTACACTCCCATGGCAGACAAGCTTCAGCACAGCTTACTGTAGCGGTCAATATACCACCCACTGCCTCCTTCCCTTTCCTGACAGAAGTTACTGTGCCCTTAAGAGAAATTCAGACAAAGAAAACACATAAATGCATCAGCTGCTCCTGTTCAGAGCCCAGTATCTTAACTCAAGACACCCTTTTATCAGTCACTCAAGTCTGGAAGTAGTGTGGCTGAGGTGTGCGCATTAACCCCACTTGCCAAATCGCTGGAGACAGTGACACACAGTTCCATGCAGTGACATCCTATGCTGCTGCCTTACCAAAGCTTGCCTAGAAAACATCTAAATTTATTTTGTGTATCACTAAGCTGAATGAATCCTCAGCGCATCAAAACCAAATTACACTACATAAGCTACAAATGAGGCTCACTTCTAGTTTTAAGCAAACTGCCTTTACTCCCACTGAAATCACCTTGCTAGAGTAGCAGAGCAATGTGTGATCTTCTGATATGCAAGGCTGCAGACCTCCAGTTAAATAAACACACGCCTTAATGAATTAAAACAAGCAAACAAACAAACTGAAAAGGAAATACACTTGCCTCTTGTTTAGTTACTTTTGCTGCATCCTTGCCTTCAGCACCCTCTGGAGACTGAAAGAAAATATTAAGTCAGCACTTTTATTACAGAATTAAAAACATCCAAGCAACAGCAAACAAAGATTATGGTGAAGATTCTTCTTTCCATACATTGCAGCAACTTAAGGAGGCTTGGTACAAGCAGCATTGTACCAATCCCATTTCTAGAATACGAGGATAGAATACCTTCATTCAGGAATATGAGGACTGATCACCACCAGGATTGTAGGCATCAGATCATGCAGCACACCATCATCCCTCAGTAATCCCTCCAGCCAATTAACCACAGCATCTGCAGGCTGCAATGGGAGTCCCATCTCATCAGTGCTCGAAAGCACAGCAAGTGTGGACTAGAAACCTGAGGTTTGCTCTACGAGGGCTTTAGAAGTCCCCAAGAAACTTGACATGTTCCTTTCCAAATACCAACTTCAGTAGTAATGAGATGAGGTGAACCAGAAAACCCCAGCATTACTGAAATGAGTGATTTATTTATCTCCTTTACTCTTTTTGTGCCTCAGGCTCACTCAGTTGGAAGCTGTAACAGTATCTTCAGTATCTAACAGTATCCTCATCTCATCTCTCCCATCAAAACAGTAAAAATCAGTAAACCACCAAGACTTCAGCAGGAAAGCCAGGGACAAGCTTTCTTCACAGGAGCAAAGCCTCAGCCTGATCGATCTAATGTCTGTCTGCCAAAGGTACCAGAGAAACACTGCTAAAAATCCAGCTTATGTTATTTTATTTACAACTCAAGCTACATTATTTTACATTTTGCAAACAACATGGTTTCCACCTAGATGCAAGCAATTCATGGGAAAACAGCAAACAGCAGCAGCTGGAAAACTACAACGAAGGCATGTGGTTAAAAAAGGCATTTAACAGGCAGCAGAGAAGGCAATGTGGTGGCTGTTCCGTGTTCCAATCAGTACAGAAGCAGTCCAGTTATCTTCTCTATCCTCCTTTCAATCCAAACCTGCCCCAAGCTGCCCTCAGGTTTTGACATGGAATTCCCCAATCACACACACAGGGTTTGCAGCAGCTACCACTGCCTTCTGCCACTGGGTGCTAACATCCTTACAGAACGATATTTTCAGCTCCCCACCAGAAAACAAGAACGTGGCTTTACTGCTGAGCTCTCCTGACAGAAACGAAGCGTGCCACAAAAGCAGCTGGTTTAAAAAAAGCAGAGGAGCGACCATCTAAGTAGCTGGAACACAGCGGGAAGTTAAGCTGCGTGAGCAGGGCAGCGCAACTCAGAATAGCAACAGCCCGGCATCCAAAATGGAGCCTGGCTGGCTGCTCCCTGCGCCATGCAGCCTCGCCAGCCTCCTGCAGGGCTGCTCCGGGGCTGCATTCCTCAAAGCCTCTCCGTTCAGTCATGAAAGAGCTGCTGCCGCCTGACAGTGTGGGGCTGGGAACACAAAAGACAAAACTGAGCAGCTCCACGATCAGCGAGCCTCGTTCCTACAACTTCCCTCTTCAGCACACAATATGGTGCAGGCTTTGAGCACAGCCTTTCTCTAGCTCATGGATTCAGAACACCTGCTTCTCTCATATGAATTTTCTCAAGTCTAACAAACTTACTCTGCATCCTTTCCATTAGAGGGAACTCAAATAGCATCCTTCCTGTGCTAAGCTCTTATTTGTATAGAAACTTTCGCAAGTTTTATAATCCCCTCACAGTGGCCAAGGGGCTCACAGTTTATAGGGGTAGGGACAGCAAGATAGCACAATTCATTTATTTTGGAAGCCAGGCTGAAAACTCACTGTAAATTGAACCAACTCCCACTCCACAACCAGGCTGGCTTACACTGTTTCACTTTAGGAACCTCGGAGCTTTGAAACAGGGATAAATCTTCACACACAGCCTGCCACATGCCAGCAGCCTCGCAGTGATGGCCAGGAACAAATCCTCACCCTGAATACTGTATAGTTAGCACACAGTGATCTACTCAATTGTCTCAGTACTAATGAAAGCCACAGAGTCATAAATTCATAGAATCGTCTGAGTTGGAAGGAACTTTAAAGGTCACCTAGTTCAACTCCTCTACAATGAACAGGGACACCTTCAGTTCCATCAGGTTCTCTGAACCCCATCCAGCCTGACCTTGAATGTTTCCAGGGTCAGGGTATCTATCACCTCTCGTTGCAACCTGTGCCAGTGCCTCACCACCCGTACTGTAGAAAACTTCTTTCTTCTATCCACCGTAAATCTGTCCTCTTTTAGTTTGAAACCATGCCTATGCTTCTGACAGACAGAGCAGTCTGTTTTTAACGTCAGTATTACTGCTTGACAACAGATTTTAAAACCGTTCACAAAGCTAACCACAGAACAAATTTGAAGTTTTATTAAAATACTGTTAATGGAACCACAATCACTGTATACTAGTATGATACATTACCTAACCTAGACCAATTAGGTTAGCTAATTAGTTCAGAATTCCTTCCTGAGCAAGAAAATCCAAGAGTAGTTCATAGAATGGAATCATAGAATTACAGAATGGCTTGGGTTGGAAGGGTCCTCAAAGCCCAACCAGTTCCAACCCACTGCTGTGGGCAGGGCTGCCCCCCCCACCAGCTCAGCTGCCCAGGGCACCAACCTGCCCTTGAGCACCCGCAGGGATGGGGCACCCACAGCTCTCTGGACAGCTGTGCCTAACCACTCCCTGAGTGAAAAATTTCTCCCTGACATCTAACCTAGATTTTAGTTTAAAACTATTCCCCCTGTCCTAGCACTATCTACCCATGCAGAAAGTTGATCGCCCTCCTGCTTGCAAGCTCCCTTTGGGTATAGGAAAGCCATTACCAGGTCTCCCCCGAGCCTTCAGTTATGCAGGCCTAACATTTTTCTCCCCAGCGGGATGTGCCCAGTGACCATCTCCAAAGTGTGGCAGGCAGAAAGGGGCTGTACCACACTCACTCTCATTTCATCTCGCAGCCGGTCCCTTCCCACTGCAATCAGTACAAGTCAGGCGCTGTAGGCCATGTGCACTCCCAGGCCTTGGTTCCCCGGCAGGCCACAGAGCTGCAAGGGAGACCATGTCGCAAGGAGGGCAACTGATCCTGTTGAAAATCAGCCTGCTGCTGTTAAACAAGTGTATAAATCTTATAAATCCATTTGCAGATTATAGATCTATAGCCTTCCCTGGCTCCAGCAGAACCATCTGACTGCACAGCTGCACAAACAATTGAGCCAGCACAGCAGGCAGGAATGAAGCGGCATGGGGCAGTTGTGGCCAGGGACTCTTCATGTAGACAGAGACACCAAAAACTTGTCAGGCTACGATATATTAGTTAAAGGAGGAAAAGGAATTTGTTTTCCCCTCTGTGAGTTCTATTAAGAGGCTCCAGCAAATCTTGGCTGACGTGGATCTCCATGCAAGTTTCTGCAGCACTTTCTCCTCTTCCCAGGGATCAGAGATTTGCACACGCATGTATCTGGGCCAAGCATGGCTCCCAGAGAACGTGGCATGCAGAGGCAGCAGCAGCCTGCACAGCTATTTGGAACTCTGAGGACTTTTATGTAGAAACCATCAAAACCTTCAAGTCCTCATCCCCAGCTCTTCCATGGAAACCCTTCCTCGTCCTCTGCGCTGGTGACAAATTGCTGGAGGAACTCTGAGCTCAAAGCAGCCAGACTTGCTATGAAACCCATCTTCTTGGCAGGTTGTCCCACATGAGGTAATGCCACGGCTCACCGTGCCTCACGTGATACCCTGCTCACATTAAGCACACCCTGGTTCCATGCCTCGCACTGTAAGCCAGCTGGGGCAGGACTGTGCACACTGCAAGTAAGGTGCTGCAAAATGAAGGACCAGTGCTGGCACTGCACCACAGGGAAGGGCACAACACGCCTGCATTATACTGGAAGCAGCCTCTTTAGGCCTGCCATGCCTGATGCTGCATGGCTGCCTACAAGAGACGAGACAGACAGTAAAAGAAACTACAGATAAGGACACAGATAATAGTGCTGTGTTTGTTGTTGTTTTTTTTTTTTTCCAGACACAGTTACACAGAAGGCATAGCAAAGGAGCTGACTGGAGGACTATAAATATGCTTTTGACATTTAATCCAACAGCAAGTTTTAGGTTCAGATGACCACACATTGTGTCATGCCTCCATTTGCACTACACACTGGCAATACGATTGCAAATTGAGCTGCAGCTAAGCTTCAACAGATCTGTCAGATCTGCATAACTTCTATACCACACGGCTAACGTGAAGGGCTGTAGGCCAGATTCCCCCTGCCTATTAGCAATCAGTTGTTTCAATCAGTTGTTACAGGGCTTTTTTTTTCCCCTCCTTTTCCTTTTCTGGGACAATCTAGAAAACGATTTTGAGAGGACTGGAAAAACAAAGATATATTAATAGATTAACACAGCACTCAAAAAAAGTAAGGGAATATTAATTTTGAGATTGTTTACATACACAGTTCTTGTATTTATTTCAACAGCTGTGAGGCAAACCCAAGATCTGGTGTCTCCACGCAGCAGGACGATGCTGTGGTAACTGCAGTGCCAGCACCATTACAGAACTGTTGAGAACAGAAAACTAGATAACTTTTATGAGAAAACATTTCATAGAACAAACAGGCAAATTTCCTTCTCATTATTGTTCTGAAGGCCAGATTACCTGGTAGAGATGTACTACAAAAGAAACAAACAAACAAACAAGCAACAAAGTGTCAATTTCTATACAAAATATAAATGTGATTTAATGTAAGCACAATTACCCAAAGGATTAAAGTTACTGAAACCTATTTGAGAGATACAAAGGTGCAGGTCTGAACCTGCAGCGACCAGCTTCAGGATAAATATTTTGTAGATAACGAGTGGATTGCACTATCATAAGGGAGTATACTAAAAGCATGAAGAGCACAAGTACATGAGAAGTAACAGTTGGTATAGCAGGTTGCTTGTAAAATGAAATAGATCACTCATTGTCTGAAGGATCGTATTACTAGCCGACACTTAACACCTCAGCTCTGGTGGGACAGGAATTAGTTCTCTCATATCCATGCAAAAAGCAGATACCAATTTCATAAAAACCACCACATTAAGAAGTCAGGAAGGCGGCAAGCCCTAACTGTCCTAGCAGATGAGCATTCTCCACAGCAGTTCCTCCCCTCCTCACGATCTGTTCTGCTCAGCCACACCGCAATAGGCCGCCCGCGATGGGACTGCCTGGAGATACTTTCCTGGCTCACCATCCCAGCTGCGATTTCCATGACGTAATGCTTTGGTTGTTCCTCCAACAACTCTTTTATCCACCAAAACATGATAAAAGCTTGCAGCAAAATGACAGCAGCAGGAAAAGGCAACGTATCGAGTCCTAAGCCTTTGTCAGGTTTTATTGTACTGTTTTTCTAAAATTTCCCTTCCCCTCCTTCCCTGTGAATAGAGCTCTGCATTAGACTAAATTCAATTCAATGAATCCTTTACCCATACACGCAAGATCTTCTAATTATTTCCATCTTCACAGCAGCTCTAAATTTTGTGCCATTTCACAAATGTAATTAAAATGCTGTTTATTTCTTGGTTTAGATTAAGGAATGCTCTGCGTGTTGACTAATTCAATGCCAACCAACTCCCGCACCACCCTTCCAACCATTGTTTCCTCATTCAGCTCCTGCAGCATCTTATCACTGACCTTTGTTTATAGCTGGTTCTTTGATCTGTTTTCAGCTGATAGAGCTGTGCTTGCTGCCAAGGCAATAAGAATGAACTCCGCAAGTGGAATTAACTCACCCTATTAAATGCCCAAAGACGTAAGTAGTACGCTCTTCCTAACACTTTTGTTTTCCCCTACAAAAAGCCTGGCCATGGTTTATAAAAAAAAAAACAACAAAAACAAACAAACAAACAAAAAAACACAAACAAACAAAAAAACACAAAAACAAACAAAAAAACAACTATGTCACTAATGTTATAATCAAGTAATTCTGACCAATCATGTATGAAGCGCAGAATAAATTTGGCTAGCAGCTGCATTTTTAAAATAATTATCAAAACTAATATCTGCTTTGTACTCTTTCATAAATCTGAGGGGTTTTTCTATATATTCTTTTAGTATTTTTTTTTGAAGTTCTGCTATGCAGATTCCATTAAGGAGGTGGGGGTACACTTATACATTATTTATATAAGTGCACATATAAATACACGTAAATATATGTACATATGAATTATACATACATGTATAATATATACATATTATATATATATTATATATACATATAGAATATATACATAATCTGTGCAAATTTTATATGTGCATATATATACACGCATAAATTCTATTTTGCACAGAGAGAGGCTGGAAGCTGCAGGTTCCTAAGGTTTGTCAAGTATTTAGAAGTATTTTAAAACATGTATGACCGAGTAACTCTCTCCTGCTCCCGATACAGAACTACCGAGTTCTGTTTTGCTACGACAGTACATCAAACACAGACTCCTGATGCAAAAAAAGGAAAAAACACCCAAACAACAAATAGTCTACATAATGTTTTATTCTTTTCTCTTAAGGAGCATTACAGCATTACCTGTGCCTATTAAGAGCAGAATATTTCATTTTCTAACTCTCTGGGGGAGAATGTCGAGGTCATGAAGTTCTGAAAACACGGAGTGCACTAAAAAGTTTAAATATAAAAAAAGGCCATTAATATCCTCTGCTATTAATGCGCAGCTGAGAGGGAGGAGTGAAAAAAAACACAGTTCCTGATCAAAATCTTTTGTTGATTAGAAATTCGAGCCAAATAGAGTAGATGTTCATCATTTTCTCATGCATTCTCTGAAACTATAGGAATACAGCCTGGTTATAATCAAAATCGGTAGGATTGGGGAAAAAATCAACAACCAAACTCACATTATTACATTCCTTAATTTTTAAACAAGTAAAATCAGTGAGCTTTAAGCTCCTCCACAGTGGACAGAAGAGACAGAAAGAAAGTCAGGCCTGGAATACCTCTCAATATCCAAAACCATCCAGAATAAGTACTTAACTCTCATCGCAGGTAGCGGTTTTGCTATTTCCACAGAAAATGGGAATAACAAAAGACTGACCAACATAATTTGAGACACCTTGAAATTTGATGCAACATTTTAAAGGTCTTACAACTGATTCGGCTTTTGCTTTTTACCCCATTTACTTGCCAGAGTTGTGTGATTTGGGAAGGGACAAATGACTTAAGAAAACATAAGCAATACCTTCTGCATTAACCATTTGGAACCAGTTTTCTGAATATTACATTTTCTGCCTACACCAGAGTGAAGGAGTAAGAGCAGTTTCTAGGGGTTGCAGCTCAGATTTTAACAGCAGTGCTGTAATTTACAACAGTTCCTTCCTCAGCCACTGAAGTAATTAGCTGTGTTTTTAAAAATGCAGATCAGCCACAGAAGCAGCAAAGAGAGCACATCTGAAGTCAGTCCATTTCCCTCCAACTCCACTGCTGAGAATTCTGATAGCTAGTGAGTAAAACCATAGAATCAAAGAATCATGAAATGGCCTGGGTTGAAAAGGACCTCAAAGATCATCTAGTTTCAACCCCCCTGCTATGTGCAGGGTCGCCAGCCACTAGAACAGGCTGCC
>JAOWBP010001760.1:66380807-66397636 GCA_028571105.1 Tragopan temminckii | reverse complement strand
AGCGCCGCGAGCCGGCGGCGGCCGTGGGGAAACGCTGCCCGCTCGGGAGGCGGCGTTCGCTCGGCGGCTGAATTGTCACAACCCGTTTAAATTTCCCTTCGCTTCCTCCTCCCCCCGGTTCCGTTTCATCTCCTCGACTGAAACCCTCTGCAGCTTTTTGACATCGTAACCGTTCTCCCTTTTCTAACTCCCTTTATTTCCGTTCTTCTATCGTGTAAAGCCCTTCATCCTCCAGCCCTCCCAGCGCGAAGAGCAGCCCTGAAAAAAACCGCTTCCTTACGTGCCCTGTTAAATCAGCGGCAGACACAGCGGTGCCGGTGGGAGGAACGCCACAGCGCCAGGCTGCACAGCCAATCTTCAGCAAAGTTCAACCACCAACAAATCTCTTCTTAGAAATAAAATACGTAACTAATGAGAAAAACCACAGTGCCTTGCCCCCAGCCTGGAAATACCAGGACAGCCATCCCTTCGGCCCAGCACCTGGCACTAGGGCACCCATGGGACTGTGGCAGCTGCAGGCCTCATCCTGCTCTGTACCTGGGAGGGCTGGAGGCTCCCAACGCTTGTAATGTTATTCTGATGACAAACCAGAGGATCCCAAAAGATGAGAGTCTCCTGCTTGTGCTGTTGCAGCAGCTTTGTATTGATAATTTGCCGGGGCAGGAATCTGGCTGTATTGCTCCCAGTTAAGCATGTTCACACCATGCCGGTCATGCCCACTAGCTTGCATGCTACCTGCATATATTTAACTAATTTATACTAAGATAAACTATACCAAAGTGGTATAGTTTCATACGGAAACCCTGAAGCTGAAGCCCAGTGCCTAAATATTAACTGACACAGGGAGGAAATGAGGATGACAGCAGAGCTTAACCTTTCCTCATTTCTTTATTCACCTGCTCTCCAGCATTTGTCCCACAATGTCTTTAATTATTTGTGGATGACAGTAGCAACCCCTGCAGCTTCACTGTAGGCCATCTATTCAGAAAGAGAAGCCAGAGCTACACCTCCGTTAGTACAGATGAAAACTGTTGAGAGGAGAACTGCTGAACTGGTGATAGTATTTCCTCCTCTGAGACATAAAAAAAATTGGATTAAGCCCACTTCCAATTCACACCAAAATAACTTTGGGTGAAACAAATTACAAATTCTGTTTAGCACTATGACTACCTTCCTTCTTGTTGAATTCTTGGTTGATCTTTTCCCTCTGCTTCTAGATGCAGAGTAATTCAAGCTGGGAGTGATCTTAGGAGGTCACCTCAGGTTGAGACAGAGGTTGAGGCTTCGTCAAGTTTTCAAGATTACACAACCTTGCAACCTACACCAAGTCTTCAGTCCCTGCATATGTTCAATTTTAAAACTGTCCCATCTCCTCTTCACTGTCACTTACTCAAGATCCTATAAACTTTCAGCTAGAAGACAACAGTCCCGAGAGCTGTAGGACACTGTGAAAAAGAGGAAAGTCCTATACACTTGAAGAGGTGTTCTAGCTTTGCACAAAGGGGAGAAGCAATCCTACTGACATCTCACTTATAATTAGCTAAACCTAGTGAGCAACATAAAAGACAGAACTTCAGCTGTAAGAAAACGAGAGAAAGAACTGCAGGAGCTGACAGGTTATTTGCAGATGTTTTTCTTGCACCACTGAACCAAGCTGAAGTTCAACGAAAACATTGTACCTGAGGAAGAAATTGCTCAGGAAAGTCGCTGCTTTGTAGGGCAGTCTGGTCTCTTGCTTTACTCCCTCAGCATTCTCTGGGTCAGTACCGAATTGTTCCTAGTTGTTCACAGCAAGTCCTATCGTGCTCCTTGCACAGGGCAGGTTGCAGGGTGAATTCTCTGAGATGTAAGAATAGCAGCAAGTTGTTGTTTCTGCTACCCATATACTCAGCCCTCTGTGTTACATTCTGTCTGTAACAGAATTTATTTTCAGAGTGGCTGGCCAGCCACTGCAGCCTTCAGTAAGAAATCATCAGTATTGATTGGTAGGTTTTTGGGTTTGTTTTTTTTTTTTTTTCCCTTTCTGCAGCCATCCTTTTTCTAACACACCTGACCCAATAGTGTTAAATAGCACCTCTTGTTTGAAAATCCCTCCCACAAACAAGAAAAAACACTAATGTGTATGTGTTTAATGAAATCCCAAACCCTTACAGGAGCAAAAATGCTCTTCCAATATGTAATGAAAACTTCTGTACTACAGATGTAGGCCATGCTAAATATACACTCGATATATACACTCACCATTTTTATAGTTGTTCTAGAAATTAGTTTATAATTTCATAACTGTTACTGTTTGTAAATAAACAGGGAATGCACCTGTAACACGGTACCACTTTTCTCTAACAATATTTAGGAAGTACACAGACCAAAGTAACGCAGCCTTCCATCACCTTTCGCATACAAGGTCTGACATTTGTGATACAGAATAACCCAGATACCCTTGAAGCTATCAACTGTTGCTATTGTGATCAGTTCCTTATAAATGAACTTGTAGCTGTAGGCCAATAATTCAAACTCATGGAGATATCAAGGCGAGAGGATGCAGATACAGAAAGTAAGCGATCAACATCCTTTTAGTTAGTTTGACTTTTTCAAACATAGACATCCCAAAGTCTGGTAAACTTGTCTTTCATTCCCACCATTTTTTGTTTCCAATTCTGAAATAATTGAGATTTCTAGGCAGCACCAGATTTTAATAATGTGTGACAGCTAGCTCGAAGAAACTTTTTCAAGGCAGTTCAAATGATATGAAAGAATTTTCATAAACTACTTCAAAATGTTAAAGTTAGTATCAGAATAACATTATGGTTTGTCACTGAATAAGAAAAGCATTCAAGCACTCAGATTCACCACACTACTATCATGAAGGCTTCCATGCTATTTAGCTTTTGGAACATGCCACTGTTTCCAACAAAGCTCCTTCTACCAACATTTCAGGGACACTTCTTCTATCTTGAGGAACTACAACCACATTTTAAACCTTGCCTGTATTACAAAATGTCAACTTCCATTCAGATGTGCTTTGCAAGAGTACTGCAAGGAATAGCAGAAAATGGAAATGCTTAGTAGCTAGCAACTATAGAACAGAAAGCAATTCCAGTCACTGCTAATCACTCTCCTGTGATTGCACTGCCAAGCCTGGACCTGACAGCTCAGCCAATTATCAGTCCATCTCACTATCTAGCCTGTACTTCAGGATGTTGTCAATAAGGATGTCATGGAAGAGCACTGAAAGCCTCTTTAAAGTCAAAACATGTAACACCCACACCCTCCACACACAGTCACCTTTTCATAGAAGGCTATCAGGTTGATCAGGAAAGATTTTCCTTTCATAAATCCATCCCAAGAACTCTCAATCACTTTCTTGCCCTTCTTATGTTCAGAAACACATTCAAGATTATTTTCTCTGTCACATTCCCAGTGATGAAGGCAAATCTGACCAGCCTGTTCTTCCTCCTTGTACATAGGTGTGATATTCGCCGTCTTCCAGTCCACAGGGACTTTTCCCATGGCCTTTCAAGTCAAGGGAGGCCTCACAATGGCACTGGGCAGCATCCTCAGCACTTACCAGTGTTCTCTTGGAACAACTTTGGTTTCAGGGAATCAAGAACAACAAAAAGTAGTTTCATTCTCTCTCATTAAGATAATTCTTGGGAGCTTGTTGATCAAGTGAAACAGGTTGGTTTTTTTTTTTTAATTCTTGTATTAGAGATTTCTGTAAGGAATGTCCTGTCAGATACCAACATTCACTGATACTTATAAATGAAATAAAATCAAGATAAAGACCATGTTGGTGTTGTTTATAAAAAGCTGAGGAGAATCAGGGTTCCATGACAAACAACTACGTTCAGTCTTGATACAGTAGAAACACTCACCCTGGAGAGAGAACTGTTTATTAAAATGAAATAAGAAGCACACCACACAGTTTTCCACCCCATTGTCAAAGTAAGGCAAAAAAAAGCATTCTAGCATTCTTACTCTGTTACATACAAGCACGAGGCAACAAATGACCTATTTGTATAAGTGCACTGTTTTGCACGACTTGGTGAAGCAAGAGCAAAGGCCTTCATCTATCTTAAGTTCAGAAACACCTTCACCCATAATGCCTTTTTAATGTGAACACTGAATTGCCACAACCAGCAATATTCTTACAGTATTTTTGCTCTCTCATAGTAGCTTCTTACCTTCTAATCTCCTTGCATACAAAAGCTGGACCAAGAAAGATACCACCTTATGAGATAAAGTGGTATTAAAAAGTAGTAAATCTTGAATTAATCTGCACAGCCAGGGTAAGAGCCTTTCTGATCTCCACAATAAGAGAATTCCAGAGGAAAAACAGTATCATCTTAAATTTTCTCCTGTGTCATTCTGCTTGCAATAGCACCATTTTCAGGACTTCAACTTTATGGCAGCCCTTTCTAAAAGCATCCACAAGCATATGCCTGTAAATATACACTCACTGTACTATCTGTTTTCTGAATATAGATTAACCCTGTGCATGCTCCTTTCCTACATGTATTTACAGCACATTTAAGCCTTTTAGAACAAAGTAGTTGATCAATTAGAACCAAGTAACATTCTGAAGTGCTTTCCACACTGTAATATATATCAAGTATGTCAAAGCAGGCCTGGCCTTTTTCACAGGGCTTTTTCTCCTACCTCTGAGCCAACTGAAGCTAGAGACTAGGCTCTCCTCAGCTCTGTCAGTA
The DNA here is from genome assembly GCA_028571105.1 of Tragopan temminckii. Classification (NCBI taxonomy): domain Eukaryota; kingdom Metazoa; phylum Chordata; class Aves; order Galliformes; family Phasianidae; genus Tragopan; species Tragopan temminckii. The sequence goes on along the minus strand of JAOWBP010001760.1, from coordinate 66,392,927 downwards.
TGCCAATTTATGTGCGCACACCCCAGTAATTCATGGCTATCAAAGTTACTGAGTTAAAAACACAACTGTTCAGAAGTATTTAATTAACCCAAACAATTTTGTAGGGCTTAAACAAAGGGCAGTCACACACACCAGCTCACCTCCAGCTGGTGAAGCAGGGCAGTAGACTGTAGCTGAGGATGACAGATGTCAACTAGCTGCTGCTGGTACAGCCTGACCACAGCATACTGCATCATTTGTCCTACCTTAAACCTGTTAACTGGGGTGATGCCTCTTTTCAAGCTGCAGCTCTGCTACACGAAGGGACCTCTTCACCTCATCCAGCTTCTTATCCATGGAAACCTAAAAGCTGCTGTTCCAGTTCTGTTGGCCTGCTCTTTCATACTGTCACTCTCTATCAGTCTGGACAAACTGAAGTAGACCTGCAAAGACTCATCATTGGAAGTGAACAGCACAGACTCATTTCACCACAGGTCTGGGAACCATAAGTTATGCTAGCAGGTGATGGAAATCTGTGATGGGGTTGATAATAAGCAGCTGGGGGTGCCCTATATGCCTTCAGCCCAGCTGCAGCCAGAACAAGCTGCATGACCATGGCAAGCAGGCTGCTCTGGGCATTTTTCTTCCACTGATGGAAACACTTGATAGGTATGGGAGGTGCTTTATTCCACTGAAGGTCTGAGTTGCCCTTTGAAGTTGCAAAGACCACGTAAATACTGGGAGGAGAGGCAGTTTATAAATTTAGATTTGTATCTTCCTGATAGCATAAAGTAACATTTCCATCACCATCAAGTTTCTCTGAAATATTTTGGCTGATTGCCTAAAACAAGAAAGAGCTTTTTTAAAGTTCAATTTTAAGGGAAACTTAGGTACGTGATAAGTCCTCTATTAACGTACAATGAGAAGAAAAGAAAGCAACTAAGCAAAACAGGCACATCTGCATCTCCTTATTACTAGCTCTTCACAATCTTTGCAAAATATTTCTCTGTTGTGAATTCATCTTCCTCAGATTAGAAAGGTCACAACCATACAAGAGAACATAAACTGCAGCTGCAGTGGTCTGGTATGGAATTGCTGAGATTACACTAATGAGATTGCTCCCTTCCCTCCTTTACACTGAGACTGCATCCTCTACTGCGTAAGAAACTGATGTTAGATATGAATCTTTAAGTTTGCACCAGGGATATTGAGGCTGGTTTATTAGCTAGGAAGAAGTGTAAACATTAATTCCTTCCATCCTCCTTGCATATGTTTTCCTGAGCTTTTGTGTTTATTTCATGATAAATATGTCAATAAATAATTGATTGAGATGACAAGAACAAAAAAATACAGTGGAAATCTTGACAAATAAATAGCCAATATAATTTAAATGGGAAATCCTAAATTAACTTTTAGATAATGTAGTGAGTAAACATATTAACTAGCCACAGAATCATAAATTATATTTGTTTATAGATCAGTCTTCTCATAGTAATCAACAAAGAGATGCTGAGCAGTTACTGAAACTCAGGAAATGAAGACAATATATAATTTTATGGAGTTTATAAATTCTGGCATGCAGATCTTACTTTTCCCAGATTATTCTTATTACTGTTACTCTAGGAAGAGCAAATGTCAGACAGTAACATCCTTTTCTCCTACAAGTTGGTTCCTAATGCCCTAAAATGAATAAAACCAACAAAACTAAAACAGGTGCCACCATTCCCCAAACCCACAAAACTTGACATCATTCACCTTTCTGAAATCAAGGAGACATAATTGATGGGGTTTTCCAAAGATTTGCTGTCAGCCACTGAAAGCTGTGAAACCATTGCCTTTGACAGAAGCAAAGTTAGGCCGAAGCTAACTTTGGGCCTAATTTTGCTCTTGCAAATCCTTTCCCTGTCAACTGCAAAGATGACAAGCATTTGAAAATACACATTTAAAATGTTTATAAGCATTTATGACTGACTCTGTGAAAGCCCTTTCTATCACAGACAGAACCAAAAATAAACCAATCTTCCTGAAATTTCATATTGCTGCTTCACTTCTCCATATGCTACACTGTTAGCTGTCCTTGAGGGGAACCTGCATAGCTGTGTGAGCTCTGGAGGTCAGCAAACATAGTAACAAGAGTTTTCAGTGGGGCACCAAATGGATTCTATGGTTGTTAATTTAGGCATTTGGAATTTAAACAGTGGAGAACTTTAGTGAGAAGAGGGTTAGCTGTAGCTGACTGAAGATCTCTCTTTTATTTTGCTTTGTTTCTGTTTACTAAACAGGTATCCGTAGCTGAGGCTATACTTGATATGCCTTTCTGATGTAGGAATGCTAACATCATAGTATAATGAAAAATTTCAGAGGTCTACGACATCTGTGGAAATATACTGACATTTTTATAAAGTATTTTTTCTTTCCCAGTATGGTGATGATGCTTCTGGCATGAAGTCACCTCCATGAGGATCAGCTTTATGTCTACAACTAGTGTGTCTCCTGGGTTTAATTTTCTTTATCCTAATTGCCAGCAGAAGTTATGATGATTTTTTGAGCATTCACAGTATTATCTTTAACAAAAACATGAATGTATTAACAAGAGATGGTAAGCTGAGCCTAGATGTGCTGATTAATAGTATTTCTTCTTGTTTCCTGTGCAAAAAAATCAAAGCTGCTGAAGCACTGTATGCTAACATACTCTGAAAGTGTTTCTACATTGTACTTAGAACAGACTGCCTCAGTTTTACTCAGTTTTACTGCAGTATTCTCTTCGACAGTTTCTCCGTACGTGGGAGACATGTCTTTGAGTGTAGAAGAGGTGAGGTTGTTTTGCTATACTGAATTCCATCAATGTTAAAATCTTTCCTTAAATTAAGAAGTAAATACAATTTCACATATATATAATGCAAAATCTATAAATTGCTATGAAACACAATATGTAATAGGAAATATAATACAACAGATCTATTGTAATGTATGATTGTAACATGTTACATGTAACATTATGTTCTGTATATATAATAAGGTATACGTTGCAAGGTTTCATTGTTGATTTAAGACTTCTCTGGCTTCTTTAATGCAAACTTGTCTTGACATTAGAAGGGAAACAGATGAACTCACAGCCTCAAGCCCACTTCTTTAGCTTCATATATCTGCTGTTCATTTGCTTCTTTGTTCCCCTTTAGATACCTTATCTAAAAACTGTGTACGTAGCCAAATTATGAGAAATAAATTTGCTAGAATTGCTGTTACTTTATAATTCAGATGAAATACTCCTGGAACTATTGTGCCAGAAGAGTGCTGTAACATACAGTGTACTTGCTTCAGTGCAAAGCAAGCAGTTCCAGTCAGCTCTGTTTGGTAGCCCTCTGTAACATCCTTCATTATGTGGTGTGGACATGCTCCCCACCACCGGCTGAAAGCATTGCCTAGTCTGACCATCATGCTGTGAGACAGAGAGAAGAGATGACTGAAGAAAGAAATCCTATCTTACTGAACTAAGAAAAACACAAGCAAATGAACAACAACAAAAAAACCTCTTACTGGATTATGCTAGATTTTGAAACACAAGATATGATATGTCCTATTGTCCTCATAGAAGACTGTTGTAATGCAGTGTTCAAGTGCATTCATGGTCATGAAAAGACCTGGAGTTGTTGTCCTTGAAATGAGCATATACATGTCCTCAGGATGAATAATACATACATAATACAAACATCATAGCTCAGAAATCAGCATTTTTCTTGAGAGCTCTCATTTTTGTCTAAAAGTGAACAGCACCAGGTTGAAAGCTGCAGTCCCTTTGATGCCATGCAGAATTCAGCTCCTTGCACTCTGCATGGTCAGAGGAAGGTAGCACCAAGAGAGCATTTACAGACAGCCTACATACACAATGCTGACTGTGATTCCAGCCCTGCTCTGGGACTGAGGCATTCATCTTGGTGAGAGGGATTTCCTTTCCTCAGGCTATGCATCAGCAATGTCTTTGTAAGGATAGGAGTAGAACTACAAACTTGAGAACAGTGGTCTTTTGGCTCTCATTTCTGGACATCTGCAGCCTCTTGAAGCTGCAACTGCCAATAATTTATCAGCACCAGAAGAATGAAAAAAGTCTTTGAGTTCCACCCAGTGGAAAAGAGGATGTGATTTTATTCTTCTCAGCTGTAGGGCCTTTACCCAGGAGGGGGGAGATCCAGTTTTTTAGTTTTTGCTCCAAGAACAGTTCATGGATTTTCTTCACTGTCAGTTTCTTGTAAAAGGCAGAAATTGTCAAAGCAGAGCTCAGCACCCAGATGTTTCTCTGAGGCCATTCAGGATTCCTGACTGTATTTATTCTCTCTTCTCAGGGAGTTGGAGCAACCTCGTGGTTTTGCTACCACTGTTGGTGCAGATACAAGATAGGTGCTAAAGTGCTTCATATACACTTACAGAAGAGAGCTGAGAGATTCGTAGTGACATATTTAGAGGTTTCCTCATTGACATTTTGGACTTCAGCATCTCTTATGAATGTTTGGAACCTGAGAATATTGATCTATTTTTTCTTTTCATTTTCTTTTTTCCCCCTTCCATATGTATATCAGTATTTGATTTGATACGTATCAGCTGGATTTAGCTAATATCACATAATATGGATGAGATAGCAGAGAATGCAAAAATGAGTCAATCTCGCAGGTGAAAGCTGAAGGCAGCTAAACTTTTAATAACTGTGAAATTGGCTCATTCATGGAGCAGGTAACTGAAGAATGTCCTTTCATTTCACAATCAAGAACAGAAGTTTTTCCAGAAACTATGGGTTGCCTACTGCTAAATTACAGGATTGGGGTACAAGGACTGCAAGATGAATGCCCATTGCTCAGTACTAATATTAAATGAGAATTATATGTTAGACTTTCATGGACAGCGCCCTTCTGCAAGTCTAAGACCTATATACATTTCCAAGGAGACAGAGCTTGCTTTTTCTGCTTGTGACTGGATTTTTTTTTTCCTCTTTTCTTCTGAATATAACTGCACAGTTGTGAGCCTGCACTGTGGATGGGCGTGAGTCAGCTCCAAACTGTAAACAGCACAGCCATGGCTAGTAAGCCTGAACTGCTAAGCCTGTGCTGATAGCGTGGGCACAAGTTGTGTCTGCTTGGAGTACAACCAAAGCAAGCTCACATCTGCTTAAAATTGGAAAAAAAAGAAAAAGAAAAAAAAAAAGACCAAAAGCAACGTCATATCCTCTCTGCTCTCTGTTCTTTTCTTGCTCCTTCCTTTGCCTTTCCCTTCCTCTCTGCCCCACCCGTCACACATCCACAAGAACACCCACGGAAGCTCCACCTCTCTAAGCACTCCACCCAGATGGTTCACATTCCTGGGTGGGATCTCACAGGGTGCATGTTTGTTTGGAGTGGTAACAAGTAGCTGTGTTTTGGTCTGAGGCCCCTCCTGCAGTTCCTTACAATTGATTTGAACAAAGAGCAGCTGTTGCATTCATTGCTCCAATAAGGTTTAACTCAAATTCAATTCTTTTGCTCACTGCATCTGATTAAAACGAGAGAAAGGTAATATGGATGAGAGTGGGGTGGGATACCACTACGTTGAGATCAAAACACTTCTCAGCTCCTCGTTCCAAAAGAGAACAAACTCACCATAATTTGAACTACGTCCACTATGGCAGGATGTCCCTGCAGCTCACAGCAGAGGTTGTAACTGCAGCAGTGCCAGCAGCAGCCCTTCTTCATTGTTGGAAGTGACATTCAGTGATGGCTGAATATTGAATGACTTTTTCATCTGGCTGTGTGATCCAGGTTCTATGCCTTTATGTTTGGGTATTTTTTATCATGCACGTGACAAGAAACAGGTTACTCTTTCCCTAAATTTTCTTTTCATCTGTCCTTTCCTTCACTAGCTAGGTAGTAATTATGTTGTACATCATCCTCCACCATTTTGCTGGCACAGGCAGCAGCTGTCACAAATCAGTGAAAACTCAACATTCATTAAGGTCAAGCTGTGTATTTCCTGTTATCTCCTTTGCCCTTTTTTCCCATTCTAAGATGATCACTTACAAGAGTGAGACTAACACTTCATTTCAGAGCAGGAGGCCATCCATGTTAGACAGCAAGCCTACATAAGCTGCATCTGGGCTGCTATGGTCCTGATGCCAGGGATTTAGGTGTTTCTAAGAGTTGAGGATTTTTACTAGTAGGTTTTGAAAAACATCAGCAAGCTTAGTCACCGACACACTTACACAAGAACTGTGTTCTCCAAGAAGCAATGCTTTCTGTCAGAATAGCCAGGAAAAATGGTGAGAAGGAAAAGGATCATCGCAGAATACATCTTTTTGCCTTTTTAAAATGTATGATCTTTACAGGAGATTGCTGATAGGTGGTTACTAGAGCTGCTTTGCCTGCTAGCTTGAAAGCTTGTTTCTCAGGGAAAGCTCTCTTCTAGCAAGTTAAAGGAAAGTGGATCTCATTTATCCCGTTTCTCCTTCTCCACAAAAAAAACTGATGGAAGGAAGCTCACTTATTCCTGTGAATTCTCTGTGTGTGTGTGTGTGATATTTTTCATCCAGTGACCAAACTTAAATATACCAGACACAGACACCAATATTATCTACATCTGAAGCAAACACCAGGAAACTAGATAAATGTGGTTCTTCCTCTGTCACTAGTTTCTGCTGTCCCTTGGATGCCGTAGTTTCTGCAGCTTCATCCACATGTTGTATGCCTTGGTTAAACGTGGGAGAAATATTATGTTGGCATTCTAGTTGGAAGATACTCATACAGTTCCTTCTCCTCCAGCATACTCAGAAGATTTATGTTGTGATAAGGCTGGTATAGCACTGCTATTCACATTGTACAGAAAGGGAATAGATGAAGGAAGTGTAAATGACTTGACCAACATTACATATGTCCAAGGTCACAAAAAATCACATTTGTTCCCTGTCAGAACCACACCTGATTTGTTTCACAAGCCAAAACAGTGCCTTAATTTGTGTATTAACCTTTTCATTTCCAGATCAGTGTCCTATTACTATGGAACTGAGTATGATATGGCACATAAAACAAGTGCAAATTTCTCATATCTGCCAGGTATATTTAGAGATGGAGTGCAGAACTCCTCACTTTCAAAACAGGTTTCAGGCCTGGAAAGGTCAGTCAGAAAACTGTCATGTACGACCTGACCTTATTTGCTGGAGAAGATGAGAATTCCATTCCTATGCCCTTACCAGTTAATTTCCTGTTCCGGCTCAACATCCTAAACATTGCCTGTACTCTAGGGCTATGCTAGTGATAATGGGGAGAGAGAGAATCCAATTATGTCCTACCTCACATTCAGCTTTCAGCAAGCAATTATTAGACAAAACCTGGTTGAGGCCCTTATTTGATTTAGGAGGCTTGTGTGTCTTGGCATTCATCAGGATTTACTGATGTTGATAAATTGCTCTTCTCTGTCATGGCTCGAAATAGATATATCAGGTTTGTCCCAGGCTCCTTGCTGAGCCTTGATTTAAATGATCTTTCATCTAGGAGTAAGGAGCAATTGTTCTTTTATCTGGAACTGCAATATGGTGGTCAGGAGTAATGAAACTGGCATTTGTCTAATTACAAATTCCATTATTGTATTCTATTTCTATTATTTTCAAGCAGTTGGGGGTAAATTCACTTGAGTCCTTCTACTTTAGTGCTAGCATAGTAAGATAAATTACAAGTACCACGAACCAAACTTCTTTACATGTACTAAGAGACAAATACCAGGTAACATCTGTAACAGAATCACTGCTCTTATGTATTAAGTAACTTCTGAGTTTTGTATATTAGTGCCAAATAATTCAGTCTAGGCTATTTTTTATATAACTAAATGTAAAATCTAACCTGTTTTGATCACCTCCATCCCATGTAATATTCAAATATGTGCACAATATACACCAAAGCTACATTAAGGGACATCTGTGAAATTTCAAAGATCCTCAAATAACCACAGCTGCATTCTGTTCCTCAGCTGCATTCTTTACCTATTGGTTTTTAAAAGCTCAAAGCAATCATTAGATTGTTCTTTACGGATTAGGCTGTGTGTTCATGCAGTGACCATACAGCTCCACAGTCCATGCACAGCTCTCGTGCTGCAGAACTTTGCTATGGAAGCGGAAGCGATCCTTTCTCCCCGTACTGCTGCACACACCTTCCAGGGGACATTCAGTTCCACTTCCCCATGGCCTCAGCTGAGCCTGTGGAAATCAGGCAATCTGGTGCCAAGTAGCTGTATATCACCTTAAACTTCCTTATGTCAAAATGTCAGCAGTATGAGATACTTTCATACTGCTCAGCATCAGTATTATTGTTTTCTTATATGTCAAACTGAAGATATAGTAGCATCATAAAGTGATCTAAGTGTCAAGGTATTTCATTATTATTTGATAGTCAGTGCAGTTTTCTCTGCTGCCCTGTAGCCTTAGAGTAAAAGTTGACATATTTCTTTATAAACCATTTATTACCTTATGTATCAGATTAGCATGATATCAGACAAGGACATACATTTAAAGAAGAGGTGTGTCGAGCTTAGCAATTTAAATAACCAAACAAGCCCAAATACCTAATTGTGTTATTTGCTGTCAGTGACAAAAGTTTGTATGGACAATTGCAGGAAAAAAACATTCCTGGCTTGAAGAAAGAGGTGGTAAGTTGCTGGTCTTTTATGGACTGCTTAACTAAGAATGTGGGAAAGCAAGGTTCGGCAGAAAAACATGGTGTGAAGAAAGCAACCGTATGATTTTGTTATGGATGTACAAATTTACCATTTTAGACAAATATACATATGTTTATTAGCACAACATTTTTGCAGTGTATGACAACTGAATAGATATCTTTAGCAGGTAACCTTGTGTGAATATACACAAACTTATATGAACCATCTAGCATTGATGTCTCCAGGAACTACAGTATTCTGTCCAAAATCTAGTCTATAGTTTAAGTTTAAGGCATATATTCAGATCAGCACTTCATTTTGAACTAGCATTGTCTTTTGCCCTTAAGATACAAAGCTATTGAGGTATAATACTAATTATTATACTAAATATTATCTAACAAGTGAATCTCACTACAATTAATTAACAGTAAACTAAAATTCTAAGTAACATAAATTATGTTGATTAAGATAAGAGCACGCTACATGTATCGTACCAAAGGTCCAGTTAATGTAGCATCCTGTTTCCAGCAGAGGTAACAACCTCATTAGCACCGACATGAGTGCAGTAGTTTGTTTCAGAAACAACTGGTTAGAGCACTGCAGGAGTTTGATTCATCTCCCTTAACAGCAGCTATTTACAGTGTCTATGCCTACATCTCAGCTAACCGTCTAGCCTCCCTACCCAAAATTAGTCACTGGAAGGACTAGAATTATTCATTTCTGATTTGCAGCCTTAAAATGTCTGCTTCTCTTCAGGGTCTGTAGGAGGAACCTGCAGTGACTATCTCAGACAGACACTTACATGACTCCCTCCGCAGGATCTTTGTGCTGCCTACCTTATGCTTTAAAATGCTCAAATATTTATACATGCAGATAGGGTGAGGAAGCCAGCGGCACTGCATCCATCTTCACTGCAAACAAATGCCAGGGAGATGCCTCAGGTGAGATGGCTTTATTCAGACTCATTCGTCTGGACATCTAAACTGCAGCCCAAACAAACAGAGCTCACGCTCTTTCAGACAGAGAATACACCAAGGAGCTTGCTGGTCTCTGGCGGAGAATGGTGATGAAATGGAAGGATTAACAAAAATGATCTGCACCTACAGTAAGGATTTCAAATAGATAAAATTTGATAAGCTGGGAAAACTACACAATGAAATGGGCTAAACTGAAGTGCTCAGGGAAAGGAAGGCTTGAGCTGGGTTTTTCTGAAATCAAAAATGTAAAGAAAGAAATATCCAGAACTTTCATTCAGAATTGGTAGGAAAAGGTTGAGAATTGAGCTGGACAATTGGCCACTCCAGAGGAATATAAGAAACACCCACAGGGAAAGGGAAGGAGACCAAACAGTTTCCTGGAACGGTTTCCAAGGAGGTCTTATGTAGTAAGGATGAGCTTGTTTGCTTTTTTGCCAGTATGTCAGGGATAAATGGAACAAAATCTGTTTTGTGTTCAGCAGAAGTACATTATATCATAACAAAATGATTCCTTAAGGCAAAATTATTTACTCAATTTTATCCTTCCCTAGAAATGCAATAGCTTTAATCAACTTGAACTTTATTTACCTTCTATTCTGCACAGAAGATCATCAGTTTATGACAAAGAAGATGTGTACAAGAATTGAAAAGAGAGCAGTTAGTTAAAAGGCAAATGATGGAAGGTTGTGCTGAAAAGACAGTTATCATATTGGAGAGGAGTATGCCACAGAATTTCTCCAGGAGCAGTGTTGACTGTGGTCTCTGATATAATATTTTCATGTAGGATATATTGTCATGGGAAAATGTGTATCTCTCACTGAAATCTGGAAATGATGTGAAGTTGAGAGGCAGCATATCAACATAAAAAAATATTTGAATATTAAGTGTATAAAAAAAGTTCAGAAGGTATAAAAGAGGATTGGAGAAGCATTTGAGGATGAAATGACGTATAACAATGCCAAGTACAAAGCAATAGGCCTAGGAGCAAAGAACAGGAATCTCTGCTATTATGTAGGTTGTCATCAGATGAATATAGGAGGATATCATGGTGTCAAGGCAATATGAAAAGAGGCAAATGTAACTTCAGAATGTGTCAGAAAGTGTCAGTGCTGTAAGCGGATCTGTCCCTACATTCTTGCTTGAATGGACCACCATTATCTGGTTTGCTTACTGAGATCTTTGTCCTGGACTCTTTGCAGACAGAGGCAGCTTCTAATTGACAGGTTTTGCTTCCTTGCTCCTTTACATTCCTCCAAGCCCAGAAGGCCTAAGGCACCTTTCAACTCCACTATGTTGATGTTAGGCCCCACAGTGATCAATACATGTTTTACCATCATGCTATAAAAACAGCCCCCTGGCAAGCTCCAGCACAGAGATAGAATCATAGAACAGCTTGGTTTGGAAGAGACCTTAAAGACCAGCATGGCTTCACCAAGGGCAGATTGTGCCTGACCAATCTGGTGGCCTTCTATGATGGAGTGACAGCTTCGGTGGATGGGGAAAGGACAGTAGATGTCATCCACCTGGACTTCTGAAAGGCCTTTGACATGGTCCCTCACCACATCCTTCTCTCTAAATTGGAGAGGTATGGATTTGAAGCATGGACTGTTGAATGGATTAGGAATTGGCTGGCTGGACGTACCAAAGGGTTGTGATCAATGATTCTGTGTCAGGGTGGAGGCCGGTCACAAGCGATGTCCCTGAGGAGTCAGTCTTGGGACTGGTGCTCTTCAACATCTTCATCAATGACATCGACAATGGCATCGAGTGCACCTTCAGCAAGTTTGTGTATGACACCAAGCTGAGCGGTGCAGTCAACACATTGGAAGGAAGGGAAGCCATCCAGAGGGACCTGGACAGGCTGGAGAAATGGGCCCATGAGAACCTAATGAGGTTCAGTAAGGCCAAGAGCAGGGTGCTGCACTTGGGTCGGGGCAATCCCAGGTATTTATACAAACTGAGGAAAGATCTCCTGGAGAGCAGCCCTACGGAGAAGGACTTGGGGGTCCTGGTAGACAAGAAGCTGGACATGAACAGTGTGCGCTTGCAGCTCGGAAGGCCAACTGTGTTCTGGGCTGCATTAAAAAAGGGGTGGCCAGCAGGGAGAGGGAGGTGATTGTTCCCTTCTACTCAGCTATTGTGAGGCCCCATCTGCAGTACTGCATTCTGGCCTGGGGCCTCCAGTACAGGAAGGACGTGGAGCTCTTGGAGCAGGTCCAGAGGAGGGCCACTAAGATGATCAGAGAGCTGGAGCAAGCACCTCTCCTATGAGGAAAAGTTGAGGGAGCTGGGCTTGTTTAGCTTGGAGAAGAGAAGGATCTGGGGAGACCTCATTGTGGCCTTCCAATACTTGAAAGGAGTGTATAAACAGGAGGGGGAGCAGCTGTTTAAGAGGGTGGATACTGATAGGACAAGGGAGAATAGTTTTAAACTGAGACAGGGGAAGTTTAGGTTAGATATTAGGAGGAAGTTTTTCACACAGAGGGTGGTGACACACTGG
>JAOWBP010001760.1:66349774-66372165 GCA_028571105.1 Tragopan temminckii | reverse complement strand
ATATGGATGCCTGGGATTCCTCCGGCCCAAGTGCAAAACTCTGCACTTTGCCGTGTTGAACCTCATCAGGTTCACCCTCTGAGGAGATGAGGTTGCCTTAACAGCCACACAAGCAGCCACAAATTGTTGTGTTTTCAAGGGCTGTGAAGGGGAGCTACAGCCAAGTTCTGGTCAGTCCCAATGTGGAGAATGTCTTTGCTGAATGCTTCCTTTAGCTGCAAGAAAACCATGAGTTAATGTGCCTCGTTAAGTTATCCAGCTTGCTTGGAAGGTTGCTTTGAAGCAGTTCTGATTTACAGCAAGTAATCACCTAACTAATTAATATTTTTTAATTGATGAGAACGAGCATAATCTAGTTATAACAACTTTAGAAGAATGTGACCAGTTTTTACACTAAAGCCAAAGAAGATGACCCTGTAATTATGGTTCTGACAGCCTGATATCAGTCTTGGGCAGAATGATGGAATGACTGATGCAGGATTTGATTCATCAGGAATTAAAAGAGGGGAATATAATTAGTACCAGTTAAGAGAGGTTTACTGAGAATAGATTGAATCCAATCATCTCAATATTTTTTTAAAAATGAGATTGCATGTTTAACCCGTAAAGCTAATAGAATAAATAAAAAATACATCACAACATTTTTCCTGACAGCCCATATGATATGTAACAGATGAAGGATAAACTGTTTAACGGACAGTGTCTGAATGTAGTTCAGAATCTGGAACCTGATGCTCTAAATGGGTGCCATAGGATTCAGCTGGGGCTGACTTGCAGCCATATCCTGATGTTAATGATGCTTGAAGGTCACACCAAAAGGCATGAGAGCAGTGCGTAACACAGAGGCAGCTTGCTCTTCACGTTCCTTTAGCACACCCTTGGGGATGGCCTGAGGGCAACTGTAGGCCTGTGGGACAAAACAAGTGGGCCAGGCAACAGAATGGGACAACCTCTCCTCTTAGACAGTGGCTGTGACGAGGAGTGAAGGATGGGAAGGAGCAAAGGCCTGGCGATGAAATCTGACCAGGCAAGGCAGTGGTATTTGGTGTAAGGCGGATGCAGAGCTGGCGGTGGCACCAGGCCCTGGTGTGATGGCAGCTGCAATATATATTGGCTCAGTCTCTCCTTATTGAGACATAGCTGCTCTGTAATGTGATTTCCCTGCTCCCTTGCTGTTCTTTTCCACCCTCTGCAGTCCCTCTGGCGATGGGCCTTTCTGGAGGAACATGGCACAAGTTTCCAGGAGAGACAGAATGAAACATCTGCTGAAGGAGGCTGTCTCTTTCCATGGAGAGCCTGTGAAATCCAGAAGCTGGCTTAGACTCAGCCTCTCCTAGAGAGCCAACGCAGAGTAACATCAGTCCTACCAGATAACCAGCATTATAGAGATACTACAGCTTCTTTAGCGAGTGAATGGCAACCAGACCAGCAACCACTGAAGCTGTTTAGAAAAAAAAAGATAAAATGGCAGCACTTGCTAAAAGGTTTAAAGTGGTTGTCTCTGTTCCCTGGAGCTGTCTATGATCCTTCAGACTAAAAGGACACCAGAACTAAGGTACTACATTGTGCCACAAGAATCTATCACGTAGCTTGAAGGGCAATATAGTGTGTTACAGAAGCTGCTGCACGTTATTTCTGAGGACTTGAGAGAGTTCAGCAGCAGAAAGAGGTAAATTAGAATATTTTTAGAAATGCAGTTAAGCCATTTTGAATTGAGAAGCAGAATGTTTAGACAGTATTCGGTGCAACAAATGCTGGTTATCATCCAAGCTGTATACTGTAAAAGATAAATTACTGATACAACACAAAACCTGTCCCATTGAGTTTGTTGTTCTAATTGGCTAAATCCCAGCCAAATGTCAGAAAATGATTGATCTTTCATCACAGATGCATTGTGAGCTTCACTTTACTGCACCGTGAGCAATCTTACAGCAGGGTATTGCTATTATAATTCACCAACTTAAACATCAGGTGTTTCTGATGACATAAATTAGCTCTATGGTTTCAGCACTGCTTTTTCTCAGGTACATTGCAGATGCTGAGACTCTATAGTAAAAACCATCTTTCTTGCACTTTGAGTGAAATCTTGCCTCCCTGAATACACTGTCTTCAATGGAGGTGGATTTTCACTCACTCTCTCCAGTATTTTTATGAACAATGAATCATTACCCCAAACTCAGCAGTAATGTTTGCCCATGCTTGCAGGGTGGGACCTATGTGTAGAGAAACAGAAGATCTCCTGCAAGTGGATATTTGCATAGCTTGCTCAGTTAAAACACTATTGGTGTAGGAGCACTTAAAAGCATTTCAGTAGGAGTAGCCTCATTTCAAAAGAACAGCTTCCAATGTACTGAAAGGACATTTGATATATTTAATTCCATTCTTTTCTGCTGAAGATTCATTTCCTTCAGAAGAAAAGTTCATAACTTGAGATTATTGCCATAATGTTATGATATCCATACAACAGAATGACCGATATAATGGTAAACCATAACATACATACAGTGATAAATACGGTGCGGTTCCACTCATTGTGGCCTCTAGCATGACTGAGACTGAACTACTAAATATCTTGGTAAATAAATGTTAAGCAAGTACAGTGACATAAATTTCAATATAAAGTAGCTATGGCAATCTCAAATCAGATCTGAACAGTTGAAAGCACCCAAATTTCAGCCAGCAGAATGATGTTTGTCAGAAGACCTTAAGAATATTTTGTAGGCACAAGTAAAATGGTCCTGTCATCTTCCTCAGATACACTACACTGAGGGAAGCAGAGAATGGTAAAGATGAGCTTTTGCTTCCTAATTGGGATAGCAGAGATAACAGGCCATGCAGCATTGAGTTTTAAATAATCCATAAATAATTACATCAGTTTGTTCACCTATGTTGAGCCATTTTAAAGGTATGGAGGCAATGTCGCTAAAAATTGTAAATGAATCCGAAGGGGATGTTAAAGCACGTATCAGGAATGTCAATGATACTTATGTGTATTAAAAGCACATTATAGGTAATCATTCAAAGTTATAGAATAGCCCATGAAAGGCTGAGATATTTTCTTAAAAAGAAAGGAAAAATGCATACATATAAAATTAAATGTATGAGCATTTTCCATATTTAGCCCTGCTGGAGAGGAAATGAGGGGGGAAGTTCAGTTTTGCTGTGCACCTCCACAAAGAGAGCTAATTGGTAAAAACTTGGTCGTAGCACAGAAGTTAACTTCCCACAACCATTCCTCCATGCTCCCATTCCTTAATGTAATTCACCACATTTAATGTAATTAATTTGGAAAGAAGGAAGAACAGTTTTCCCAAAGGAATTTCCTGACTGACAGCTGTTTTACATAATCAGTGCAGACACAGCGGTGGTGGAGCACACTCCAGCTATTACCTCCTAATGGACATTTATTTTGGTCTCCTACTGTTTTCTGCAGCAAGATAGCTGGGGAGATTCAATTTAAATTCCTTCCCCCGTAAAATTAATTCTTGAGCTAAACATGTATGCTGCAGAACCTTCTGTTCTGGGGCAGTGCCCGGTCAGTCTGCTGCCCACCCAGGGATTCCTCAGAAATATCCACATCACAAACTGCACACCCATTCAAAAAAATCCTCCTCAATGAGAAAAATGTAGCATCTTAGAGATTAGGCTCAAGGGGAGGCTCATCTAGGTCAAGAGCTGAAGCGAGGAGCAAAGAGGACGGAGCCAGGCTCTTTTCAGTGGTGTCCAGTGCCAGGACCAGAGGCAGCGGGCACAAAATGGAGCACAAATGGTTTCCTCTGAACACAGGTTGCCCAGAGGCTGTGGGCTCTCCTCCTTGGAGATGTGCAGAACCCTCCTGGATGTGGGCCTGAGCCCCCCCTCTGGGTGTCCCTGTGGGAGTGAGGTTGGGCCGCGTGGACCCTCTGCCCTTCTGGGATTCTGTGAGTGATTAAGGAGGGCAACTACATTCACGTTAGACAGCCATTAAAGGCATTAAAGAGCATATGCAACTGAAATTGTTAAGTGAAATGGAAAAACGTCGTGAAGAAAAAGCAAATTGTTATTTTGTACTTTTGTACAGTGAAGAGCAAGGGAGACTGAAGGAGGATTGGAAGGTAGTAAATACGTAGAAAGTCCAGTATTTGTTTCTTTCTAAATAACGTTTTGCTTATTTGTAGGAGGAAAATAATCACATCTTTCCCTCCTGGCTCATTAAATGTACAGGTGGGTTGTGGAATACGTCTCTAATTTTCCATTTTTATTCCAGAAATGCAAAACTGTGTTTTTCAAACCTAATTTTAATAGAACTGTAAACTTGGTATGTGTCCTCCCGCACCATATTGTACACGGACACATTCAGCAGTAGGTGGTGTTCCCAGGGTGGAGGTGAATGTAGTTTAATATGCAAATTAAAGAGGGTTTTCTGAGGAAGATCTGTGGGGCTTTTGAGATGGAAACTGGAGAGTATTTAAAGAGGAAAGTCTCTATAATGACAATAACTGTTTCACTAATTTTTAAATCCTGTACAACCACTCAGAAACACGGAAAATGTACATTCTTTTCTTGTTTTGTTTTCCTTTCAAATCTTCATGCAACAAATCACTCATTCAAATCATATCCTGATTGTGGAATTACTGTATGTGTGCTTCATTGCCCAAATTTCCCTTGAATTTTCTGAGAACGTAAGTAGCAAGTCTAAATTTCCTACAAGGTTTTTCAGTTCTTAAACAGGTTTAATCTTTTTTATTAGAAAATATTCACTTTAAATATTCTTTTCAAATCATATCCCAGATTTATAGCACATGGTATGGGATTCTTAAAAGTCATAGAATCCCTTCAAAGCTATAAATAGCACTATAAGCTGACATTTTCTATTGGGTTTTATTGCTGTAAGCATTCTTCATACAATATACGTTCGCTTTTCTGTTTTGTTTCTTGATTTTTATGCTACAAATATGGTCTCACACGTTCTTTATACAACCGGAGAGCATCACGTGAGGGACATAACGGAGTGTGCTCAGATTCCATCCGGAATGACACTGGCAGAGAATCATACAAACTCTTAGTGAAACATAGAACTGAAGTGCCAATTGCAGCTGAAAACAACCCACAAAAATGAAGTGCCCTAAAGAGCTTCCAAAGAGGAGGGTGTGGGCTTTTCTTAGTGAATGGTGGACTTTCTTTGCCTGTTTACATTCCTGTATACTTCATCAAGATTTGCATAATATACTATTTGTTTACGAACAATCTGACAAATCCAGTAATTCACAAACAGTGTGCTTTGTTAGTTATAGTAGGTGTATTGCCTATTTATGTAGTTGAGCAGCTTGAGCTAAATTGAGAGAATAAAACCAATGAGGCAGGAAAGTCCAATTAAATGTACATTAATCAAATGCCCCTGAATGCCTTTCCTCCCTAACACATTTTGTTGCACTTTATGTGGAGTGCCTGTTAGATGTCAGTTGTCCTTCTGTATCTGATGCTGTACCTTTGTCAGTGTGCAATAATAAATGTTCCCAAGCGCCTGCTTTTGGATTTCATCTTTTACAGATTTAATGGTTCATTTAAATTTTAAACCAACCTTTTTTTTTAAGATTAATTATAACGCAGAAGTAAAGAAATGGGAAAATGACTATCATGTTAAGAAATGACTATATAAAACACAGCCTGCTTTTGGCTTAACGTTCTTGCAGTAGTCTATTTTCTGCTATGCACTGGAATAAAGAGACACTGTTGGTTCTCATATAATATTCAAAATAGAAAAGCGCTTCAACAGAATACTTAAGATCTGTTCCCTTAATATCTGATAAACATTATTAACCTGACTCAGCTTCCAGCCTAACAGCATAAAACCAGAATAGCTTTGTGGGTGCCCATGTGAAAAGTATATTTTGCTGTACTGATCCATCTCTCAATGTAAGAATGTTGCTCTGAAACGTGAAAATTGGGTTTGCTACACAGCAGTTGTCTGTGAGTCAGAGACAAAATTTCTTTGCTTCAGTGTAGCATTTTATGTAATAACAGGCAAGAGTTTTTTGTACAAGAAGGCTGAATAAAGATCAGGAGCCAGAAGAGGGGCAGGAGGGTTGTGGAGAGCCAGTCACACATTCTGGCCCTCAGCCCTGGATGTTCCTGTGCCTCACTCTGGACTAAATTAAGAATTAGAAAACAGGCAGACGAGGCAGGAACACAACAAAGCCTTGTCTCCTGCCTTTTGGTGTTCTCACCTGTATGCCACCAGATCATGGCTCACTTCTCTCTATTTCTTCTTGTCTCCAAGGTAAGGGATAGAGGGCACATCTTCCTTCCAGCATTTGGGATCTCCTTGAGAGGAGTGACTGGAGTTTAAATTCTCTTCAACTGGTGAGACACCTGGCACAAAACCTTGGTTTAGGCTTTTCACTGCTATACTATTGTAAAAGGCGAGTCCAGCGGCCTTCTTCTCTTGGGTTAGAAATAGCCAGAGATATGCTCTATTGGTTAAAGGAGTGAAGAATCCAACTGCAGGAGGTGAGCTGGGGGTACCTGCATCTCTGTGTGATGCACAGGAACCAGAGGAGGGTGGGAGCCTCACTGCAGCCACACTTTTCCTATACATCAGAGACTGACTTTTATTTACACAGGCAGATAGCGATAAGACAAGGCGAAATGGTTTTAAAGCAAAAGAGGGGAGATTTAGAGTAGATTTTAGCAGGAAGTTCTTCACTCAGGGAGCAGTAAAGCTTTGACACAAGCTGCCCAGAGAGCTGTAGACAGCCTGTAGGCATTCAAGACCAGGTTGGATGGGGTATCCTGAGCTGCTGGAGGCAGCCCTGCCCATGGCACTGGCTGGAACTGGGTGGGTTTTGAGGTCCCTTTCAGCCCAAGTCATTCCGTGATTCTATGATCATTGCCATCTGATGATGTATGAATGTGGCAACTTTAGGCAAGTTCCTGAAAGCAGGTTCAAACAAGTCATCCTCTGTATTCTTTTCTAAGCTACCTTGCCATCGGCTCACCTGCTCCCAGTTCAGCAGAGCCAGCTGGAGATGCTCCCCTCCCTAGGTAGCTTCTGCCACCCTTATTACCCTTTACACCCTGCCATCACAGAGACACCTCCTTTTCCCCACTACTTCGTGCCAGAAGTTTCCATACTCTTCAGTTGAGCTGCCTATAGGCCAATCCTGGCACCAGAAGTTGAGTTCACAAAGATCAAAACTAATTCTGATCCAAACATCTGAGGTAATGGCACCCGGGGCAAGAAAAGGAGAGTTCATAAGAGCTAATCAGAGGACAGAAGATTCAAGGCTTGATGGAGGCAGGAGGCCCTGTAGGCAGTTCTGACGGAGAAGAAACAGGATATGCGTTTCTGGCCTAGTTAGCATTCCTTGTCAGTAGGATAAATTTTGGTAGGAGACTTAAAGATATTGTTTTGTATGGGCATTAAACACTGAGCTCACCTATAACATTCTTCTGGCAATGATCATTTTGCTGTACAGGAAAAAAAGGAGTCTCTTCCTTATTTCTATTCAAATGACGTATATAATTGTTTGCATTACCTGAGGATTCGATAACGGGCATTAATATTGACTACTGAATTTTCTCCAGTGAGAGGATTTTCAGGAGAGGACTTCTGAATTAAGTTAAAAAGGCTTCATCATACAATTTTACATATCTAAAAACCAATCATCTTTGCTGGTTGCATTACCACAGGTTATTTATCATGATACCAGAGGAACAACATCCTATGCTAAGGTAAGGCTTCCATTGAATAAAGAAGGTTTATTGGAGTACGCATTCAGTGTGCATACTAGATGCCATTTAACAGGATTCAAATTGTGAATGCCAGACCAGTAAACGTAAGCCTTCTGATTGCTTCTCCTGATTACAGCGGAAGTAGTTTAAAGAACATGACATCCCTTAGTTAAAGAGCATGGAAATCGGACAACTTTTAAGAATAGCCCTAAATAACAAAACTCAAATGTCATCTTCAGTTCAAGGAACCCTAAAAACAAAGATTGTAAAAAAATCTTTGAAGAAATAACAAGATAAGTTCATTTCCAATTAGTTTCCTTCTACTGTACGAAATTCTAAACAAAAAGACAAGTATATTTTTTTCTTAATGAGGAATAAATAAAATATACACAGGTATATGATTATTTTTTCCATTAGTAACACTTTTATGGGATCTGGCATATATATTTCTTTTTTTAAAAAAAGAAGGCTGCTAGTACTGTGGGTTAATTTGTTTGAATTTGAAATATTGAACTGAAATAAAATTAAAACATATGCTCTGTGCATATGTTATGCAGGCATGAAGCACTTTATGCATGAAGTATTGCGGCTAGATATTCTTCTCATAAGTAAATGAAGGCGTTTTAAAAATGTAGATCTGATTTCTTTCTGGGGATACCAGGCTGAGCAGGTTTGCCTTGTCTCAGCATTGTTTTAAAAGCAGACTCGCAGAGAACTTTGAATCAAATATTTGATACAATCCTCTGACATTTCATGATATATGCCATAGAGGCTTTTAAGTTTATTCTTCTATTACTGTATCTTCAAAAAAATAAATATCAGAAACACAGGCAAGAATTAAATATATGGATTAGTTCATTCTGCCTCCTAGCAAAATAATGGAGCTTGTTACATATTTATAGAGCACTCCATCCACCCTCCTGGCCTCCCAGAAATACAGTTTGATTTGTTGTTTTGCAGAAAGGGAAGACTGAGGGACTACGGAACTGGGAGGACTGCCCAAAGTCATATGGTGGATAAAGTAATAGAAGCAAAAGGAAAACAGCAAAGAAAAAAAAAAAAAGCCTACACACCTCCCATAGCAAAAGAAGAATTCTCTCCAGTACTATTATTAAATTACAACAGAAAATTTTATACTCTCTACTCTCTTCCCTCCCTCATTGTCCAGTAACGTTTTGCCGGCTAAATAGCTCAGTGGTAACTGGAAACCCAAACATACTCCTCAGCCTAAAAACTGCCCTGTGCGTGAGTCGACATAATTAAGAAACACTTAAATGAAAGAGAAACAAAAATTAAGATCTTTTTTCTCCAGAAAAATAAACACCGCAGGACTCATTTCCTTCCAAATCCCTACATTAATGTACTGATTATGGAGCATAGCCCAAGGTCTTACTACAGAACAACTAAAATTACCATCTCTAAGAAAATTTTAATAGCATCTTATTCCACTGCTTGGTTCATGAACACCAGGTGACTCCAGCTCATATTTTAGTACCAAAATGGACTCATTGTTCTCTTCACAGTTAACCAGTCTTTAAGCCTGGCCTGCACAGGGCTGTATGTCTGTGCTGGTGTCCCGACCACGTTCACCTTCTACCTGGCAGCATCCTGAGCTCAAAGCTAAGCCCCAGCACCCGCTGTCTTTTGCTGTGGGAAGGCTTAATTCTGCTACAGCCCTAGGTGCCCACTGCTCTGGCATTTACTGAGGCAAGGAACATCACTGCTTTTTAAAGAAGGTCCCACTCTGTCTTCTCCCTGCACCTCAGGCCATCTTTTCTCTCTCCTCTTCTGCATCACGGCTATTGGGAAAATACAGAGAAAGCTATGCCTGATCCTATGGCAGAGGACTGCAAAAAGGAGAGCATTAAATGCAAATGCATCTGAGATTTCTCCTGGAAGTAATGGGCACATTGGCAGTTTCTGCAAATAACTAGTGGTTTGAACACCTATTTTAGCCCTGAACTCATGCTTGGAACATCTGTGCAACAGTTCAATGGCAGCCACTGGCGAACAGAGGTCCTTAAGTTTTGTCCACATAGAAAAGGGGATTTAAATTTGTTTAAAATCTTTATCAGGAATCCAAAGTCAAATACTTGCCCTGTAAATTGATAAGAAGTGTGTTACTTCTGGTCTAGGCTGGCACTAACTCAAAACTTGAGCAGGAAATCATTCTATTGTCTTTGTGTTTGTTTGTTTCATTATTCAAATTAACAGATGCACTTACAATAATTTGGTATTTTTTCTGTCTATAATATACAAATCCTGTGGAAGGCTGCCAAAGATTTTCTTAGCAACCAAGCCTCTTGCCTGATACACATGATTAACTACAACAGTCTGCTAAAAGCTTAAAATAAACCTGTCTTTTTTATTTAGAGTTTCATATAGTGAAATAAAATTAATTGGTAATGAACTTAGCACAGTTTAAAGAGAATTTATTTATTTTTATGGAGGCTGAGCACTCGAGAGACATCATGGTAAAAGCAAATGTTGCCATAAAGGCAAATCTGCTGGGATCAGTCCAATAACTGTGAGTTCAGGTAAAGTAAAAGCATTCACCAGGGAATGGTATTGGCTGTCCTGTGATTAATATGCAAATCCGTTCGTTCCTGCTTAGCACATAACATCACCGTAGAAACCATCCTTCTCCAGCAAGCAGTTGTAAATTCCGTTCTGAAACCTTGACAAGGCATTTCTGGTTCCAAGTGAGTAAATATTTTGGAGACAAGCATACAGACTCTGGGCACCACTTTTCAAGTATCTGGAAGGTGAAGACTAATTGTTTTCAGAAAACAGAAGTTGTAGTTGCTAAGCCTTTAAATTCAGATAAAAGAAAATGTAATGCAGTATCACAATCTCTATCGTTTTTCTAGAGAATCCTTTTAATCTTTGCTTAGAATGCTCTCCATTGGTTTTGAGGTCTTTGAACTAGAGCCACAGAGCAGAATGATGGTATATAAAAAAGTAATGAGCCAACCATCCACATATGCTGCAGCTACCCAAAACCTTGCAGATTTTTAGCTCTGAAATACCCCATTTCACAGAATCATTGAATTACAGAATCGTAGAATCATTTCTCCAACAGTCTTTGACTAGACGTTTTTCTGGCACTGAGAAAAAAGAACACAATATAGCAACTATTAAGTAGGAGAAAAAAAACAACAAAGAAACAACAAAATGCAGCATTAAGCATTATCAACTGAGGATCTTAAGTAGCCCTTTGTTTGGGTCTTTTAAATGGTTTATGGGCAATGGCAGCTTTAGTGATCTCATAGGAAGTATGACTTCTCTAAACCCGCTTGTTGAAATGTAATGATATGCCTCCAAATGCAATCCTCCTGATTTGTATCTGCTGTAGAAAACTACAATATGTCACCTTAACTCTCCTCTTCACAGGTGACCCACAAGATCTAATGAAACAGCTGCAATGAAGTGAGGTGGAGTAACCAAAATGACCAAGCTGAAGCTTTCAGCAAGTTAAATGCTCTCAAAGCTTTGCAAAGGTGTGCAATCTAGTGAAGAAAAAATAGCTCCTATTTTTATCCATTTTTACAGCAAAAAGTTATTGAAAAAATAAATACTTCATTCACATTTGAAGACAGAATATGTCAGTAACCTGGCTTGAGACGTGCCCCACTGCAACCATTAGGTGTTCACATACCCACCATACTGGTGCAAAATATTGGGATGGAGAATCATATTTGCCTGAGCTATGGCGTGCTAATAAAATTCAATGACCGATACCAAGTGCCCCTGTTACTCATGTCTCTGCCAGAGGATGGGGAAGGGCATCCATGGTCGTTTAGGGAAGCACACTGGCATGCCTCAGTACACAATGCTTTTGCACGATGCCATCTCTAACCTCTCTACCTCCATCACAGAGTATAAAATGCCCTTGAATTAATGGTCTCTTTTGGTTAAGATTTGATCTGTGCCTAAACTTCTGAATGACTGCTGCAGAAAATGGTCTCATAGGTGGGGAACCTCTTTTCAGCTCCTCATCTCCCACAATAGAAATGTCTGTCATTTCTCATGGATTTCACATGTCCATAGGTTATGGATTGTGGATTAATTCTGCAGGGATCATGAGAAAGATACAGCTCCTCCATCTGGTATTTTCTGTCTGGCAGCAGAAAGACTAGTTTTCTTCAATAAGAGCATTGCTTGAGGTGGGAAGAGAGGATAACTCAAGCTGAACCACTCCACCCCTAGAGCCAACTGCTGTTAAGGATGGGGAAGGAGTCTCTTCTTTTATGTACAAGGCAGTAGTTCAGTTCTCATTAATTTCAATTAGAAGTTGATGAAGTTCTTTGGTTTATTACACTGTCATTTGCACTACATTTTCAGATTGCAGTAAGACATTAAATATTCTCACAGGCAGTAACTGTTCACAGGGGATTTTACTCAGGGCAAGACATGTAATGAAATCCAGCTCATTGTTATTATTAATTATTTGTATTACTTTACTGCTTAGGAGTTGTAGCGATGGATCAAGACCTCATTGCATGATGCACCAAGCCAGAACAAAAAGGCCGTTACTTCCTTAATTGTTACAGATCTAAGGTCCTTCATGGCATAGCCCAGCTTGGGAGCCTGTGTTTGGACTTTCTCCTTTCCAAAAACCCAGCAATGTCCTCTGATGACCCATTCAGATTGCTCACCAGGTGCACAGGCTACCGCACAGTGCCACCGGAGCACCCTTTCTCACCCAGCCAACCCCTGAGGAAGCCCTTGGCCTGAGGCCTAACCCCGCTTACAGCTGCCCCAGAGGACCTTGGCCCACCTCTTGAAGCCTCCTTGGTGCTGAGGAGCGATGGTCTCTCACAGAAGCACCTCCCAGCCCTGTCTACACCACAACAACACAGCTTGAGAAGCAGAAGCTCTCCTATGCAGAGCAAGCACTGAATTATTTTATCGGTGTTGCATGGGATGGCCTCTGGAAGAAAAGGCAGTCATGGTTGGTACTTGGCTTTGCTGTAGAGGATCCGAAAGTCGTTCCAGTTGTATCGGATGGCTTTCCCGAGGCAAAAGAGTGCTACTGGCTCTCCATGCTCTAAAGCTGACGCAAAGGATTCAGGGGAGGCAGGAAAGAATAATGCAGAGGTTACACCCTTAGGCTATCTGTAGACAGTGTATGTTTTAAATGCAGGGGAAAAAAGGTGTGCAGAAAACAGTTGCCAAAACCTTAGCACTTTGCTGTCAGCCACCCACATCCCAGAAGAGAATGCTTCACTGGAGTCATTTTAACAAGCACTGAATGTACACTAAAAACTGCTCATTCCTCTGTCAGAAACACCAAGAGCTCCTAAATGTTAATCTGACCGCTGGGTGACTCGGAGCACATGGCACCTTTTGAGCCCCAACACCGGAGAAAAGCTTGAATGAAGGACCTATGAAAAGATGGGGGAACTTCGTGAGCATTCCCTGCTAGTAAAACTGGGAATTCGGCAGTTTTACGAGTTAAGACCTTTCAAAAGTATTTCTGAAAGTGTAGACTCCAGATGTGCTGGGATATGGACACAGGGAGACAGTGGATTTATTCAA
Organism: Tragopan temminckii; assembly: GCA_028571105.1. Classification (NCBI taxonomy): domain Eukaryota; kingdom Metazoa; phylum Chordata; class Aves; order Galliformes; family Phasianidae; genus Tragopan; species Tragopan temminckii. Next base: position 66,358,911 of record JAOWBP010001760.1, on the reverse strand, counting down.
ACCATCTCTATCTGGCCTGGAGGCTTCTCTCGTGTTGTGGTGTCTGATTATACAAAAGCACTTTGGAAGTCTCATCTTCTCACAGACTGAAAGAAGGCAGTACAGTGGTTTATAGCAATGGAGACTCTCTTTTGACATATACTGTGAATTTAAAAGGCCATTCAATAAGAGGAGCAGGCAGATAAAATATGTAGTTATGTACAAGAACATAAAAGGCATTCAGAGAATTACAAAATTTACCATGCCTCTGACAGCCTATGATTGATTCTAATAAATACAACAAAATTGCAGATATGAGATTTCATTATTAAACAAATGAGAGACATACAATCAATAGCAATAAGAAAATAAGAAAGAATCAGAATTTTTTTCAAATAGTTCAATACCTCTTCAGTCATGTCATGCCACAGACTTGGTTGATAAATGCAAAAATGCCAATTTAGGTTACAAAATATATGTATATACAAGGAATTTCAATAATTACCAATTATACTTCTGCACAACTGCAACTAAAATCGTAAATGATAAAACCAGTTAACTGGTCGATCTCAGGCATCAGTGTGCAGAGGGAATCATTGCCAAGGAAGTGCATTTGCAGTGCGTTGCCACATCTCTTCAAGTTATTCAACTTTTATCAGTGAGCTGGAAGGAAATACAATAATGCTGATAAAGTTTGCCAATAAAGCAAAAATTGGAGGACTGCTAAATAACAAAAATGACCGTTCTTCCCTCCAGCAGATGTGAGCACAAGAAAGCAAAGAGAATTCATTTACAGTGAAGTCAAATAGCTACATACTTGGGAAAAGAACATCATTTGTGCTTGTGGGAGCAGAGATTATGTCCTGGGGAAAAGAAAAGAAGTTGAGGAGTCACAGTTAACAGTGAACCAATCATGAAGCTTCAGCATATGGTGATGGCTTAAAGGGCTCACATGATCTTTGAATGCATAGGGGATGGCATGCTGAGTAAGAGCAGGGGGCTTCTATGAGCTCTGCATTTGACACTGTTTACTTGAAAGATAACATTTCTGGCTTCAACGGAAGCAGTGGGAAATTGTTGCTCATCACATCAGTCCTGTGTCCTCATGTTAGCTGGGTGCAAAAGGCATTAGGCCTGTCCATGTGAAAAACAGCAGGGCTAATAACAATATGTTGGATCTATAGGTCCCATTAAATATCACCGATACATGGGATTATGATATATTGGAGTACATTTAATTATTTAATTACACACCTAATTATGATATATTTGTGTAATTGTCATAAAATTTTAATAAAGCTCCTAATCAAATTACCAGATCTTTGGAACTGCAGCTACATTTTCATTAGTGTTTTGGGCAAACCACTATAATCAATTATTAATAATTATTATTTATTATTAAGAGAAAGCACAGAACACATGCCTGGGTCCTATCTCCCTTAGTTTTGAAGATACTCTCATCCATGTTCTATCATATCTCAGAATCACCTCTAATAATGACTCTAGCAGACACCTGCACCAATCTACCTCTGCCTGACAAGCCCCTAAGGAGAGAACCATACAAACCTGGGGGGTGAAAGGACAGTAAGGGACTGGGTAGCCTGCAATTCCAGAGGAGATAAAGGCAGCTTGCCTAGTTTAGCTTCCTGAAGCAAAGCGGTAGTTGTCCATTGCAGAAATACCTTGTAGGTAGTGGAGAACCAAATAAGAACTATCAGGGTAATTTTGGAAGTCAGAGGCTTTTTCATCACTGAAGCAGCGAGAACAGCTGGGTAGAAAGAAGCACAGGGCACAAAAGCCAACCTATGATAAGACTGAGCTAAATCAGATTAAGTCAAAGATTATATGACGTAATTTCTTGTCTGAGCTGAGGACTGGTTTGTCGATCAAAAGGTTCCCTTCTGCTCCTATGCTGTTATGCTGAAATAGGAGGTTAGGAGCAAATGCACCTGGAGGTTATATGGGCGCTATTCAAAGATCATAACAAGGAATAGAAGAGAAAATTTCTGGTAAAAATAAATGAAAGATGTTTAGGAGACCAGAGCGCTATTGGGTTTTGCATGACTGCAGTGGGGCACAGTGTCAGATTGAGGTGGAGTGGAGAATCTCTAAAAAGCAGAAGACTTGAGAAGATAAAAATGTACAACATTGGTGCTGCTTTGAGGCTTCTCAAATGCATGCACTGATTCTCATTGTTGTTTTCTTTTCTGCACAGAAAGCACAAACTGCAGGTAGCTTATAAGTGGTGGAGGGCCCAGAGACAGGAGCAAATGCCTTTAGGAGACCTCTGAGTTTGAAGCAGGCTGTATGTGGGACAAACCTCCAGCAAGAGGTGTGCAAAGAGTGTGCTGGTAGGAAGGTAGGAAGGAAAGTAACCTCATCTGCTCTCGAGGCTGCCTTGAGGGTGCAGCCCCAGCCTTAACTTTTCTTAAGCACCAAAATTCTCTATGCTGGTTTGTCCTAGAGGGGCTTGAAGCCTGTGAGGTGTCCAGGGTCTCCAGTGCTGTAGCTGAGCCCCTTGAGTAGGCTCAATGCCCACATCAGGGAGCTTCATGAGAAAGAGAAGATGCCTCACGCCCTAAGCAGTGAGTCAGCACAGGAGTTGACCTCAAGCTTAGGTTTGGCTTGCAGCCACCTTCTCCTTCACTAGGTCAGTGTCTGTGATTGCCTCTTTCACTACTTTCAATTTTTGATGACCAGGAGCCCACTCAGCTCCTGAAGAGTCACTATGTGAGGTAAACCTCATTTTGTGTACAACACATACAGGCCCCCCACACACTGCTCCAGCCATGTGGCCTGGCTTGCTTGGGAGTATTTTGGGACCGCTGCTTGCCCCGCAGATCAGCTGCCTGAGTGCCCTTAGACCACCTTTAGAGCAAAGTGTTTGCTTTAAAGTCAAAGGTTTTGAAACAAAGTAGATGAGAACATCTGAGACCAGTAGGTAACTAATTTCCTTCATATTTAGGTTGTCCTTCACTAGAATGATCTTACTTCTGAGATGTCTTGGTCCTTCGAGAGGAAGAAACTCTCAGAAAGGGTTACAAACATTCCTAAGTTAGTTAGTACTTCCCTGGGCACATCACTGTTCTTGCCACGCAGGGGCAGAAGAAACACAGGTACAAGAACTTAGGGTTAGAGAGGCTGCCACTTGCCATGCTGGCTTCCATGTGACGATAGATTAAAACACAGCACCCCAAGTCTGAAACGGGACCAGATGTGTCTACCTACAGAGTAGCTGAGCTTCCTTCAGGTACCTGAGCCAGAACTTCTAAGCAGCCCTAAGATCAGATTCAGTGTGCTCATTTCCATTCTGCAAGACAGAGATGCTGATAACACAGATTTATTTCACTGACTACTTGTATTAAGCCTATCTCATGCAGCATTCAGTGTACAGCATGAACTAGCTCCAAACTCAGAGTCATAGTAGCAGAGACTTGAAATATTTTCCTGAGCAATCCAAACCACAAATTGTCATCTCCTGTCAGGAAAACAAAGATATTACTGAACAAAATGATTACAAGATAGGATATGTATTTTGAACCTTCATTATTTTATCATGTATTTTTGTTTCTTAAATCTACTTTCCATTTCTTACAGACCTCCTTCTTCAAATTTTCAAGGTTTTCTCTATAACAACAGGTTTTAAAATTATAGCTAAAAATCTCATGGGAATTATGAGACTCGGTGGCCCTGAAATGAAATGAACTCCCTGAGGTTCAGTATCACTGATGTAAACATGCCTGCCATAGAAGTCTATCCAAATAAACATGAAGTCTGGGAGAAATAAATTTTCTTCTGACTGGGTTTTAATTACGTAACTTGGAAAAAAAAAAACCAAGACATTTTATAACATTCTAGAGGAGATTTCATGTTCTCAGTGTGTTGCAATGAAGTTGCAAGCTTTCGTACGTAGAGGCATAACACAGAACCTCACCAGTGTAAGGTTATGTTGAGTCTACTGAGTATCAGAGCCAACCTAGAGGTTTAATCTGCTGGGTGTTATAAAAATCTCCTGTGCAGGGATGGAAGAAGAGAGAAGTGATGGGTTGGTGAAATTCACAGGATTCCACACTTAGGCACTTCTGCTAGGCTCCATTCTATTACAGCTGTCACTGCCACCCTTGAGTGCTTCATGGTGCCTACAAAAGTCTTTGCAAGCCATCAAAGGATGGGTTTACTTTCCTCATATGAGCTCTTCCTCTTCCTTCAGGTCAGCCCTCTCTCTCTGCCTGTACCAGTCAGTCTGCCAGCTCCCACTGTAGGGTATAGGTACATTTCGAGGCAGCAAAAGATGTGATGAGCGCAGTTAAAGATCTGGGTCATGATCTGCAAACTCACTGAACAGTCCCTTGTCATCTGCAATGGTAGAGGACAGGCTCCCTGGAGCTCTGCAGTTAATTAACCTCATAAGTATAAAATATGAACCCACATTATCAGGATCATACTGATGCAATTGCACAGAGCAACATATAAACAATCATAAATAAGGAGCAAGAGAGAAGGTAAGCATCCAAATGACCATTTTGTTGGATGCCCCTTCATCTCCATGAAATTACAACAGTTATCTGGACAAATGAGATGCATCCAGTTCTAAAATTAATCACTCTTTTTTTCTTCTTTCCCTTTTTTTCCCTCTGCAGGGAAGACATTTATTTACACAATTATCCTGCTTACATCACCATGGACCATACATTGCCTCAAGCTGGGACAGGAAAAAGTCAGAAGCAGAAAAAAACGATTAAGAAATCTAACAGCAACTTTCTTCGTTCTAGAAAACAACTCACATCACCTCTCCACCTCTTAATGCTGAATGCTTTTAGCATCACTTTATCAAGCAAAATGACCACACAGCCACATCCTCTCAGATATAGCTTATGAAAATGAAGAAGGAAAAAAAATAGTAAAAAAAACTGTGTGTGAAAAAAAGATGATAGATGTGGCTCCAAAAACATCACTTCTGCTGTAAAGCAGAAAACTGTAGGAGAGGAGTACCCAATCTCTCTCTATAGGCCCAGTGACCAGCCATACTGTATGAGAAAACCTGCACCTCTAAGACCACACTGTGAAAATGATGGCTTATGTATCATGACCTTTGTGGCTCGAAGCTGAGCCTTCCAGTTCTTCTAAACCCTTTGTGAGTAAGACACTGCTCAGCATTGCAGAGCATACTCATCTTCCAACATTTATCTTGGTGATTAAGGCCATCATAGCCAAGGCCTACAAGTCCATAAAGAGGCATCTTTTATGTCAGATATTTGTGTATGGTAGATGATGTGTGGTAGAACACAGCACACAAAAAATATTCAACAAATGGACCTAAAATGCCCGGTGTGGACAAACCTCATTAGCAGAGTGTGCAGACATCTAAGCAGACTTTAGGGAAGTCAATGGTGCCCTCTAAAGGAAACTCATGTGACATACAAGAGTTCTTGACAGTTGAATGCACTGCCCATATGGCCACTATATGATCCATAGACTATTTCAGAGTGGCAATTTAATTAATAAGCTGACAAAATACAGAGTCCTTCATATTGCTTCTGAATCTGAGAAAGGCAGCCTGTGTAAGGTTCACTGGTTTGGGTTTTTTTCATTCTCAAACATTTCCTGTCCAGGGTAAGAAAGTGTTTTCATCCCAAAACACACATAAATGTTATTGGGAGCATGACCCCAGATCACAGCTCAAGAAAGAAAGCTGCATCAAACAGGCTCACAAAAGCGAGAGTGTGCCAGAACGTATTTCATAAAGCATTATCCAGACCTAAATAACACAGAACAGCAGCAGGTACATGCCTAGGAATGAGAGGTGTAAGTAAATGAGCACCAGGGAGGAAACAGAGCTCTGTAGGCAGTGTTTTGCATCAGTTTTACCCATCATGAGTTTGCAGCTTATGAAGCGCTTACAAAATTCAACATATTCTCTTTCTAGAAATATGAAGTACCATGGACAATATGTTTCAAACTTCCACTATTTACAACTTCGAACTGTATTTAAACAGAACTCTCAGTAACAGCAAATCTAAAGATGACAAGTTTTGCTGTAAGGAACTACAGAGGCAACGCTCAAATTCTGAGCCATGAGCTCCAACTGAGTGCCACAGCCAAGGGCTGTCATTGGGCCAAACAGGGGAAGAGCTCCTGAACTCTGAAGTCCAAATCTGCAGATCTTATATCATAGAATCACCTGGGTTGAAAAGGACCACAATGATCATGTAGTTTCAACCCTCCTGCTATGTGCAGAGTCGCCAACCACTAGACCAGGGGTTTAAGAGAATTTCAGGGTGACAACAATCTGATGCCCAGAAAGATTCATCCTACTTCAAATTCAATAGGCACTGCAACACTCGGCTCCTCAGAAAATCAGGACCATTTGTTGATTGCCACTCATTAAAATGAGGATTTACTGTGTTAGGCTTTGGATGAACTCTAGACCTCAGAGTGCAATTTATAATTGAGAAGAATATGGAAATATTAATATTGCATTTAATCAAATATTTCTAGTGAATGCTGTAAATGTTGCTCACGCTACGTAAATAGTGGATATTTTTCCTGGATTGAAGGATGCTGCGATTTATCAGCTTGAGCAAAACTGCATCCTGTGCCATTATATGTGGTGGAGTCAGTGAAAACAAAATCCATAAAAAAAAAAAGATCAGAAGACATGAGAGTACTCTTAAGAAAACATTTAATCCTACATTTGTGCATTTCTTTGATAGAAGAACACATTGCAACTCATTCCAGGATAGGAAACTGAGTGAATGCCTTTTGCATTCCAGTATTTCAGATTCAGACAGAGGATGCCTATACATACATACAAATGGAGCAGTGCCATCTAATGAACGAGAACTCAGACATTTTTAGTCTAACTTCTGCCAGCAATGACGCAGAGAAAGGCTTTGTGCCTCTCATTTTCTCAAGGTTTCCACATGGGTGCCATGAGGCCAATAGGTTCAGAGAACACTCAGAGACAAACTTCCAGTGAAACCCAGGCACTGTGGTGTTGTTATTCTGTAAGATGGCTTACGAGACAAAGAAAGCTATGTACCAAGCAAACAAACAAATGACTGCTGATTAAATAAGAATCGTGCCCCAGGACCCAGATGCTTGGTTCACACAGCCAGTTTAAGGTTTAGTTTCAGGAGAACTTAAACCCACATTTAGCTTTATAGCTACAGAAAGGTCAGGTACAGGAATTCAGTTAGTGCCCTTTGACAATCCAAACATCATTTCTTCATGTTGACTACTAGTAATTGACTGATCTTTAGTGAATTACAGAAGGTGGGTTATCCATCCTTGCCATGAGAATTACTAAGCAAAGCCAAAAACTTTTTAGAAGCTCTGCAAAACACAGCAGCATGTATTTTGAGTCCTACAAACTCTCACGATACCACAGTGAACAGTAAAGGAAACATTTAAGACTGGTATAAGTGGAAAACGAAGAGAAAGGTCTGGGACGTGGGAGCAGCAGATGGTTCAGCAGAAAGGTTGTAAGAGCAGCTCCCGCATCAACAGCTGATAGAGATCCTGTCACAGCAATATGCAGCTTTTCAGGTTACTGGGAATACGAGGGCAGTCTATACCCAGGCTAAAACAAAGACTTAAGTTATTAAGGGGTGATGGTGGGCAGATGAAGACCAGCTTGGAGCTCTTGGCAGCTCAAAGAAAGTGAGAAAGGACACAGAAGATCCTAACAACTCTCAGAAGTGAGACTGGAAGAGCACCAAGGGGCATTTCCAAACCCCATTGCCTTCCACAGCCCAAGCAGTGACCAGGGAATGCAAGGCCGTCCTAGCAGGCAAGCCTCATGCTCTGGGCTGCTGCAAGGATCCCTGAAAGGCCAGCTGGGTATAAGAGTCCTGGCACCCAGCCAGCAGACAAGGCTACTTCAACACATCCCTGTTAGTGTTTGTATGTGGTAGTACAGACAAAACCAGTTTTGAACCATCACAACCCCTTCTTACGAGGCCTTCCAATGTTACTTCAACCCACAGGTGAGAAGAGACACATGGCTGGTAGGAAGTCATAGAGCAAGGAAGGAAACCCAGAGAACAGACGAAGTGAAGGGAGTTGAGGGAGAAGATAACTGTTGTGCTTAGGTGAAGTAACAGCCAAAGCCAGAGAGAGCGAATGATGGTCAACAGGGAGGAAAGTCACAGCCATAGCAGCATGAGTTTATGAGAGTGAAAGAAGAATAAGGGTTCTGGGGCAGTGGGAAGATTCACAGAAGTGACAGGAAAAGGTCCTTAAGTCAAGGTTAGAGCAAGATGTTTCAGAAAACAGGAACCTGGAGAAAAGTCTTATAGGCACAGGAGGGATATTGCCTTACTGTGGCAAGAAAGAGTTGAGTTAGCATTTGTGCCCTAAATACGACGCTCTCGTATTCAAGAGCAGATGGCCACACAGGAGGTATCTGAGGCAACTTTGTCTAAGTAGCATGGAACAGCTTTGTGCAAAGGACTTTATTAAAGGAGCATTAATACCAGTGAGACATGGGAAGGATGGCAGAATCACAGAAGGACATAGGCTGGGACCTCTACAGTCCATCTGGTCCAACCTGCTGCTCAGAGTCAAGAAATAATACATGAGAGGTGAAAAATTCCCTTGTGCCTTCACAGATACAAGGTTAAGCCATACCTACAGGCCAAGTCAAACCTATCCTTGGTTTTCTGTGGCTGATGTTTCCCTCTGAGAGCAATGGTCATATATTGGTGGAATCGCTACTGTCTGCATTCTTTGCTGCAGAGCATAGTTTTTGACTATCAAAGCAAACGCACACAACAGTCAGTCTGTGGCTCACTCCAAACACACACACGCACACACACACACACCAATTGCAAAGACATGAACCTACATTTCAAACTGGCTGGTGCTGGACCAAGTGAGCCATACCTGTGAGAGGTATCCTAGCAACTCCTGGCAGCCAGAGGTCCTGGCTGACAGTGCACACTGATGCAATTGTTCTCCTGCTGACATCAAAACTTTGCAGTTAATCAAAGACAGAATTCAAAACAGGAGATATGATAAATATGATCCAGCAAAAGAAAATTTTATAAACGAGCAAAGTCACTCAGGGCATCTCTTAATGTTGTCGTATCAGGACAAGAGAAGATCAGACTTCATGAAGCCATGTAGCTTGGGGAACAAAACCTCCCTTCCTGCAG
>JAOWBP010001760.1:66335277-66349674 GCA_028571105.1 Tragopan temminckii | reverse complement strand
TCTACTCCTAACACGCCAGATCAGATATTCATCCATAACCCCCGACAGAGCTAATAGACTCCGGGTAGCAGAATTAGAGCTTCTGTCTTGGCAGCAGCAATGAACCTGAGGCTACCAGGTAGCCTAAAGCACATCCTCTCCAAACTTCCTCACTTAGAAGCATTATAGATTTGCAATTAACCTCTTTAGGCATGTATGCAATAGGCAAAGCAAAATTAGAAAAACAGAATTTATCAGAGTTCTAAAAAATCACTTTCTTTGATTCCTTAACTAGCATAAAGACACTGCTTTCAAGCCTTTCCAGCTCACTATCCTCATCTCTGCAGCGTTCTTCAGGCTTCACTTCAGGGTTGTAGATTGTAGGAGGACTTGGGATGCCCTTCACATCCCTTCTGCATTACAGATGCAAGATTACTGTGCCCTTCCCTCCACCCTATTCAGAAAGTCTTCTCACATAAAATTTCCTTTTTTCCTGTCAGGTGTGTCCTAAAGCAACATGCACACGATATGGAAGTCAAGATCAGGGGTAAAAAGAACTAATGTACACTGATGAACCCAATCACAATGTCTATAGACCCTTTTAAGACCTTGCAGAAGTTGCTTTCAAACAGTGGAAAACTGTTACTTCTCAACATCAGAGATCCTGCTTGCACATGTTGGGAAGGATCCAAAAATTCCACCCTCCTGCTCCCTCCAAGCCCCAAGTGCTTGATTTATACTTCTTAACTGTAATAGCATTTACACACGAGTAATACTAAAACTGTAAACACAGCAAGAAAAGACAATAAGCTGTAGAGACAGCAAGCAAACGGGGAAAACAAAAAATATACCTGTGGCACCGTTCCCAGCAGATTAATTTATTTTCACCTTCCTAGAGGATATACCTTTTTGTGCAAGCCAGCACAATGTTTGCTTCAGGAAAGGTCTGCTAACAGAATGTGGATACTTGTGAACTTAAGAGGAGGCTGATAGCATGAAGCAACTTAGAAAATATACATTTACAATTGAAATAGCAGAGCACAACAGTTCAGCATGATTATTAGGATTTGCCAGATGTTAATGGGTCACTGTGCAAACAAACCAACCAACCCTCCGTACACTACGTGTTCCTTGATAACCACAGCAGCTACGTCATTGTTTTGTGTCCTGCAATCCTCAGCCACAGGAAACAAAAGCAAACAGCCACAGCAATATCTTCATGAACACAGCCCCTTAGTCTTGAAGGGCAGCACTCATCCACAATTAAGACAAGAAAGTCACAAGATAAATAACCACTGGCTTGCATACACTTAACATGCTTACAAGCTGACTTCTGCCTCTCAGAATGAACATTGTATATCCCCAAACAAGTAACTGAGGAAGAATAACACAGACAGTTAAACTCACTCCTTCTGGTCAGAGTTAAACTTATATTCTAACTCACAGTAAGTAAAATGAATGAGCTAAACTCTATAATATTATAATCAACATAAGCAGGCTTGCACTGTAAGCACACAGGTGAACATGGGTTGCTTTTCACTTCAGCCTGATTAAAGAGAATGGTCCCACACACACCCAGTCTGAATCTGTGACTAATTTTCTTTCTGAATGGAAGAGCAAAGAAAGTTATTGCATGATGCAAACACCAGCCTTTCTTTTCGGAAAAGCCATTGTTTCCACAGAAATCTTGATTCAAAGCATCTTGAAATCATAATAATCCCCCTCTGTATTTTAGTATGTTTTAAATCAGGCTCATAGGGAGCATATCAGAGAAGCATTTAAAAATCTGCCACTCTAGTAAAGAATGATGGCCTTCATGCAATTATCTGGAACGCCTCTGCTATATACTTCACTGCTTACAATTCCAATTTATGTACATGCACCATGCAGTGAATTACATGACTAGCAATGTCACTACCAAACCCACTTTCATTCCCCTTCCCCGCATCAGTAACACAATATAAAAAGTCAAAACTTTTTGTTAAAGATGATCTCCACGTACAAATTTTACTTAACTGTTTTAATAAAAGCATTTTGTTAAAAAAACAACTTACTAATGATTGGAATTTTATGTAGAAAATTCAAAAATTACAAAAAATGGCGTTATATAATAAATATAACCTGAAAATATTGGACAATCTGGACAAGTTTGTTATTAAGATCTCCAGAAAACCCATGCAGAAAAGAGATCAGCTGATCCTGAGTTAGTTGTATTTCTGTTGAGGTTCTTCTGAGATAACACAATTGCAGTGCAGAATATTGTCTTTCTACCTGAGGCTTTGTGCAAGTTAAGTCTCTTCTATCAATTTCATGACACTGATGTTACATACACCTTTTCCTGATACAGTTTACAGGCTCTTTGAATGCCTGAGAAAGCAAACTGAAGCTTAAAAGAAATAAACCAAACTAGAAGCAGTGTATGGTGAGCAGCCTACAGGTAACAAAATACTTCCTACACTGGCTAGCCAGAGATGCACACCTACTAGCTGCCCTGAATGCCAGCACTGCCACTTAAAAGCTTGTTGCTTTCCCAGTCAGCTAACTGTCATAAATAATTCTCCTTTGTGGGAAGTATGTTTTTACTGATCTATTACAGATCACTCATAGGTCTCAGTAATCAGGAGAGTGATAGCAAGAGAAAGACTGTGTGCAAAAGCCATCAAGAGAGCACAAAGGGTCTATGAGTGCATGTAGGTGAAGGGTGTGCATGAGTGTAAGCCTTTGTAACACCTTCCCTTCATACAGCATCCCTACAAGCACTGCACTGACAAGCCTCTGGCACCCCGAGCCACAGCTGCACAAGTTAGATGGTGCCATGTAGCAACAGGGACCACTAATCTGGAGCAAAGGTAGGGGCAAGAGCATCTTCTCTGACTTAAGTGGAAAGCTAGTAGCTATCTGACCTATCAGCAAGTCCCTCAGGACAACTTCACTGTCTTACTGCCAAAATAGTTACTGCCAGACCTCCAAGGCCTGTATTTAGATGTTACTTTTTAAAACAAATTTCCTGCACGTATGTTAGGCTGTTCTATCAGAGCACATCTTTCCTCTATACAAATACATCCATTTAAGTAAATTACTCCTTCATAAGGCTTTACATCTGAAATATCTCAAATCTGTATCTAATAAATATTACGTGAAAATATTTATTCAGTGTTTACATATGAAAAATATAAAATAAGATCACTGTAAGACTACTTCTTCAATTTCATCTTCTAAAGAACCCAGGGTTTTAAAAGCTGGCTTGCTTCCAGTGTGTGGCAGACGGTGTCTGTTTAGGTTTCTTCCTTCACTGAAAAGATCGTTGTCTTCTTTTACTTTGATTTTACTGTTTTTATCAAGAAGGGCATTACTTGGTTCCCAATCTATGTCAAAAGGTATCATATCCTTACTTTTAGGGAGGAGGATGGTACTGGCACTGCTTCCGAAGAGTTGTTCCATTAAATTGGACTTCTTTTCTTTCTTACTATGGAAATCTGCATTTTCCTTCACGTTTTCTTCTAAAGAGTCAACTTTTTGATTAAGCCAACTTGGTCTCCCTGATACTTTTCCAAAGGAAGGTACATAACTACCAAACGTTAACTCATTACTTAAATCTACAGTCCTTAAATTTCGCTGCTTCTGCCCTTGTGCTCTTATGGCATCCTCCTGGCTGTCCTCTTGGGGAAATCCATTTGTAACCTTTCCTGGAATTTCAAAGAATTGACCACTTTTTTCTTTCTTCTCTGGAGAATCAGATTTTCTCAACGTGTTTATGAACACTGTTTGGGAAGCAAGTTTCACGTTCATTACATTTTGAGTTTCTCTATCAATTTCATGCATTTTGGCAAGCAGAAATTCACTTTTTCGCTGTTCTTCCAGTATTTCAGTACTTTCTGTCTCTATTTCAGGTTTGTGTGTTTCTGTTTCCATCTTTGTTTTATCTTCTTTATCCAATAAAAAGCTGCTTTCTTTTTTCATTTTGTCACATTCTTCCCTTTCCCATTCTGTAGGAAGTTTAAACATTAGTTACAATGTCTTAGTCTTAAGCTGCTTTTATAAGAATATTTTGAAGACAGTGCAAGCAAAAGCCATTGAGTATGCAATATGTTCTTTTATGCACAGTGTGGTATTCCCATTGTAAGAAAAATTATTCAAAAAATTACAACTAAATCCACTACATTCTCTGCTGAGATACAAAGGTATGCCATCATTTTTATAAAAGGATTAGGAATTTTTCCACATTTTAGAACATCAGGGGAAATTCATTTCTGCCAATTGCCTTCTTATTTCTTGGCTTTGAAGAAAAATTAATAATCCACCACTGATTTTAATAGTTCCAAATTGCACTTTGGTTTTCTTTGTCAGCACCACAGACACTGGGATATACATATTTTACTGTAAAGGGAACCAATCCTGTAAAGCTATCAGGCAACAAAATCACAGATAGTCATTACTGTTTTCAAGTTGTGCATGACTTTAAACATACCTGCTGCATAAGGCACTTTCACACAAGGGTCTCATGTGCCATTATATGAATACAATGAGAGAGCCTGTGCTAATACCAAATAGCAATTTGCATAAATAAAGGGGCATGTGAGGTGCAACACAGTAATTAAACTATTAACATGTGCAAATGTTTATGTGTACAAGAAAAAGAAAGCTTCTAAGAATTTATCTTTTCAAAATATTTTTTGAAAATATTTTTCTAGCAAGACACAATAGACACGTTAGGTCAAAAGCTGAATATAATTACTTGGCCTATTCAGCACATTGACATTCCCTTTTGAACTCTTAATTCAAACTGCTGATTGATATTTTCACAAAGTTCCACGCTATCTAAATCAAGCTTACAGAAATAACTCTAACAGTTCAGTTTATATGTATCTTCAATCACATTGCATTTGAAATATCACAACAAGTAAAGTAGCTACCTTTCTGTATGCAAGGCAGGGAAAATATCAGCTTATACAATAGGAAAACATGGCCAAAATCATCTTAGACAGGTAACAGAGCAAATTCTTGGTCTGCTTAAGCTGTGCAACAATGTGAGTGGAAGTAGGGGAATTTATGTAGAATTTCGTTAAAAGCAGCTGTAGTTCTTTAAATTTCTTCCTTGTCATCTACAGTAACTGCTTCTGTTAACTATAATCATTGAAAGAGTATTTTAACATGACAGGATGTGGTTTGTCTATAGAAATCTTATAAATGTAAGCCACTAGTATGTTTTGAAAGCCAAACAAATAAAGAAAAAGCAATATTAAGATGTAAGGATGAAAACTGATATTTCTTAAATAGCCACACTAAATGATTCACACAAGTAAGAAGATAAGTTACTATCTTCAATGATACGGTTGGACTGGATGATCTTGTAAGTCTTTTCCAACCTTGGTGTTTCTGTGATTCTGTGATGTAAGTGAAGCAAGTACTGAAAAAAAGGCCTTATTAAGGACAGCAGATTTGTGCTATAGACAATAGTTTGCTACTGTTACCTTAATAACATCTAGCAAATCAGAGATAATGTCAGCATTTACTTGCTATGTCATCTTTGTTCTGTGAAGCAAAATCTCTCAGACTTCAATATTTTTTGCTGCTACATACTTAATCACATCTGAGTACAAGATTCAGATTACTCTATGTTCCATTTTTCTTTCTGATCTCTTTGCATAACATAATTGAAAATAATTTTCCACTATAGTGATCTCTGCAAAATCATTTTGCTCTTCTCACAAAAAAAAAAAAACCTAGCAGTCTCACTTGCTTAGTATTCTGTGTTGCATTTTCCAGCTTTCAGCTGCCCATTTTCTTACCATCATGTAGCTTTTGAAACCTCTCCTCTGAAGTCTGTAGTTTCTGAACACATTTCAGTTTCTCTTCCTTTTCTCTGTCTTGCTCTTGTTTTAGATCTTCTTGCTCTTTCCATTCTTTGTTTTGAGGCTCTTTTTCCTGAAACAAATTGATACAGTAACAAACTGATGCAGAAAAATAATCAAACAAACAATATCATACAATCTTCTACTTCCTTCCGAAATTATGTTCTCTACTGCTAATCGTAAAAATGAGCAAGACATCTAAGCCAAGCCAACTCTGACAGCTCAGGGATTTGGCCTTATTATCTAAACACCTTTAACATTCATCTGAAACAAAACTAACAACCGATTCTTTTCAGTATTACACATTTCAGGAACACTGCTGCTTCAATGTCTGTCATAAAATAAAATTGTCACTGTGTTAGTTTTCTTGAAAACTCGGTAACTGACTTTAATAGAAGCCAGACCCCACTCCATTTTTGTTTTAGCAAACAAGCAATTAGTTACCACAACCTGACTTCTTACTGAAGTGAGTAGGATGCAGATTCAGACAGTTTCACAACAGTACTTAAAGTTATGGAGTATCAAGTAACCAACAATGAAAGAGAAAGGTTCATTCCTGGGTTAAAAATCAGCTAATAAGTATATATACACAAACATTTAAAGGGAAATACGCTTGAACAGATATTAATGTCAGCAGTAAAAGAATCACTAACATAAAAGCAAGGAAGAGAAAGGCAGCCTAATCCAACAAGTGGATGCTAATCTTGAGGCTTGTGCCTATTTCTCTAAGAAAGTGTATTTTACTTTATACAGGAGTTTATTTTACTCTAAGTGAAATAGACTACCCAACTTTAAATTACATTACTTAAAGCAACAACCAGATTCCACAAGCTCTGCTTGTACCTCCTGTGTGGTTACGGAACTCACACACTGAAGTGCTGGAAAATACATGCATTAAACTATATCCATACTCTCAAAAAAGATTCTCGAATAGAATGCATGAACGAAGGAGCCAGCCATGAAAATACTTCCATCCTATCAGGAAGCCAGTCAAGACCATCATGAGAGTATTATTTCTTACAGGTAGTCCTAGCCTTATGGAAGGAAAGTGCATCAAATTCATACCAGAACCCGTCTAATTTTACCTTACAAATCTCTAATTCTAGCCTGAGCTCACGGAAGCATTAGAAATACTTCTAATTGTACCATGATTACAGGAAACAGGAGAAAAAAAAAAACAGCAAAAAAATCCAACCACATTCACAAAGCTGGATAAACGACAGAAGGAATACCAGTACTCTGACAATAAGAGGAAGCATTAGATTTATGGGTTGTGGAATAAATTTGCAAAGTAAAAGAAACCATAATTAAGACCAAAACAAAAAGAAAGACAAAGCAGACAGCACTGCGACAACAGACTGCTCAAATACGCTTTAGAAGAAAAAGAGAACAAAATAAAGTCTTGAAAACTTCAAAAAAATGGCAGTGGCAGAAAAAGAAACAGGTAGAGTTAGTGGCTATCAGTAAGACACAGAATATGGTGAATTGTCACAAAAAAATGGCCCACTATTTCTGGAAGGGCAGAGTTTCTCTTAAAGACCAGAATGTTGTCTAAATTATATTTTCTGTATACTTCTATATTTTTCCTAAAAAGCAAGCTGTGCATTCAATATTCAGTCTGACAGGTGAATTATGTGAAGAAAGTCTCAAATATTTTCTTTTAAGTGAAACTCACTATTCTGGAAAGAATCCTCTCTTGCTTATCTACTGCGTCACCACAGACAAATTCTGATTCTGGAGGAAGTTCTACAGAGGAGAAGCATCCATTGGTCTGTACTCCTTTTGTGAGCTGTGCTCCTTTTTTGATATTTTGGTTGTTGGCTGTAGAAAATAAAAACAAAACATACCTTCACTTTAAAATATTCCACTGTGTATCTATCCCTGATTTTGAAGTATTTGCAAGTATGGTAGTGGAAAGTGTTGACAAATTTCACATAACTGTTTCCAGCACCTGTTACACGCTAAATAAAAAAAAAAAATACACAAAAAAACCACAAACAAAATCAACCAACCAAACCAAAAAAAACCCCAACCCACATGTAAAAAAATATCTACAAGAAGAAAAAGTAAAGCTACTTATAAAATCATCACTGCATACTGATTATCTGTTAATAAAATCAGCCACAAAATATCTGTTTTCATCTTCTTGCTTGTCACTGAATTCAAAGAATTCATATTCAGAGAAGTAAACTAAGTTAAAATACACTTGCTCATATCTTAAAAGCACATAAACTTATTTCGATTAAATAACATATTTTAATACCTGAACTCAAAAATTGATTAAATAGTAGAATATCTACACTAAAACGAGATGGATAGATAAATAATAAAGTGCTTGAAATGTTGGCATTAACTATTTAAAACAGTGCCAGAAATTCCTACTTCAGACAAATAGATTCTACTGATCCACCAAAGACTGTCTGAGTACACACACAGACATACACACATAAATGTATATTTATGCTTGTAGCATAAGGCTTGCGGCTGCCTTGTCACTCCCGAAGAAAATCACTACAGTGATGCTTTTAGAAGATGATGTTCTGGGACATATGTACTCCAATGTAAAGTGTACCGCAGCCAATCTGACAACATTAATTTGAATTGGGGAGAATTATAAATAAAAAGCATTCCCAAAATACAGCAGTGACATTTCATGTTTTCAGTCTTAGTTCACTGTCATGTAGACATCTACAATCTACTAGAAATGTTACTGAACAATCTTCTGGTCCTCCTTCATCAAGGAATATATATGATACGAAACACATTAACAACATGGAGGAAATCTGAGGTTCTAGTTCTGCTGCAGTTACAGGACAGTCATCCTGTGCCTTTCTTTTGTAATGATTGCCATGTAGGAAGCAATGCAAAAAAATTAAGTCTTCTCAGACAAGCAGTGATAGGGTCAGCATGGTATAAACCTGGTAAAGTCTAACGTCAAAGTAGCGGTACTAATTTTTTGCCTTTACTACTTTGTTACCTTTCTTTCTTTGAATAACATCCATGCCTTTTCTCGGTGATACCTTCAGCATACGATTAGCATATATATTTTTTGCATCAAGTTCTCTTTCTTTTTCCTGTAAAGGAAAGAGACGTAGCAGAAGGAGTTAGTAATGTTTCATTCACTGGCGGTAAATTAAAATAAAAAAAATACACATTGTAAATGGAATTTAAGTAAGGGCATCAACAGTTCTGTCCAATTTTCAAGGAGAACAATCACATTCCTAGCTTCTCTTATGCTCAAAAATTCAAATAGAACTCTACTCGTAAATCTCATTAGCAAAATGCTCTGGAAAAAAAATGTTGCAGCTCTGCAGCAAAAATGAAAGTAAATGCCAGTGCTTCCATGAACTTGAATAAGAGTAGCAATATACATATAGATTGTACAAGAAAAAATTCTGTATTGTTGTGTTAAACATTTCAAGGTAACTTGTCACAGGGTGTGTTAATATCATGGAGCAGTGTCCCACAGCATCATACAGTAAAAAGCATATTCTTCTTGTTACATTTATTAACCAAAATACAGAAATGAACAGCAAATTACCAGAAGCCACCTGATAATGAAAATATTTTCAGAATATCAAACTCTCCACTAATAAATCATGCTTAAAACATTCACTGTTAACAAACAGATTTTTGGATCACTAATGCTGCGTGCTCAACAACTGGTAAGGTGACAAACTGCTGCATCTTCATTATATAACAATATTTCAAACGTGGAGTTTCCTCATAAAGGCATTTTCTTTATAAAGGCAAATTGATATTTGAATAGAATACACTGCTTTCTGAATCACAGCTTTACAGCAAAATTCAGAATTTTGGCAACCAAACCAGGAGTTAAATAAAACCCTGCACAAATTTAGTAATGTACGTAGATCTCACAACTAATCTTTATGCAAGCCTACTCAAATCCAAGTACATCGGTAATATAAATGGCTGTATATAGCTGCAGATCTGATTTAAAACAAAACAAGTCTTCAATATCTAACTTTCCAGTAACTCTTGGGGTTTAATAACCATTCTCAGCTATGTACTTGATCTTGTTTTTCTTAACTAGTGCTAACAATAATGGTAACATGGAAACATTGCTGCTAAAAAACAGGCTGAAGGGTCAGAGCATAGAATTTTTCAATTTGAAACAGGAAAAGAACTCCCATGATATCATCAAGTACATCATCAGAAAGTGCAACCACTGCTAAAATATGTCAACTTGATGACAGGTACTTCCAGAGATAAAACACCAGAACACAGATACCAACTTGCAGTGCTTCACATCTTACCTTCAGCTTCTGATTTAGTTGAAGAAGCTCTTCTTGGAGAGCTCTATTTTTGTCTTGAGCTTCAAGCACCTTTTTTTTCTTCAATTGTAACTCTCGTTGAAAACTGCTACCACTTAACTCAAGATTTTTCTCCAGATCCTTCAATTAAAACAACAAAATAATACCTTTTAATAACCAAGAACACTTTTTTTTTTTTAAATAATCAACATGATTTAAAAAAAAATAACAATAAACTAACATCTTGGATACAAAGATCAACTCTACCACTACTATAACACCAAATACAGTCAAACCCTAATCCTAATGCTTACGGGGGCAGACACAGCACTTGCAGGTGCTGCTGCTCATTTTTCTGGAGTAGTGAGAGGCAATCTGGGGACATAACAGTACCCACTAGCCAAGGTTCTTGAAACAGGCAGAGAACACACCTCCTTATCTCTAGTAAAATCTTGACCTGATGGTTTAGAAATGAGACACCTCCTGAAGAGGAAGAAGACAGGAAATAATTATAACCTACTAGAAAGAAATTTGTGATTGTTGTTTTGTTTGCATACCCTCACCTCTCAACAGCTGTTTTAAGTGAACCTGTGATGAGGAGAGAAGGAAAAAAGCAGATGAAAAGATTCTCCCTTGAAGGGCACAACTTATTTTCATATATTTTATTACTACTACAAATGCTGAGATACCCAATCATGAAACTCCAGGTGCCAGATGCTGACACTACAGAGTGATTTGAGAAATGTAGCCATTCCTATTAGAGGGATATTCCTATTATTTTGGAGTTTATTTCATGAAAGCTTACTTTCCAGTTTAACCCTTCAGATTTTTGGTATCCATTATCACCATAATATAACTTACAATTAAGTACTGATACTTACAATTACGATGAACGTAATTTCAGCTAAACATAGTATTGCATATAACTACCAAGTATTGCTAACAGAATATTTTTTAAAATAAGATGAGTTTTTGTCATATCTTTAAATATTTTTGCAAATAAAACTAAAACATACTGAAAAGATTCTTAAAATGGATACCTACAAAAACGTGCTAGAGCTTATTTTGGTATCCAAAAAAATTGCTTTAATTTTCTTCAGCTCAGCTCTCAGATGTGCAGAATTGGGGACCAAAAACAAACCCACTACATGAATGAAATCCACAACATTAAAAAATTTTTTTATATATATATATATATATAAAAATAATTTTAAAAAATATATTATTTATATTTTTTATTTTTTATATATATATTTTAAAGAATTGTAGTACATGGTTCTCTGAATATCCTATAAGTGTTTAAGAAATGCTCCCTCTTTAGGAGAAGGAATTAGACCGCGTAAAGCTACATTATAGCTGCTTGCATTTTTGAAACATTATTCCTAGTTCTAGAAGCATTCAAAAGCACAACTCCACTGCATTTGCACCCACACGTAATACTTAATTTGCAAACAGCAATTTGAATGCACGACTACTGAGTATACAACTATATAATCCCTTCAGGAATAATTTTTGCACATAAATAGCATCAAGTAAAAGAAAGATTTTCTTCTTGCTCCACCATAGCGAAGAAAAAAAGAACAAAAAAACCAGAAGCCAAACTAATACATAGAAGTCACTGAGCTAAAAAATATCTGAACAAATATTTCTTACCAAAAGCTCATCTCACCTTAATTCTTTTTTCACTCTCCTCTAGTTTGCTCTCTGCATAGGCTAGTTTCTTAGCCAGGTCATCTCTTTCAGCAAGGTGTTTATCTGCAGACAGCTTTTTCAGTTTCTGCAAGACAGTTTTTGTTCGGTACAGTTCATCTTCTGAATCTTTTAGCCTTCTCTCAGTGGCACGTTCCCTCTCTTGAGATTTCCGTAGGCGCTCCCTTAGTATTCTAATCTCATTGTTGTGTTGAGCGATGAGCTGAGAGATTTCATTCTCTGTATCTTCAAACTTATTCAAGGCTTTCTCCTGCCTGTGCTGAAGCCTCTTCAGCGCCCTGTTTTCCTTCTGCAGCTCATCTAGTTTGATATGGAGTTCAGTCAGTTCATTTCGGAGCTCATTGATTTTCAGTAGCCTAGCAGAAAGGACTCTCTTTGTAACAAGATCTATATCTTTTGCAGGAGAATCCCTAGTGAGGCTTTGAGAACGGAAACCCCACCGTGTCCCTCTTTTGCTTGGTGCATACTTGGAACCCAATTTCTTTGTGGCTAAGAGAGGAAAAATAAAAAGCATGTTTATTACAAGACAGTGTAATTTGTGGATTCAGACATCCTTCTTGGAATGAAGTTCCGCCTGAAACAATTCTACAATACTTAGCAGAGACCGCAGTTTTCAAATCAGAAAATAAAAAGCATACATGTAATAGCATTATGCTTCTTTTCATACATTCAAAAAAAGAATATTATGTCTGTGATTTACTGAAAGAGGTAATACCTGCAGACATCAACATGGAAGCATTGCAAAGTAATCATCTATAAATTGTATCAGAAATAACAAACATTTTATTAATATTTGATTACATTTATTAGCTTGCTTAAGATAGAAATACTGTACTCTTATGCATGCAATACTACCAAATTCTTTTAAATTGCAACAATTAACTGAGAGCTAGCTAGTTATGTATTATGCAAGATGTAATTTTCTCAGACAAATGCAACAGTGTTTTCAAATCCATGCTGACAGATAAAACTGCAATTTTAACGGGTCAAAAAAGCCTCCAAAGCAAAATCATAAATCCTATGAAAATTCAGTTGTCCCTTGAATAACTTATTCCTGTATCACAAGTTATTTTCCACAGAGTATCCTTATTTGATTACTAGTATCCATCACTTACATTTTTATTTGCTGTTATTTTATTACCATCACTGCAGATAAAAGCTAAACATCGGTGTTTCTATCTTATTTGCATCTCAGGCAGCGCTGAGAAAAATAAAGCACATTACACACCAAAAATACATCTTAAAACAACTGAATAGACAGACAGCTTAGTGGAAGAAATATTCTGAGCACTGGTTTATGCAGTTAGAGACTTGAAAACTGGTATATAGAAATAACGCAGTTACGCACACACAGGGTGTGCATGACAGCAAATCCTTCCTTCCCTTTAATGCTCACCGTACTTCTATTCTACAGACATTTTCCCAGCAAAAACAACAACTTTAAAGAAAACAGGAAAGAAAAAGTTTTCTCCCCCTCTCACCCCCCACACGAATAATACTTACGTAGCATTCACGTATGAAAAGATTAACTAATACAGGTACTGCAGGAATCCCATCTTTCCCTCTGACAACTAGCAGTCTAACAGTCTAACCTTCAAACCCCTACATGAATTTCTCCAGATTAAGAGAAGAACAGAAAATTCCAATACCAAGTCTGCACTTTCAACCACACAGTTAAGTTGGGGAGGAGTGCATTTCAAGAACAACACTACATTCACCATGCCTTCACATAATAATTGTATTCAATTTTAGCTACACCAAAGACCTACTCATTTCTTTGCCCGCTCCAAACCAAACAGGACAGTGGAACTGCAGCTTTTGTTTCTCAGACACCCAACCCACAACTGCAATGCCACTGCTGAACGTAGAGAAGTTCAACAAAATGCCAGGATCTGAAGAGATACTCTCCCTGGAAAACTTTGCCATCAAGGAATTGCAAATGAAACAGAGTATTTGCTAAAGAAAGGCAAAATACGCTTTCACTTCACCAGAAAACGCATGCAACTATGTAGAACAATCTGTCAAAATGTGTCAGAGAGGCTTCATAACCCTACTTCAGCCTGAAGCTGTATAACCATTCTTTTCTTTTTTTGCAGGGATGTTCGCTTTCCCCACAGTCTCAATCAACAAAGCAGCTCATGTACAGCAGCTCATGAGGTGTGTGTGAGGGAACTCAAGAATGCAGCTGTATTTTACCCCTCAGAAAGGGCCTATAGAAACACTCTTGAATTTCCACTCCATGGGCACCTAAACTTTCACCAAACATTTTTTTCTGTCTTGAAACATTGCTGATTGTTTTTTTGGTTTGTTTTGTAACTACACCTTATTATACAGGAAAGCTCAGTCAAGTACACAACAGAAGGATCTTCTTTTTTATCGACTGTGTAGTATTGCCTTGTCTTGGGTCTTCTTGGGCTTATTCAGCCTGAAGAAGGCTGCAGGGTGACCTCATTGCAGCCTTTCAGTACCTAAAGGGAGCCTATAAACAGGAGGGGAGTCAACTCCTTGAAAGGGTAGATAACAGCAGGACAAGGGGAAATGGTTTTAAGTTGAGGGAGGGAAGATTTAGGTTGGATGTCAGG
>JAOWBP010001760.1:66308678-66328480 GCA_028571105.1 Tragopan temminckii | reverse complement strand
CAGGGTCGGGAGGTGGTGGTGGCCGCTCCTGCGGGAAGGGGCGCCCTGCTGGGTCTCATCGCTATCCGCCTGCGGCTTGACGGGGTCGTTCTGAGCTGCCTTGAGATAACCTTTAATAATGAATGTACTCAATCAGACTCCTTACTGGGGAAAGAGAAACAAATAGCAGACCTTACCTCCTTTAACTTAATAATGGAATCTGTTATGGTAACCCAGCAATGGCAGTGGCATAGGAATCCAGATGGAATAAAATAGAACATTTTGTATGAAAGTTGTAGGAAAAAAAAAAAAAAAAGATTGTGGTTGAATGGAAAAGATTCTCAAAACTGACTTACTCATGTTGAATGTACACAAGAACTCTTCTATGCACTACTGCATTTCTTGAAAATGCAACTTAATGAGTGGGCTGGGATGCAGCTGGTAACATATTGGCAGAAACTCCAGTAAAAGAGATGGAGGCATGTTTGCAAAAGTACCAAAGCACTCGGGAGGTGCAGACCTGATGCAGAGTCTCCCGAGCTCAATAGAGCTTTTGGTTTTTTGACACCAGAATCACAGATAGCAGGCAAGCCAAAAAACAACAACTGGTCTTAATTTTCTAATTTTGATTATCTTCCTAATTGCACTTACTATTTTTGCTATATTTGCATCGCTATTATGAAGTTGATTGGAAAAACAATAAAAACTACTGTGGATCATTTTTTAAATTCAGCCTCCTGTGGCTTTGTATAGCTCGCCCTTGTGCTAAACAGCTAAAGCATATAATTCATCACAGCAATGCTGGCAGAGATTCATTCCTGTCCTTCAAAAAGATCTAGGGAAATGCAGAATAACAAAGACAGAATAATTTTATTGCTTGCAACTGGAGGAAATGTATTGCCTGCATCTGGCAGCAGGCCAGGCCAGAGTCTGAAATGCTGTTACTGCTGTAAATGGGATGAAAGAGATTCATAATCCATCTCCGTGCCTACTCTAGCTAAGAAAATTGTAAGCAGAGAAAACAATTAAAAAAAGAAGAAGAAGAAAAGAAAAAAAAAAACACAAAGAAATATTGAAGATTTTTTTTGTGTGTGTTAATAATTCATTGTCTAATTATCATGACTAACCCTTTGGGTTTGGTTAATAACTAAGTAATCATTAGTTATTGAATGTAAATAATAAGGGAATTGAATTTAGGCATTATATATCTTCAATACCTGTACTGAACACAGGATTTTTGTTCAGAATAATCTAATCAGGCTTCTCCATCAGCTGCTCCAGCCAAAATAATGTTAACATTCCTAAATCAGTTGCTGAACTGGAGTGAACTCAGATATTGCACACTACTGGCATAGGGATTAATCAATAGATGTTTTGAACCTGTTAATCTAAAACCTACAAATACTGTGTTCTCTACACTGCACGGTACAGTAAAGATAAATGGTATGACATTTTGGATTCCCTTGGATGAGACAAACATGTGACTCACCTGAGCAGAAAGTAACGTTTTGCAATTTTCTTCTGTCTTTGTAAAGCCAGACTGATGCCATAACTGCCTGCTTGGATGGAGATGTTGTTGGAACAGAGTGTTTCATCCCAGAGTTAGAGAGGGAAGCAGAAGCACATGTTTTCATATGCTTGAAAGCAAAAATGCCACTGCCTCACAGCTTAAGGGAGAGGAAGGCTGCTTTAAAGAGTGGGATGGAAACCTTCAAAAACTAAAACAGAACACAGCGTCACAATGTTTGATATTCCCAGAGGTACCAGCAGGGGAGAAGCCTGTGTGATTACTGGAGCCCTTGCTTTTTTAATCATTACATGTAAATATTGATGGGAAATCCCTGTTGCACAGAAAAATGCTATCGATTTCAACTGCACTGTGGAATGGCTGTGGCATACTGGGTGGGAACTGCTATAATGACTGTATCTAATGTGGCGGATAAAACAAATTCCCTCAATTACCAGAACAAAGATGGTGTTTGAATTTGGAAGGGGAAGATCTTCGTGGTATTGCTTTGAATGTCATAACTTAGCGATGAATTGGGGACCTAATGAATACATGATGATGTAAATGAGACAGCCAAATTGATATATGTAGATAGTATAGGTATTTGGAGGAATTTTTTACTAAGAGGGCTGTGAGGCACTGGCCTGGGCTGCCCAGAGAGCTGTGGGTGTCCCATCCCTGCAAGTGCTCAAGGCCAGGTTGGATGGGGCCCTGGGCAGCCTGATCTAATGTGTGGCAACCCTGTCCATGGCAGGGCATTGGAACTGATCAGTTGAAAGTCCCTTCCATCCCAGGCCATTTTGGTATTCTATGATTCTGTGATTCTATGATATACTTCCTGCCTTAACCGGGAGTAAACCATGATGCTGAAATTTGCTGTGAGATTCAGACATAGACACTCAAATTCTATAAAAGATCCAAGACTGAGTATGAAATGCTGAAGAATGTCCCTTTTGGCTACTGCAGCCTTCAGATTTTCTGAGGGAATCAGATCGGGCTAGAAGATAATATGCCTTGCACACTGGAAACAGATGCATAAACATTTACACACCTCTCTCGTGTATATGCACCAGACACAGGAACTTGCATCTTCACTGTTATAGAAAAGCTGTGTTCAAAATCCGGGAGCATATACTAAAGAGAGTTTGGTTCAGATCACTTCTGCAAATTTGGGTGAGCCAAGAGCGCTGGTAGCAGGGTAGATCTTTGCTCCCTCTCTGTGCTGCTGTGAAGGTGGTCTGTGATGTGACTGAAATCTTTTTATTAGAGCACGTGTGTGGATGTAGTTAGGGTCCAGCTGAAGTTCTTTGACTTATGTCGCAAAATTTTCCTGCATTAATGATACACTGTGTGTTAGCATGTACTTCCCTCTGCTCTTAATTATCTGCAATTCTACCATCAAAATATTTCAAATTCAAATACAAACAGTTGTCAGTCTCTTTTGATGCTATAAATGTTCACGGTCTCCTTGTACTTCTTAATGCATTTGTCAAAATAAGCTGTGTTTTCATTGGAGGCTGGCTGCTTTTCTTATTGTGTGCTCACCTATCCTGAGAAACACGAAGCCCGAGATCTCTTTCAGAACTTGTCTCCCATGCCCCGGACTCTAAGGTGACATGAAGTCTTTCCATTGTTTCTTTTCTCAAGTGCTCCTGAGTCATCTACTGAAAAGTCACTGCTCACCTTCAATGCTTTACTTTTATAATTCTTTTGAAGAATTTCTATTGGTGTCAGTTCATGTACTATGACTGGTTGCAACCCCCTTCAACAACGTTTTCTTGAGCGTTCTCAGCCTGCAATGGCATTAGAGCTGCTGCAGCATTCCTGACATCCCTTTTGTGTCCCTGACAGCCAACAGAGAATGGGCTCCTGTGAACTGAGCTGAACTTGAAGATGTATGAAAGAAGCACTTTTGGCGATGTTCATGGTGAATTATTTTTAACAATACAATTTCCCAAGCCTGTGAAATATTGAAATATTAAACAAAAAAGATAGTGCAATTAAAGAAACATTTCTGTATACTTCACAGCGCTAGCTAGAAATCTGATTCATTTGTCAACCATTTTCTTTTAGTACATTTTCTTTTATTTTCAATTCACAACTTCCTTGTTGAGAAATATTGGATGAACGACAAAATTGGTTGATTGTAAATTTTGGGAAGATAACTTACAATTTGAGGAATTAACACATCTATATAATGAAATAAGATAGTCCATTTCTTCAATAAGCTTTCTCTGCTCATGTTGTAGGTATTGGTCCCAAAATAAAGCCAAGCAAAGCAATTTTTGCTTATGGGATAGCAGCAAACATTTTACAAGCAATTTAAATAACAAAGAAATCCTGAGAAGGTGGAATAGATGCTGAAAAAAACATTACTGACTGTTGGACTGGAAAAAATTATGTGAAGGAGACATCCAAGAGGATTTCATGCAGATTGTTCAGAATTTGGTAGTTTTGTATTAAATGCTGCTTTTGTTCTTAGCTGTCTTTAGTAATACTTTTCTAGATAATCTCATTTTGAAGGACAAACATGGTATTTGTGAATGTGTTTCTGCTGCTTTATACAACCTATGATTTCATATTCACAATATGCATATTAGTCTTTGAGAAAAAAAATGCAGAGACCAAATAATTCTGACAAGTTCTTTAATCAAAAGCAATGCATGTTGCTTCTGAACATTTTTCTCTTTTGACTTTAAATTTCGTTTCTATTGCTAGGATAGCAAATGAATTTTGTTCAGGCACTGTAGAGCTTAGTGATACAAATTATCTTGTAGAAGAATAAGGTCAAATGTATCTTCCAAGCCAGTAAAGAGAATGGCTGCTTTATCAAAATAAATTTGGCCTCAGTGTTGAATGTGACTGCTTTGAAGACTTTTTTATTGTCAGAGTTACACAAGCATAGCACTGGGACTAAGAAGAAAAAAAAATCAAAACAAAATTCAAAATGTGAAGACATCTTGATTTTTTTTTTATGAGTGTCTGGTAGTCACAAAGGATTAACTTGCACCACATAGAGCCACCTGATCATATCATCAAACTTGCATTAAATTTTAATGCAAAATGGAACATGCCCAGTGAGTGAGGGAAAGCACAAACATCTCCACTCACAGCATTATATTCCATAGTCTTTGGGGAAATAGAAGGTGGGATCTGTACCCTCTTTCAGTCAGAGGAGAAAGCTGAAATTTAGGAAACCTGGGTGTACCTCCAAAATCTGGTTTGTTACAAGGTTGTGAACAGATGGGTGAGTTATCCTCAAGATACTTCCCAAGCTGCTCACTGCTGTAAGTTTGAGGTACTTCTTAGTGAACACATGCTTTGGAACTTTGGGTATCACTGGATTAGGACTGCAATTTGGAAGCATCATTCTTAACATAATTACCTGAATTTGTTAAAATCCTATTTAGGGCAAATCTGAGCCTTTACAGCTTGAAACAAATTAAATATTGCAATGTTTGCATCAGCTTAGTGGAATTCTCGTTAGTGAGATTAAATACCAGTAAGCCAACATCCTTTCCACATTTTCAGAATTTGTGGTAGCTTTGGTGGGGAGAGAGAGGGGTAGGATAATAAGACCTAAAGTATTCTGCTATTCATACTGTGCCTCCATATTGTTTTTCAAGGATGATTTCTTTGATTAAAACTGCTTTGTGGATGTATTTTCCCTTTCCGTTTTTATAACCGAGACTGTCAATCCTCTTCTAAGACCTAGTAAATTATGTGATCAATCACTGTGCACTCAGAGTCAGGTCACACTCACCCATACTGGGTGGTTGAAGCTGCTGGTTCAGGGAAATGGGAATGTTATCACGCTAAATCACCACAGCAGTGTTTGCCTCAGTACACTGTAAGAACAACCTCTAAGTCGTGGTTCCCTGAGACTAAATGTCACTGGAGTAGCTCTCAAAAAACAGGATGCTGAAATCTGCTAACCTTGTGGTTTTAACTGAATAGTAGCTCGAAGGTCATTTCCAGCCTCTGACAAGCGTAGCTGCACACCTATACCAGGATGATCATTAGGTACTGACTGGTTAAACACAAAGTGTAACAAAAAGCACGTTAGAATACATCTTGTGTGATATATAAGCCTTAATATGAAGCAGCAACAGAGAGGGCAGCCATGGCATCTGGGGCTGCAGAAAGGGAGGGGATCTCTCCCCTGTACTTAGCACTGGTGGGATGCATCTGTAGTGTGGTGTCTAGGCCTGGGTTCCCTGGTAAATGTTGAAGAGAGTCCAACAAGGGCTGCAAACATGATGAACGGACTGGAGCTCATTAGAAGCTGAGGGAGCTGGGACTGCTCAGCCTGGAGAAAGGGATCTTACCAGTCTGTAATGAGCTGATGAAGGGAGTAAAGGAAATGGAGCCAGGAGCTCAGCAGTGCCCAGTGACAGTGGGTGTACTGTGAAGAAAAAAAATTCCATTTAAACTAAGAAAATGCATTCTACCATGCAGGTGGTCTAACACAGGAAATTTGCCCAGGGAGATTTAGAGCTCCATCCTTGGAGACACTTGAAACCCAATTGGATCTGGTACCACACAACCTACTCTGCCTGAGCCTGCTTGAGCAGAGGAGTTGGACAAGATGATCTTCTGAGGTGCATTCTTACCACAGCCATGCTGTTGACTCCAAGGAATCAGAATGCATGTGACATATGAGGAGTGCCAGGGCTGACAGTTGCCTTCCTGTGATATGGGTTGTCTGGCAATTAACAATATTTTACTCCTCACCATTCTGTGTAATGAAAGAGATCTGTGGGTTGTTGTTGATCCTTTTTTAGGGAACAGGATGACGTGCTTGTACAGGAGGGAAGCAAGCTTTGAAAAGAGTGCTCCTGAGAAGGTTCGTTATAATTGGAATTCTCATGTATGGAGTGTTTGAATTAGGACCTTTTACCTAAATGCTGTCGATTAGCTTGCTGGCCCTTCTTCTGATGGAGTTCCATTCCTTATTGCATTTCAGAACTCAGTCCTGTAACTAGAAATTTGATTACGCTTTCTCTTCTTAGGTGCATTTCGTGTTAAAATGTGCATTAACAAAACTGGGCATTTTTTTTATCTCAACAAATGACTGATCAGTTTGGATAATAAAATGGTTGCCTTTGTTTTTTCCACATTATCATGGAAATGTGTGTCGTAATGCAAATTTTATGTGCAATAATGTAATGTTTTCATCAAGGTCACTGACAAATGTATTGAAAAGACTCGCACTAAAACAGTTCCCTCTACGAACTAATAAAATATGCAGCCTCTAGGAATGAAAGCACTTCACTTAGAGCATATTTTTGTGACAGAGTAGTTAATCACTTTAAAAAATTGAAATAACTGTATATGTTACATTTATTTTGTTTCCAGCTATTTTTTTTAAATGCAAGATTTTATCATGTGTTCGGTAAAGTCACTGCTTCAACCACTATCATCATGAGCAGCCTAATACTTAGTCTCATTAAAATGATACCAAATTTGTTTGACAGTCTGACTTCCTGGGAAACTATGTCAACTGATGCTAATAAATCCATAATCCGTTAATTCTTTCATTAGCATCCCACTTCTATTAGTTTGCTTGATACCGTTTGCTAGCTAAAGCTGTTTGTAAAGCTGCCTGTAGCTGCCCAAGCAATTATATTTATTGTATTAAGATACTGGTTCCACGTTAACTTTGCTGAGTGGCCTGGCAACAGAAGTGCAGAATTCCCACCCAGAATACCTTGCTTGCAGTTTCCTAACCAGTTTTCCATTTCCTTAAGGGCAAACGATACATTTCTGCTGAAGACATTGTCGATGGAGGTGCTTCCCGCCCCGAGACGCCGCAGTCCCTCTAACCCAAATGCCGGCACAAGTCGTAGCAGCGGGAGCTAAAGCCTCCCATCCCCACTCGTGCAGCGTGGGCACCTGCCCAGCGTCCCCTGGTGTCTCTCAGGCCTCCCCACCTCGCTGTTCCTCCTAGGGAGACCGGGAGACGGGGAGGGAGGATGCAGGCACAGCGAGCAGCAGTAGCGCACAGATGCTCTAGGTGGAGCTTCAGCACTGGCAGAAGCCTCCCTCCTCCTCCCCTTCTTTCTCCTCCTCCTCACGTTCTTGTAGTTTTCGCCCAATTCCCCTTTAAAGCTGGCTTTATTGCTAGGCTGTTTCCTTTTCGTTTTGCTTAATGAGGAAAACCTTGTGTCCGGTATCATTTATCTTCCTTTAAAATTCATGTGCTAATGTAATGGCAGCCAGCCAGTAGGTGTGGAAGACGTTTCCACAGCAGTACTTTTCAGAGAAAGATCATCGAATCATAGAATCATTCAAGTTGGAAGGGACCTTTAAAGGTCATCTTGTCCAAATTGCCTGCAATGAGCAGGGATGTCTATAGCAGACAGGTATAAAAGCCCTCTAAATTATTCTGAATACCTCAACCATCCATTTCACAAGTATGCCCTGACCTGTGCTAGCAGGGAACTTCATCTTGGCACAACACAGAGGTTTCTGCAGGCAGCAGAAGAGCTGGCCCAGCATGACATTTGGGACCTGGGCTCTGCACCTGCAGCCCTGAACCAAACTGCTCTGGGAGCCTCTCAGTGGCACTGGTGGCCGCTGTGACTCAAGGCCAGCGCCATGACAGTGAACTTCCTCAGTACCCCTGATGAGGTTCCCAAGTCCCTTGTGGAGATGCTGTGGACAGGACTGGTCCCTGCCCCCAGGAACTGCTTTTACAATGAACTTAGGCCCCTAGATTTTATTTCTTGTCACAGCCGTGGATGGGCCTGTGGCTATAGACCAGACTGACAGCTGCAGGGTCTGAGCTGGCCTCATGACCAACCCTGTTCTGCTTGCTTTTCAGGGGCTGTGGGGCTGAATTCAGCCATCAAAGCCTGGCTTGCCTTGCTGTCACCCTCAGGGACATAGTAACCACATTGGCAATGCATGCAGAACAAATGCAAGCCAAGGGGCCATGGTGGAGAACAGGTTGAACAGGTATCAGTGATGGGCCCTGCAATAAAGGTCCTTCACATGCTGGATAGCATTAACAAGATATTAGCCAGCAAGTCCAAGAAAATTATTATTCTCAATCTGCACTGTTTTGAGACTGCATCTGAAGTAGCATGCTTGGTTTTGAGATCCCCAGTAGAAGAAAAATGAGAACATGAAGGGAGTTCTTTAGAGGATCAGCAAGGAACTGGAACACATGACACAGAAGGAAAAACAGACAGCAGACTTTGCTCAGGAGAATGTGTTGATGTTTGCTGTTACCTACTTGGAGAGTGTGGGGAAGATTCCCGAGGTGCCCTGTGCAAGGATGTGAGGCAGACAGACACACATTACTGCATGGGAGATTCTGACCAGATACCGGAAAAAAAAGGTTCACCATGACTGTGATCAAACCAAGGAACAAACTGCCCAGAGAGGTTGTGGGATCTTTGTCCTTGGAGATATTCCGGTCTTTAAAAGAAGCAGTCCTGAGCATCTCAATCCAGCTGGCTATACTTGAAGCATATTGTCTGACTGTTGATGTTCAGAAGTCCCTTCCAAATTGTTTTACTCTGTGAGTCTGTGATCATAAAATTGGGCGGCTGTTTCCAAACTGACAGAAGTCCTTAACTTGTGCCATCTCCCATCTCATGCATGGAGGTTATTCAGCGGAGTGCTAGCTGACTAAGGGGAGAGCTATGCCACTAGCCATGGCCACATTTTCACAGTGAAGAAGACAGAGATTCTGGACTCTTGAATAATTTAAGTGAATAAACACAGCTTCCAAAAATAGAAACATAAAATGTAAGTATGGAAAAAAAAAAATCTCATTTAAATTATGTTACCTTGTTAATTCCATTCATTTGATTTGTGGCAATAGTACCAAATGTGAAATCCTGATCCCTCTCAGGCTGCATGTTGTATACACCGTTATGACTTTAAGCAAATACGTTTTTATTATAGTAGTGGCATTTCATTTACACTCTTGTGATTGAAAACCCTTTTGAAAGTGAAATCTTAAATACTGGAACCAAACTAAAGAGTTCTTTTAATATTTGACTGATTTTCTATAACAATACGTATACCTAATTATCTATTCCCTTGCTGTGTTAATATTCCTTTGTATTAAGATTTATGGAACAAAATGACAATAAAGATTACCCAATTTTCTGCATACAGAAGAAAGTATTTACTTCATGCATACTTTTAAGCAGGTTTATTTCAAACCCTGGAAAAAAAGAGTATTTTCTGTGCCTTCCAGGTTCAGAGTGACATTCCTAGAGGGGGAATATAATCCAAAGCAACTGAAAATGCCCTGAGATCAGGCTTTCTCTGTTTAATCTATTAGCCACTCAGCTGTATAATGTATTATCTGACACACAGTGATAATCAGCTTAGCTGTCCACAATCATATTAAATATGTTCAGTTTAGCCTAATTCAGCTCTGTGAGAAGACACCCTGATGTCCATCTGGAACCCTTTTGAAATCAGTGCAGCTCTGTACAGAGGTGGACACACCACCATGAGCCTCATGGCTTTGGTAGAGAGTATATTGCCCAGTTTCTTCTTTGTTTAAAATCCTTTCTTCAGCTCCTGTTCATGCACTTAAGAAATGCAATGTTTGAGTGAGCCCATGCCCTAGAAAACAAAAATATCCCTGTAGCAAATCATCCAGAAGTTTGTAGGTTATAATGGAAATGCCTTGAAATGTCTTATTTAATGAGATCTGCTGGAAAAACACATTTTAAAAAGAATTGCCGCCTGTAATTTTCCATCTGTTAAAACAACATCTTTTTAGTATTTTGTCAATAGTTCATTGGAATTTGATGATCGCATCTACTCCCTGTAATCTCTCTTTAATGACAGGTAAAATTAACAACAACTTGAATAATCAGATTTCTCTTCAGGCTGCTGAAAGCCTCGACACTAATACACAGGTGAGGAAGCAGCCACTGCCTCTTTCTGATACCTCTCTGAGGTCAAAGAGATCAAGACTCCATAAGGACAGATCTTCTAAGTCATCTCTCCACTGTGGCTCCAACTGTTACTGGCATGAATGTGTCAACTCCTTTTGCTGTACAGGGAGCTCCATCTGCAGCTCAGAAACCACAAGCTGAATTTTAATCAATAGATATAAATAGACTTTATGTGGATAGTAAATGTGGTTGTCATCCCTTGGCAGTCACATTCAAGAAAACAGCAAACTTATTTTAAAAAATCCAAAATATTTGCCTTTTTTTTTTTTTTTAATTGTGAAGTGTGGACAAACTGAGTTGGAAAGGAACAGCGAAGGCAAACATATAACTCAAATGTAGTTTTACATATCAGCATCAATATCATCATCTGCTAAATGCAACAAATACAGCATTGGTTAAAGTGCAGGTCTACCAGTATTGGTGGGTGATTTTGAAATAAGAATTTGTGTATGCTGCTTGTGGTAAGAAAAGAAGAACAAGCAAAATGCTCTACGTTTTTGGCTTGACTTTCTGTTCTATTCTTATTTTTTCACATTTTCAAGCACAATCACAGTCTTCAGCTCATCAGTTTCAGAACAGTCTGCTCAGGATTCTCCTTAACAGTTCTAAAATGTCACAGAAGTCTATCTGAAGGGGATTTCTTGTGCTCTGTCTGATGGCAAATTACATTTGCCATTGGAGCTGAAGTTCATATGACCTCTAACAATATGGGTACCAGTGCTGAGAAAACTGAATAGGCTTGTACCATTTCCACAGGGTTTAAATTTAACCTCGTTGCATGATTGGCTTACATTTCTAATCCGATATATCAGGCTAAATATATCCTTTGAAGACAATTTCTTTCCATGCAAATAAACACTGCAGGCTAAAAATGAGTAAAAATGTAAATTAAGAAAAATATTAAATTTAATTATAGAGAAACTCGTCTTGCTGGAATATTGACCTGAAATTGTACAAACAGAAGACACCTGCAAGAGAGAGAAGGCAAAAGAGAAAAAATAAATGCAAAACTTAGAATGTTTGAATATATATTTACAAAGGAAGATTTTTAGAGGCTGTCAGCAATTTCTATCAAAGATTTACCTTCAGAGGCATCACTGTTGGCTTTCAAACCTTTCATGTTTTATTACTGCGTTTTAATCACTAACTATAAATGGAGTCCCTGGATGATCCCCAGGAGCTATGAATAATACATTATAACTAAAAAACTCTTCCCCTACTCCCATTAAAACAAACAAATACTAAATATTTTTCAAAAAATCAGGACAACAGAACCTTTAGGAAAAAAAATATTTTGGGAAATGCTGTAAGTCAGTACTCCAAAAATCTACAAGGTCAGAGAAGGAACCAACAAGAAGGAAGCTGAGATTAAGGCTGCTTGTAGTTTTTTGTTTTCTCCTTAAGTCTCCTAAATTCCTGGAGAATGTGAATATCATCAAACTTATTTTGTAGACAGACATAATCTCAATTTAATAAGTCCATGCTAGTATTTTGTATGTAAGAGAGTTGCTCCTAAGCAAGAACCAGATCTGTAGCACTATGTACATTTTAGTGCAAGACATATATTTCCACGTGACAAGCAAAAAAGATTTGCTTCACGTAACAAAGGTTCCTATCGCTGTTGGAATTTAGTGAGGTCTAAACATAGGAGAAACCTTATAACCCAGATCACTTGGTTTTATTTATTTGCTAATGTAACTTGTACCAAAAAGTATAAATAGCCCTTAGTTCCTGGGGAAGTTCATGGCACTGTTTTTGATCAGCCTCACAAGAAATTTGCTCTGTATCCCTAAGGGGTTCATTCTTAATTCATGCACTCCAGCTTACAAGACAAACAAAATCTTCAGGCATGGTCTTTGTTGAATCCAAGTCCCGTAGAAATGAGTCTCAAGGGTACAACATCTAAATGCAGCTTTCAGATGAGACAACTCAGCTTTGGAAGTGACAGCAACATGGAGAAATCGTAAAGACATCACTGGTAAAATGAAGTATGAGCAAGGTGGAGGTGTCTGTAGGTGTGAAAACTGTGATTAACAATTATCTACTGCTTGTCATGCTTGATGGCTGCATCCCAGTGATTGCAAAATGGAAAGATTCCTCCCCGGAATACTGAGATACTATCAGTTAAAAAATGCCTTTAAAAAAGTACAGCTGCTATACACTAGGTTAGCTGCAGAACTCAGAACCACCGAAGGCTTCTTGTCTCGTAGGTTTGTATGGCACTCACCGTCATACACTGAAGAGAAGTCTGCTGTTTGAGTTCTGTAAGGCCTTTGCTGGACCTTGTTGCCCTCTGACTCAGTAGTGACCTAATGAATCCCTGACCCTTGCTTCCAATACAGCCTGTTTTGAAGTCCAAAGCTCTAAGAAAGGGTTTACTTCACAGACTTTTATTTACACTTCTGTGAGAAATGCTGCGTCTGATTAGGATACTGGCATATCCACAGTGGTCAGAATAACAGTCCTTAGACTTTCCCAGACTGTAGTCATCAATGTTAGAGAGTCAATACCAAATCAAAGTTATATCGTGGTATTTTAAATATATATATATATATACATATTAGTTTTTAAGACCACAGAGCATACTGGGCATCATAGCTCTTAACCCACTTAGGGTCTGAAATACCTTTGGTGACATATGTGTCCATTTGTAGGTAAAAGAATTTTTTCTATGCAACTAAGAACACCATTCATAACGAGTCTTTTAGAATATCACTCCCCTTTCAGGAGTTACTTAGAAGCAGCTGACCAGTTAATGGCTAAAATCGATCATGATTCTAACAGTTATGCTGTCTAAATGAAT
Source organism: Tragopan temminckii (assembly GCA_028571105.1). Classification (NCBI taxonomy): domain Eukaryota; kingdom Metazoa; phylum Chordata; class Aves; order Galliformes; family Phasianidae; genus Tragopan; species Tragopan temminckii. The sequence continues at coordinate 66,315,261 of JAOWBP010001760.1, read as the reverse complement.
GAATGCATTCATCTTTTAAGCTTTAAGATTTGGAATGTATTTCTGTCTGCTATCCAAGTTCCTTAATCATTTTCTCTCTAAAATTTTAGTCTAATCTTTAGCATTTTTACATAGTCCAGGGTCAGATTCTGCTCTCAGACTCATCACTGAAAGCACCTGAGAGCAAAAGTGTGCTATTGAGTTTATTAACATACATAACTGCTTGGCCATAGTTTTATGATTTACTTATATCTGATATTCTAGAAGTGATTTTAGTTCAGACCAGCTGCATTTAGAAAAAATGAGTTACAGCTTTGATGTGCTCACTCTTGCCATGTCATTGAAGCAGCAGGCCTGACCCTGCTGGGCTGCACGATGAGTTTGTTGTTTAGTGAAACAGAAAGAGCGTGTATCCTGACAAGTCTGGCCTGTGTGCTTTGATGAATCAAGCAAATAATATTTCTTGCACTGAGATTTATTCAGCTAACCTCTCATAACTTCTTATTTGGCTTGCCATGTTTGTTTTACAGTTTTCCAGTGAAGACCAGTTGTGTTCCTTTCACCATCCTTTTCCAATTAATTAAAAATATGAGTTGAATTAGTTTTTGTTCTTGCTATCCAAGTCATGCTCTGAATAGCCTGGAAGCTGTCCTAAGCTGTGCCTTCACTGACAAAAGTAATACATACTCATTGTGTCAAGTGGCAGTCCTCCCAGAAGAACAAGCATGGACACAGAGATGTCAATTTTCCTGCAAAGAAGAGCAGGTAAGGTCAAATGTGACCAGGGGTAACAGCACAGAGTTTTGTAGCTGTCTTTTGGGAAGTGCTAGAAATGCCACTTAGCATTTTCACCTCTTCAGATTTTAGAACTGAACAACAGTTACAGATTAATTATTCCTCTATGGAAAGTATTACTATCCATCCACTGCCTTCCCAGCATATTTGTAGCAGCAGAAAATACATCTCAGATAGCTCACAGACCAAACAACAGCTGCACTGGTGTTCTGATCACGGAAAATGTGGTTCAAGATCAGGGCATGCATAGAGCAGTAAGGAAACGTAGAATATCACAAACATAATGCTCCGTAGGTATACAACTCTGGAAGAAATAAATATTAGGAAATTCTGCAGCGTTACTTTACCAAAGAATCCAAAAGTGTATTTGCTTTGACAGGCAGGTGCACAGTCAGCTCAGAAGAGCCTGAATTGAGGTGAACAAAACGCATGGAAGGGCAATGATTTTTGTATGTAGCTTTTAAGAAGCTGTATGGCTTCTTATTTCTTGCTTGAAATGCAGCGCATAAATAATCTTTATTCTTAAATTTACAAGGGCTGCTCTGAAAGTAACGCCTCCTATCTCATTATGCTGGCCCGGAATGTCAGAGGTGGATGTCGGTGGTATGGCAGTAGAGGTTGAACCTTCCCATCATTTTGTTGTCGTGAGGCAAATGGCAGCAGAGGAGCCATCTAACAAAATGGCATCTCATATGAAAGTGTGTGTGAAGTGAAAGTGTGGATAAGATTTCCTCCATGCAGAAAAATGGCACCTATTAAAATTCATCCACACTTGCTGAACATTTATGGAGACTGAACAGTGGATGTGAGCACAGTGGGTGGTGCACTTCAGCAGTGGCAACAGCAACATAGAAGATAAGCCACGATCTGGATAGCTGTGCAGATTTTTATGAGTATAGCATGTAGGCTCTTGTACATCACAGGTGAAAATGCACAGCTAATGGTGGTGACTACGTTGAAAAGTAGTGTTTTGTACTGAGAATTTGTTCTATCAAATAGTTTTATTTGCTCTTTGTACCTCTTGTAGTTCCCATGGAAATAAATATGAGGCATTACATTTGGAGCAACTATCACCTTTCCAAGTCAGAAACTTTTTTCCTCTGTTCTGTGAAACATCTGAAGAATTCCTAAGTACTGGGAAAATGATCACTCTTCTTAGTTTCTTTCATGCACGGTTGCCAGTACTCATGTCTTTAACTGCTTCTTATTCTCCACAGAACTACTCATTCTTTGACTTTGTGTATGTAAATATTATTGCTGATCCACTTCTCCTGCATGCTGCCAGAATGCAGCTGGAGCATCGTGGAAAACCAGCTGAGGAAAATGGCCAAATTGACTGTGGTGGTAGAAAGCTTGTCTGAGGGCAGATGATCCCCCAAAACAGGGCTGGTAGAAGTGTAATGCTGTGTGACTGCTTCCTGAGTGCACTTTGCACCTAGACTGCTTGCTAGCTTAAGTTTTATTGGAAATGCTGTGTAGCTGTAAGCTTAACGAATGATGAATGATTTAATACAGAAGATGTTATTACCTTCTGGATCAGTTATTGCAAGTATGATAACTGGATTAAATCAGATGATGAACTTTACAGGAAAATGTTTTTATTTTCAAAGGTCCTTAGTATTTGGAAATCACAGAAAGAATCAAAACAGCTATAAATAACCAGTCACACTTCAATGAAAGGGCAGCAGCTGAAAAGAATCAACACTTATCTTTGGAATTATCTAGACATGTATAGACTTAAATGACATGAAAGAAGGTTTACTTGGGTATATGTGGTTTGTTTTTTATTTGCGATCAGCTATAAGGAGATGACACAAAAATAATTCTGAAATCAAGAACAGCAATACCTTTCTGCTTTCCTCAATATGCTACAGGTTTGCAACTGTGAGAAATAAAACTTTTGTCAATATGTTTCCATGTCTCCTTTCCAAGGTGTCTGTTCTAGTACCTGCAGCTTTGTAGTAGTTTTCTATGGTAAGAATAATTTCAGAGTAATTCAAGCCAAAAGAGAAAAAAGGTATCTTGTGACAGTGTTCAGTTCTGTTGCTGTTATCTCTAAAATTTGACAGTGGAAAAAGCTGTGAAATGCTCTGAACGTAAAACTCTAGCCACAGTCATGGTTTTGGAAAGCACGGCATCCTGTGTGAAACTGAATTTGCTATTGGGAGAATTTGGTGTGATTTACAAAACCTGTAAAGATATTTCTGCAAGGGACTGAGTGAACTTGACTGCTTGACCTGTTGTGGAGTCATAGTATTATGCACAATCCACCTCTGCAGACATTAATGCACCACTTAGAAACTGTACTCTGGAGATCTTTTTCTGTGATTTAATTGACACTCTAAAATGATTTCTAGGAAGTATGTGCAGAATCTGGCTCCACACTGTCTTATCTTGCATGCTTTTGAGCTGTGTCTAACCACCAAATTTCTCCACTAATGGAACAGTCCTATACTTATATCATATTACCTTGGCCATTTTGTATCTATTATAGCCTTTAAGTTACCTACTTTCTCTTTGGATTGGCAGTGGGAGATCAGCTGATGACACTCTGGATCTCTGATGCAGCTGGAGTGCTCTGTTTTTGCTAATATTTCTCTTCTCTTGCTGCTTACTACCATGATGGGCATGTTTCTACTAAGGAAAATTGCTCAGGATTCTTGAAGCTTTTAGTGACACTCTAAAGCAGTGATTCTTAATAAACTTTCCCAGTCCCCACAGAAACAACTGATAGGTACCAAGAATCTTCAGATCAGAAAACTTCTAAAATGTCCTAGACAAATAAACAATCTGCCATCTTATCCCTTTATTCTGGTCTGAATATAATGTTCAGTTTCTCCAGGATTTTTCTTCTGTGCTTGTGCATCTTGCTAAATAAACAATCTTTTATACTATTTTTTATACATCTGCAATCTTTGGTTTGTGTGTTCTTTGTTACCTTAGTAGCAGTAAAGATCTGTATAATCTTCCATGAACATCTGGCACGACAATGAATCATTCTTACAATTAAAGTTTAGAAAAAGCACCTCTCCACCATAAACTCAGATTTTCAACTCCAGTCTTCAAATGTAGTGTTTCTGCACCTCCTATAAACATGGAAAACTGCTTATAAATCATTTTAATGTTGTTTTCATTTAGTACATTTTTTATACTTACCTAAATGTTTGTACAACTCGGTCTTCAAGCCTTTAGAATGCATAGTAGAAATGAAGTTAAAACTATGGCCCATTTACCATGGTCAGCTGTAGAATTCTCATGGTCAGTCTTAACCTATACACTGCTTGAATGTGCAAAATGTCATGCAGCAATACCTAATGGCTTTTACTCTCCACAAAATAGTTCTCTGCTTAAGACCCATGTAAAGGAAGAGGCTGCTCTGCAAGCTTTGAAATCTTTACCTTAGAAGTAAACTTAGAAGTATTCTTTTCCCTAACTTTCTGCATTACTTCCACGGCAGAACTATCTTCTTAGCATATATGATCTATAATGAAGCACTAACAAAAAAGAAAATGGAAGGTTGTCTGGATACTGAATGTTTTATTGCCCATGCTATATCACATTTGATCCTGAGAAATTACAGATGCACAGAATATTAGAAAATGACTTAGAAAAAAAAGAGAATTACTTGAAAATTCACTGAAATACAAGAAAGATGTGGAGTTGTTGGGACAGGTCTGGAGGAGAGCCATGAAGCTGATCAGAGGGCTGGAGCATCTCTCTTATGAAGTAAGGCTGAGGGAGCTGGGCTTGTTCAGCCTGGAGAAGAGATGGCTCCAGGGAGACCTCATCACTGCCTTTCAGTATTTAAAAGGAGCTTATAAAGAGGAGATAAACCAACTTTTTGCACAGGCAGATAATAACAGAACAAAGGGGAATTGTTTTCAAGGAGAAGAGGGAAGATTTAGATGAGATATTAGGAGGAATTTTTTTTCTCAGAAGGTGATGTGGTGCTGGCAGAGGTTGCCCAGGGAAGCTGAGGATGCCCCAACCTTGCTGGTGTTTAAGGGCAGGTTGGATGGGCCCTGGGAGTGTGATCCAGTGGGTGACAACTCACGGAAGAGCAGCTGGAATGAGATGTACTTTAATGTTCTTTCCAATCCAAGTCATTCTATGATTCTATGAAAATCTTTTCTAAGTGATGTTTGAAAGGACACTTTGATAAAGCTAATCCATTCACAGTGAAGTAGTGTGGAAGCAGGCAGGATGCCCCTTTCTCTGTCTTAGACAGAGTCTATAAATAACTGTGGAATAAGGAAGATGAAGTGTTGGCTAAGTGTGTCAAATACGATGGATGGATGGTCTTCATTGGCTTTGACACTTTAGCTCAACTTGGAATGTAATACCTGGCCATGAGTTTGACAGCCCAGATTCTGTTTTGAAGTTTGGGCTCTAGGAACCTCCTGACCTGAGAGCTGCAGGGAAAAAAGGGAGGCTGTAGAACAGTAAGAAACATTTATACTGGCTTGGCTGGCTGAGGGTCGGTTTGGGGCATTTGAAACGGAGTAGTGGGTTTGGATTTTTCTAACAGGTGTTTGTTTTACTTTTTCCATAGCTTTTAAGAATTTATGCAGCTCAGTCATAGACTCAAGTGCATTGAAATGAAAGTTGTTTGCTTTCCAGGTGGAAAAGGAGACTATAGTTTATTCAGTTTCCAACAAGCATTCTCATGAATGTGCACAGTTATAATAATGCACAGTTATATACAATATGCACAGTTATAAACAAACCTTTTCAATGTTGGCACCTGAATTCTTGTTACACGACTTCTCCGGAGGACAGTGAAGCCAGTAGAAAGTTTTCCTAATGACTTCTACAGGGCATAAATTAAGCTCTGAGCAACTGAGTGTCCTGATTATTCTTTATTTCTCTTGATAGGTACATTCCACAAAACATGTCATATTTTGAAAAATGTATATAGATATTCATTCATATACGTATATAATTTATATATACAAAATTAAAATGTAAAGAAAGCTTTAGGAACGTACTTGGCACTTGGATTTGTTTGACTAGGAAAAAAAAAGCCAAGTCATAGTCTGTGCTGAGCTCAGACAGTGGAAATTTACTGAGGCTGGTGACAGGGCAAAGGTCTGGAAGAGCTCCACCACGGGTAAAATGGTGGAAAGAGAGAGTTTAATCACAGGAAATGAGTAACCATCTGGCTGCATCTAGAGAATTAAGAGGATGAAGGTTACAACTATACTAACACATTTAAGTCTAGTAACTATGTAAGTCCGAGTCCTTAAATAAAGCCTTCACAGACCCCAGAGCTTAGGAGGGCCACAGGGTTTCCTCAGTCACTTACTGATGAGCTGACTGATAAAGAGTGATTTGGGGTTATTCTGTTGATTAAGAACATCTGTTCTGTCCCTGCCAGTACTTGACAGCCGTACGCCTACACCAATGCATGAAAAAAGAAGATGGTGTTTAACTCCTTTGGGATGTGCAGGAGTGCCCCACCTGCACAGCAGGCTACCCCATGTCTCACCACTTGCCCTGACAGGAGCACAGTGCTGTGGCCTGCTTGCATGCACATTTTTCACCACTTCACTCGGCAAATGGCAAACTGCGGAGCCAGATCTGGGCCTGCCAGGGCAGTGCAGTGAGGGCAGGAGGATCAGGTGCAGCCAGGTGGGATGACCTGACATGAGATGGCCCACATAGTAAAGCTGTGTGGCGTAGTAGTGAGTGTAAACGCTCCATGCACTGGAGCGTGCTCTTCGACATCTTTATGTGCTCTTTAACATCTTTATCAATGACATCGATGATGGAATCGAGTGCACCCTCAGCAAGTTTGCTGATGACACCA
>JAOWBP010001760.1:66265479-66303425 GCA_028571105.1 Tragopan temminckii | reverse complement strand
AGAATTTGATTACATGAATTAAGTTGAAGTAACTGAATTTGTTGAAGTAATAACTAACTTACATGCAGTTTAGTGGTATGAATGACTTTTGGAATATTTTATTTTCCATGTAGTTTTGGGAACTGAAAAACAATTTGTGCCCGTAACTCACCTGCTTGTTTTCTGTAAAGCACAGACCAGGAGGAGAGGCAGGGAATGAAACATATGCCTCTCTTCAGGCATCCTTGTTTTGTTATCTGGCACTAGGACACCAGCTTATAAACTGCCATATTTACAATTGTCATCATTGCATTATTCTCTGCCGGCACTCCTCCAGAGTCAAGCTCCGACAGAGGGATAAGTCAGGCAGCTCTTGTGCTGTGAACACACTGGAGTGCTGCAACTGCCTGCTTCAGTGAAGCTGAACTGGAGCTCTTGGTACTAGATAACCTCATCTGGTGAATTCAGATTGAAGGCACTGAGCTTTCCACGTGCAGTTTACTGCAGGCTCAGTGTTTGCCTTCTTGTTGCTACAAAGGTCACTCAGCCAGGGGATGCTCAACTGAATTCTGTTACTTTTGTACACTGCTGTTGGCTCCAGCTTTGAATTGCTCTAATACCATCTGCAAGCAATGTAGTGTTGTCACTAGCAGTACGGAGAAATGAACCTCAGGATGTAATCTTCTGTTTAAGATGAAAGAGCTAGAGTGTTGGTGGGAAGGCTGTACTGGGCTACTGAGGCTCTGTCCTTGTGCAAACCATAGCGAGGGAGTGCTGGTTGTGTGATTTACAGGGCTCTTTCTAAAGGAGACCTTGATTTCCTGTAAAGTGCATGTTTTGGTGGACTAGAAACAGATTACTGCTATTCTTGTGAAAGCACATATTTTCTGCATTCCTGAATACTTCTCCTCTTTCATTATTTAAGGATTTGTAGGTAAACTTCAAGAAACGATGAGGGCATGACAGTAAGGGCAGAAGCATACAGCTGAAGTAGCAAAGCTCAGAAAACAAAACTCCTCACTGCAAGAGGACACGCTTATTCAAAGTATCAAAGCATTCAAATCTTTCTTAGTACTTGTAAGTACTTATGGTTACTAAGAAAGTACTATTTCACGTGTTAAAAAAAAAAAAAATCCTTGCATTTTAATGGATATGTTGAGTATTCCAGTTCTAGTATTCTTGTCAGAGATAGTGCACTGATGTATAAATCCAATTCACTTGTTATATGAATGCTATTGATTTTAATCAAAATCAAAGCAAAAAATCAAATCTAGAATGCATCCTGTCACTTGCCCTCTCTTAGATTCTCTCTTCTACTTTTCCAGTTTGTTTATTTCAGATGGTTCATACTCATATTTACCTGAAGAGGGTAATGTAAAAGAAATTAGGATTTGTGGAGAAATAATCAGCATTTAAGGTAGTTCTTTACTGCAGAAAATCAAGACCTCTTTTGTCTTTAGCAAACTGAATTCAAACTGGAGATATAGAGTTGTTACTAAGCTGGTAACCTAGGCTGTATCATTTTACCAGCAAATTCACTAAGGGCAATGGTTTTCTCAGCTGCAGCCTCCAGTGCTGGCTCCTATGGGGATCTATCTCAAATGAAATACTGCCATCTTTGTTTTGCACATGGTGTGAAAGTTTGATAAGAACAGTAATGAACGCAGAAATGTTGTAGTGCTGAAAACTATCCCTAGTTAAAATCTACTGTGTGTGTCCAAAACCTCCATCATGTTTCAGTACATCAGCATTTTCTTCCAGCTTAACATTTAGATAGTTTTTACAGGAGATGGTTAACATTTAGCAAGTCCCTGAAGCTGGCACATTTCATACTTAGTGAGGTGAAGGGAAACATAGAGCCAGTGGTGGTGTTTTCTCCCTGTGACTATTGATGAAAACAGTTTGCAATTACTTCTGATTGTAATATTTGAAAATGAAAATCAGATTAATTTCAGTGGGACTAATATAGATGAGCAGTATGACCTGATTTTTCTTGAAATGCTGGCCAACTTCAAGTGCTTTGAGTGGAGGAAGGGGTGACTGAGGTGCAAGAGCAGCATGGGAACTCACTGAACATGGCGTTTGTCTCAGAGAGAGGTACCATGAGCACAAAGCTAGCTCTCTTGTCTTTTGGACCAGCGTCTCGGGGTGAAATCTTTTGATTCTTGTCTTGCAAGGCTATGGTGGTGCTTCCATTTGGATGTGCTGCTCCATTCATCACCAGTCAGACAGGGCTGAGACTAAAGCTTGTAGATGTCATATTTCTCAGGTGATTGGTGCTACAGTGATGAAGATCTCTCAAAAAATGAGTTCTCACTCTCTTCAGTGATGAAAGAGGGAAACAACTGGATTTTAGATCAGTGAACCGGCGTTTTTCACTTACACTTAATATTGTATGACACTGCAAAGTAATTGAATTTGGCACAGAGAAAAGAGTAACTGTGTTTCTGGCTAATTTATGAAGAGAAGCTCTTTGGAAGCACAGGTTGTTCAGTGACTCATGTTAATCATCAATAACAGCATGCCCTTCTGTTGCTGCCCATTTCCCCCTGGGTAGCACAGAGCTTGTCCTGGCAGTTAACAGTTCCAGGAATTGTTGGTGGTTTTGTTCTTTTACCTCAGGATAACTAATCTCCATCACTCCTGCTAAGAGAGTCTGGAAAACTGTAGGATGTTTCTCATTTCAATGCAAGGAGTAAACTTGTTGAAGCTAATGTCTAGGAGAAACCTCTACAAATCTATTGATCTACCTTTGGAATATTTATATGTAAGTGTGGATTTCTGCATGCAGAAATCCAATCTTGGTGCATATGTATGTAGTGTGTATGTTATGCACATACATATATATGTGTGTGCATGCTTCTTGAAATTGCTGATAGATGCTAACTTAGTAGAATCTGAACATTTCTTTTTACATCCACAGAAGAGTGAAAACAGCAATATTGTTGTGCCTCTTGCTGGTTGCCCAAAGATGCACCAGCATCTGGCTGGTTGCCCTGCCAAAAATGACCATTCCTTTATTTGAATGGCTAAACCTTATAGCAGTGTAAACATGGATTTATGTCCTTTGTGTGAACTACAGTGCTAAAGCTGAGATGCTCACTCAGCTCTATTATTCTGAGTGTCTGGCCTGCACTTAAGAATAACTCATGGTGCTTAAGTAACTCATTTCAGATAAAGAGACATCTTCAAAACGTCACAGTAGTTACACAAGTTTAAGTAATTCACCAATGTAATTGTAGTGGCTGATAGGGACATATGGTAGCATAACTATTTCTCTTCCTCTGTAACGAAAGGATATCTCAGTGTTCTGAAGAGCTCTGGCAGGGTTAGCAGTGGCACTTTCAGACCTTACTGCTGATAACTTCAAGGTTGCTTTTCTGCCTGTTGTAAAACCTCTGGAGAGAAGTGTCTCTTTGCTTGCAGCTCTGTGAGTCTGCCTTTGCAGCTGTTGAAAATGGGCTGGTAACACTTTGAGCTGTGAAACTGAGCATCTGAGTACAAAGACATGTCCGATTTTGCCACCGCTGCAGGGTAAGTGATAGCTGTTGGCAAGAGGGGAGTAGCAAGCTTCTGCTTGCAACAAAGCCATCAACAGCCACAGCACCTGGCTTTCTGAACATCCCATCTAATGGACTGTTCTGTCACAAACTCTGCTGGAAGAGTTTCTGTTGGAGTTTTTGTTTGTAGGCAGAGCCCTGAAACTGCAAACTTGTACTCTGTCAAATCCAAATCAAAACACGTGATTGTGTATGTGTCCTTCACACAAGCTGATAAGTTCTTCCTGTTTGCTTTTGACTTTTCAAGCTTTTACAAAGAGACAAAGCTTTGTTTACCTTTGCATGCCAGGAGGTACGGCCCACTGGGATCCTTTTTACCAATCTTTTAACACAAGTGCCCTGAGTTAACCAGGTGGATCCCTCTGGAAGCAAGAGAACATACAGGAAAAAACATTCACAACTTTTCATTGATGGAAGTTCCATCACAACATTCATGAATTAGTTTACTTTATTTCTTGATATTTTCATACGTTGCAGGGTATATTTGGTATCATCTGTGCTTTCAAACTTTTTGAGTGAATATTTGGAATGCTTTCAAACTCAGTGCTTACAAATTAATTAAAGACTGGTTTCTTAATCATTGAATTGGGTCTGTGTTTTTCAGACAAAGGCAAATGAATTTTCATATGCCAATTTGAAAGAAAGCTTTCTTTGATCTGATGAACAGTAAAGTACTATCAACCAAAACCTGTCTCTCTGTCACTGTGGGGCTAGTGAAGTTATCACCCCTGTCTGACCTAAACAAACCAGTATGCACAAAATATTTGATCTGGATCTGCATCTCCTAAGGTCAGACAATCTTCCTGAACCATCTCTGAGTGATCTGATACGTTCACATGGAAGCAGAGGCAGAAGTGGCATTTGAAGGAGTTAGACAGCATCAAATTGTTCAGGAGGAGCCTTGTAGGAAGTCAACGCTCATTAGAAAGGAGATGCAGAACTAGCCTCTGATCTGAGAAGGCAACTGCCTCACGGCCCTGCTCTGCAGGAAATCCTTTCCGCTCAGCGAGGCTGACTTGCCTGCGGCAAGGACTGGTTTCTAGCAAAGGTGCCCTGCATCAGGCCCTGGGGGAATCTGAAACTATTTGGGTTGTGCTGAGTGATACCTTTGGCTGTGTGGAGGTGACTCCAGCCGTCCTCACAGGAGGTGTACCTGCAGTTTGTGGGATAGTAATCAGGTGGCTGCTGTGCTGGGGGGATCAAGAAAGGGATCTGCAGGTGTATAAAAGAGAAGGTAACGTGCACATCCATGAGCTGTAAGAAGACATAAGCTATATGGGTATAGTTGTGCTTGTTGGTAAAGAAAAAGCATTGATGTTTATTGATAAAGTTGTAAGCTTCACTCCGCTCTCAGTTGAAGCAGAGGTAATTTTGTTATTGATCTGAACAATAGCAGTGGCCATCAGCCCTTGTTAAGAGACAGATATCAACAAAATCCATTGTCCCAACCTCATGAAAACATATTTCTAGAACTTTTCAGTAATGCAGTCCAATTTTACCTAAAACCTGACAATCATCTGGAGCCACTAATGCATTTTTTTGTTGTTATTTCATATACTGCTGGGAAAACCTTTAAATATCCGTAAAAACTTAGCTCAACCAGTTCCAAATGACTGGTGCTGCTGTTGCTGCTGTCACTTTAAAGTGCATTATCAGAGGTGTGTGTATCTAGTTGGCAGTGGCACGCCTGTGCTGCGCGGATAGTGGCTCTTGGAAGAGAAGGGCGGACGTAGACAGCTTCATTGCACAAACTTGTTTTTCACATTCTTGGGAGCATTTTGGAATCCTGATGTCTCTGATCCCTCAGGGTCAGAAAGCAAATAAATGCAAGCGTTGTCTTTCAGAGGGAAAGGCAGGATGTCTTTTCTAAGTGTTCGAGGTGACTTAGGCCCTCGAATGCACAGAGCAGGATTGGTGGCTGTGTGGGAAAAGTGCAGATTTAAGCTGGTATTGATGTGGGAGCAGGGTTCTCCATGACACCCCGCATGTCCTGCTGGGCTAGGCAGTACTTTAACCTGAACAGGTCTGCTGGTCTTGCAGCTTGCCTTAATGTCCCTTTGAAACTCTAGGGGATTGTGAGGATGCTTCTGTTTGTGACATTATGTGGCTCCATGTTCTGAGAAAACAGCAAGCTGATGAGCAGCAGTGAGAGCTCCAGCTGGGTGCTGCACTGCAAGTCCTGAGGGGCGACTTCCAGAGACCCTGCCCTGACGAAACAAAGCTAATTTAATTATTTGCTCCACCTTGGCAGCTGCTAGGTGCCTTTATGTGTTCTAATAGATAAGTATTCCTGCACCACTGGGTTTTGATGCTTAAAGCTGATGAGAAAGAAGGAACATGACCTACTTTTTGTTCTTTTCCAAAGAGTTTGCTTTTATATCTCGTCTGCAGTACGTACAGAAAATACAGCTGGGAGTGCTTTCTTCACTGATACAAAACAATGTGGCTGATAAATACATAGAACTAGTTCACAACACGTTCAGTGTTCTGCTGACTCACCATGTCACAAAAAAAAAAAAAAAAAAAAAAAAAAGCAATTGTTTGTTTTCATCTTAAAAGTCTGGGCGATAAACATATTACATAACAGGAAGAGTATATGAATTTGTTAGAGGACTTTTTTGTGTGTTTTTTAAAGTAAAAACTTTTATTTTTCTTTGCAGAATTTGAGTATTATAACACTTGCATACGTTCCAAAACATGCTTATGAAATTGCTCTCTTCAGTGCTTTTTCACTCTAAATAACTACCAGATAATTAATATGTTCTAAGAAAATAAGCTAAACATAGCTATCGTGTTTTATTTCCCACAAAAAAATTCATAATTCTACCAAGCAAGCATGGTTCACACTAAGCGACACCTCTGAAACTCTACGGTTTTTCAACCATAACAGTATTGGACTGTGCACCAAACTACTCCCTGCTTTATCAACTGGGGGAGGCCCTGTGAGATTCAAAGATCAGTTTTCTGCTCTGCATTATAGGGCTGAGGACTGAGTATACAGTAGTTCCAGTCTTGGCAATTCTCATCTACCTTGCTGAACTGGGACTTTACTGGGAAGAAAGGATACCCTTCAGAATCTACCTACAGAAATCAAAAGAAATAAGCATATGAATAAACGTGATATAATGTGAAGGTCAGAGAACAGCTTACATTTCGTTAGGAGGCAAACTCTCCTATCACTAAAGAGAGGTGAATGAGTAAGGGTTTCAGTTGTCATGTTTATGCGTACTTTCTGAAAAGGAAGATAGATGTTGCTAGTTGGAAGAGTTTCTTTCACAGTGCAAAAAACTTCCTATAAATGTGCCAGTTTGACAAAAGAGAATAGCACAGAAGGAGTTTAGTGTAGAATACTAAACAGGAGTTCCAAATTATTCTCTGGCGCTTTGAGAGATGTCTGTTGGAAAAGTGCATGAAAATAGCTTTCATTTTAACCAGTCTCTTGAATCACTGAAACATATGGTAAATCATGAACAAAAACATCTATCTCTTGAAAGAAGTTAGCTGCCAGCCGTGGTTTGAAGTGTTAGCATTTTGAAATGAGTTATTCTAGTCCTGTAGGATGGTTCCTTCAGGAGGACGGAGCTGACAACATGCTTTATGAATCCCTAACATCTTGCAGGTTTCTCATAGATTCATAGAATTGTTAAGATTGGAAAAGACTGCTGTGACCATCAGGTCTAGCCATCAGCCCATCCCCACCATGCTCACTAACTACTCATGGTATCTTTCATTCTATGCTGGCCACCAGGGCCCCAGTGTCATTGGAACTTCTGAGGTCTGGCTCAGCTCCTGTTGCAAAGTTTCCAGGTCTTGCTTTGTATAACCATTTTTGATTTCCACAAGCAATGCTATTTTTTGGTTTTATATTGATGCAGTAGGATACAACTTCACGTAATTAACTGGAAGATAGATCCAGCTGATGAGTATTAATAAGCCAAGATTTGGATCTTGTAGCATCTGGTTTCATTGGCTCTCTCACAGATTCACATGTATGTAGATTTTCAACCCTGCAGAAACACGTTGCTCCTACTGCAAGAAGAAAATGATGATAGAATCAATTAATTCATTCATGTACATCACTGACAAGTCTTGTTTCCTCAAACAGAAGAAATCAAAAGAAGTAGACTTGGGAGTGACTTCAAAGGCTTTCTCAGTTACATGCAGCTGAAAGGTACTCTGCATGGTGGTGCTGGTAGTTGATATTTCTGAAGAACCTTCTGTTATTTATTTATTTATTTATTTATTTATCTTGGTCTTTCCCCTTTCTGTTTGTCTCTGCTCTATCTGTCTCTGCTTCTCCATTACAGACCCACTGAAATGAGGAAACCCCCTCAACAAACACTCACCTTTAATTGTTTTGAAGACTCTTTTGTGTTACTTGAACAGAGAATAAAATTTTCGTACAAACTGTCCTAAATAAGAAACTTTCCCCTTCAACTTGTAGTAGAAACATTTCTACACAAGGCCAGGCTGGATGTGGCTCTGGGCAGCCTGGTCTAGTGATTGGCAACCCTGCACATAGCAGGGGGGTTGAAACTAGATGATAATAATGGTCCTTTTCAATCCAGGCCACTCTATGTTTCTATGTTACGGTTCTATGATTTAAATGCATTTTATCACAATTCAACTTCTAACAGTAAGAAGATGAGGCTAGCAGGCATTGGGCATGGAGCAAATTTTACTGTCTTCTACTTTTTTTTACAGAAAAAACTAAAGATGTTTTCTTTTGCTGACTGCTTGTAGTGAGGAGTCTTAAAACCCAAACCTGGCTCAAACTGTAATTGCATTGTGGAAATGCTGGACTCTTTCAGAGGTAGCCCACCACACATTGTGCAGAGGTAAAGGTATGCAGATTGCCTGGCAAAGCAGTGTCTCAGCAGCTCCCAGGGATCTGCAGACTAATTTTACATTAAGCTGAGCAGATTGCCCTCCCAGCTTCATAAGTATTTCATATGGTACGTCCTTAATTATGCCTCTGTATGCAAGTGGCTGATTGCTGCTAGTGTAGCCCTGGGCACTGCAGGCTGCATGTGGCTGTTGCTCAGGGACTGCTCTATTTATTTTCAGCCTGAAATGTCCTGGGGTCAATTTTTAGGATTTTGAAATATGAATATATAGCTTTTCTTCAGGATGAAGTGTTGAGCTATGTGGGGGTCTGTTCTGAGGAGACTCTTCTATTGTGTCGCTCAGTAGTGGCTATGGCAGTTAGCCACTTATGTAAGTATTTCCACCAGCGAAGAAATACTGACTTTCTATCTTTTTTTTTTTCCCTACCCTCCTCTATCAAGGCACAATTTCTCCCCTCCTTTTTCCCCGTGTATGTGGCTGAGCTCTATTTTCCTGTGCCAAGAACAATGAATTAATCATATGAATCTTTATGTCACAGCCCTGCCATCTCTCTGCAGTAAAAATTGCCAGGGCCACTTGTGATTTCCAGCCAGGCAGAGAAATAGATGTTCAGCAGAAGGTCAGTTACTGCATGTTGCAAATATAATGGAACTCTGAGGATCTGCATGTTAGTCTCAGAGTGTGTGAGATGACACTGGCAATTTGCAGTGCAGCAATCCCTTTGGGTATATTTTTGTGACTTAAAAAGGCAATGGCTCCACATCTGGTATTTTCAGCTGTGGCAGTGAGCTGGATTGTGTGTTTGTGTTACAAAATGCTGCTTTTTTCAGTTAGTATTTCAGAGACCTGTTGCTCGTTGTGCTCAGCTTCTGCTGAGTCTTCTTGAGGTGTGGTTTTGCTACTAATAAAGACTGAGCAGATGGCAGTATGGGCCTGACTGCCTCTCCCTCCCTTGTCCTACAGTTTCCTGCATTATGCTGCTGCAGAGGAAGCTGTAGGAGATGCATGATAGGAGGGAGCAATGTTGCAGCCAACAGTGAGATCTGCTTAGCTGTGTCATTGTGCTGCGTGCTGAAAGTGCCCCTGCCCAATGCATTGCATTCCATTCTCAGCTGAGTCAGTGAGGAGATAGTGTGGCTGCTGCAGCACTGGGGTAAGGGCATGGATCAGGAAAGACTGACCAGGTTTGAGAAGGAAAGGAATGGCAGGACCATCTCTGCCTTGGGATACCCAGGTCTCAATGGATGCGTCTTGGCTTTTTAATTGTCAGACTTCTAAAGTGCATTTGTGGTCTCTCATCTAATTTTGCTGAATTTCTAGGCCATTCTGGGCATGATTTGTGATGATAACATCCTCATTTTGTTATTCTGCTGTTAAGGGAGAAAAAGGTATTTTGTTTTTACTGAATGTCACTGTTCAGGTTAGCTGGGAGATGGTTAAGCAGTGACCTGAGCTCGTTAAAGTTGTATGGGAAACAGTAATCTTACAGTAAAAGAGTTTTTTCAGTCTAACAGAAAAAATATGGAAGTGTAAGTGGCTGAAATCTGCAGGTGAAGTGAATTCTGAATTGAAGCAGGCAGGGATTTTAAGCAATGACAATTAATTTTGGGAACAATTTAAAAAACATTGCAGGTTCTCTGTCGTTTACAGTTCAGGAATGGAGCTTAGGGGAAAACAGTTTGCAAGAAACTTCCTACTCCTAAGAGAAATTAATTCAGGGATGCTAAAGGTCAGACCAGATAATCCCAATGGTCACGTCGGCCTGAGAATGCCTTTGAAGCATTTCTGCAAAGCAGACTGTGGTGTAGTCTCCTGTACCTGCTGCACATCAGCGTGAAGAAATGAAAGATAGGGGAGAAGGCCTGTATATATTAGCTGAGGTGGGCTTTTTTTTTGTAAATTGAGCTACTGAACTAGTGATGAACTCCTTTCAACTCTGTATATCAGAATGCACAGTTTATTATTGCTGCTTTTTAATCCACCTAACCAAACTGTCTCCAATGCTGGGATAAATGGAGACATCTTTGAGTGTTTCTTTCTTGTCTTATATTTGTGAATAGAAATGTAAATTAAAAGCAAGACTAAATCCATGAAAACAGAAGTTCAGAAAACAATCATCCTGCTTAGAACGTGGAAGACAGCCATTGGATTATCATAGCAGACTGTTAGCTTAGAATTTTCTCCACTGTGCTAGAGAGAGATTAGAATAACATCATGTAAAGAGACACTGATTTTATTTCATAATCAGTGTTGCTGCTTAACAAAAAGATATGATAGTACATATTCCTGTTTAAGCTTATGGATAATATTAATTTCATGACTACAAGGGAATTAAAAAAACAAATCTATGTTTAATTGCATGCTTTGGGATGAGATGCATGGGATGCGTATGGAAGCTGGAGTCTCATGGAATATAGAATGAAGTGTGGAGTTTGAGACTTCACAGGGGGTGTTTATTTTCATAGTTTATCTTTCAGCATCTTCTGATACTTTAAGATGTATCAAAAGCAAAATATTTTGGTGCTAAGGCAGCCTGTTAAGTAAGAATACAAGTACTTTCACGAATTGTTGTATAAATAGCCATAAACTGAGGTTTTGCGATCATGGTATTTCTGATTGTATGAACACTTTTTTCAGGATCCTTTAAGTTGCATCAAGTCCTGGAAAGCCAGGAAGAAGCAAGGTGCAAAGCTTAGTTGCATGAAGAGGACTAAAGCATGCGCCTAGTTTGTCACCTGAGGCTGGATTAATCTTCCCTGGGCTTTGGGCAGGAGCTCAGGTCCTCTGTGTAGGCTAGTGAGGAAGGAGGAATTGACATTGCCCTTTGGGGCATGTCAGCCTGCTGAGGGCTTCATGCTGGAGGTTTTTTTAGCTTGGAGTAATCATAAACAAGAACTACAGGCAGGACTGTGAGGCTGACGCATGCCTGAGGCACAGATCCAGTTGTATGGGAAGACAAAGATCCTGTGGTTTTCTTGGGGAACAATCAGCTAGTTTCAGTTGTCACAGATGCTCTGAGCATCAATCTTAAACAACAAGGCATAATTTAATAGGATTTTTAATGTAAGTATTTCTCTTGCTTCAGTTTACAAACTGAATCAAGATCAATCAAATCACTTGGAGGAGGAGATGATGTTGTTTCTCTGCCTAAAATTTTTCAAGGCATTTTGTTTCAATTTATACAGCTGGCACATCCACAGCTGATAACTTCTGCAGATGTCGTGTGTAGAACTGCAAATCTTCTGGCTCAAAAACCCCCACCAATTTATTTCCCTTCAACATCTAATTAGTTTTATAAAAATAAAAGGGAGAGATTAGGAAGTGTGTGACTGTGGGAGAATTTTCATGGTGTGAAGGGTAAAATGTGTGGGAACTGCTTAAAACTGAGCTGCAGTTCACTTTATAGTGAACTGGAAGACAGCAGACAAAATGATTACATATACAGCAGAGTGTGGCTTGGGCATGGAGAGCTTCGCCCAAGGCTGCCTTAGTCTCACAAACAGCTTACAGCAGTGACTTGAATGTCACAGCATGCCAGGGATTGTCCCCACTGTACAGTCAGTGCATGGCCACTCTGAGAAGTGCAGGTCTGAAAGACTTGGTGAGGGCATGCTGCTGTGCATTGGGATGCTGCTCTGTCATTTGCTGGCTAGTCCAACCTGAGAAGCTGATGAATGCCATAGAGGCAGAATTCGAGTTGGTTTTAGCAGTACTTCATTGCAAACAAATGGTATCTCCACATGTTGCTTTAGGTGTCTTATTTCTGTTTTAATAAATGCTTAGTAATCACCATTAAAATAACATAAATCCTACCTTGGTCCTCTCTTGAAACTTTGCTCCTAGATTGACCATAAATTTCCTTATCACAGTTTTTAGGGAGGCAGTAGAAGCCAAGTTTTGGTGCCAGCAGTGATGACGATGCACTAATTTACCTGTTATTGATACGGTATTACTTTCATGCAACTTTTGGAGCTGCCTTCTGTATGAAAAAAGTTATTCTTTTATGGTGTGCCTAAGAACTAATACAGCTTATGTAAGAAAGAGAGAAAAACACCACCACTACCACCAAAAAAACACAAAAACAAAACAAAACAAAAAACAAAACACAAAAACAACCAACTACAAACCCACTTAGAAAGGCAGTAATCATTTAAGACTTTTGTATTTCTGGTTTGTTGAGATGGCTACTCACTTAGTTCAAGTGAGCAATGATACCATCACTGATACCTCCAAAAATGTGTGGTTTTGTGCTGCATTTAGGTGGATGCAATGGGCTGTATGACAAGAGCAGCTAGCACGTGCACTTTAAAAAGCCTGATTTCCATATAGTATTTGGGTCATATGATGCCCGCAGGCATGATTCATCCACCTGGGCTTTATGCCAATCAGCAACTGTGTGGATACAACACTCCAGGAATACTGTAAAATTATTAAAGTGCTATTTTTTCTTCAAATAATGCTGTTGATTATAGCTGTAAAAACACAGCATATAGCTTCCTTCTGAAGGAAATTGTTTCATTAAGTAGATGCAGAAAATACAAATAACTGAAAAGAATGCAGAACAGGTTGAGACAAATGAGCACAGCTAGTTTTCCTAGCTCTGCAGACTTTCTTTTCAAAGGTTGCTGTCTTGCTATCAAATCCTGTTTGAGGCAGAGATAGTCTTCAGCTGATGGATCTGCTTGAAGCCCTGCAAGCTGTTAAGTGCTGACCTTAGTTAGGTGCAATGAGCTAAAAACTTTTGGCGTTTTGCCTCTATTAGGCTTTTGTATAAAGATGATAATCTCTCTGGAGGGAATAAACCCCATACATTTAGTATGTACCTAATGCATTTTTTTTTGTGGTGAAATTAATTTTCAAGAGATGAAATCATGCTTATTTTTAGACACGTGCATTATGCAGACGGACGCTCTTAATTAAAGATTCAACAAGCCTTGTTCAGGGAAACCATGGAGCTGCATTCTAATAAGATATCTTGGTGTCTAGGAAAACAAATATGTGCAACTGATGTTTGTTTTTTTCACGCATGCCAACATGTCTATCTCAGTGGTCACCTATAGAAGTGTACTCTTCTCAGACTTGCCAGGTTGCTTACCTTACATTTCTATCTGCCTTTATGCTTCAAAAATATAGCCCCCAGTGGTTTTGAAAACCAAATATATCTTTTAACTTCTACTTGTTGTTCTCACACACTTCATTTATTTATCTTTTTAAAGATTCATCAGAGAATAGAGGCTGAAAATTCCACAGTGGAACTAGAGAGACAGCCTTCTAAAAATGGGATGAGGAGGTATAACCTTTGTCAACTTGTAGAGAAACAGCAGTGTTTAATGTCTATGAACTTAAAACTGAAAAAACAAAAATTCCCCTCTTCCTGAGTTCTTGACTTTCTGTCATGTGGAAGTAGGACAGGAGAGAAGGAATATACTCAGGTTTGTAAACATATCTGGGTTATGGTTGACTTGCTCTGATGTATTGTGTTTTTGTTTTTTTTCTTTCATCTAGATAAAGAAGAGGCAACAAGATGTGGTGAGGTTTCTGGAAGCCAATCGCATAGAGTTTGAAGAAGTGGATATCACGATGTCAGAGGAGAAAAGACAGTGGATGTATAAAAATATTCCTGAGGACAGGCAGCCCGCACAAGGCAATCCATTGCCACCACAGATATTCAGTGATGATCGGTACTGTGGAGTAAGTAGCTGTTACAGTTGTCAATGGACAGTGTGGCTGTATACCCTAATACCTTAGCATGTTGGAATTATAGGATCGTTGATTGGTTTGAGTTGGAAAGGACCTTAAAGATGATCTAGTTCCAATCCTGCTGCTGTGGGCAGGATTGCCAACCACTAAATCAGGCACTAGAACATCTTGCCCAGGGCCCCTTCACCTGGACATAGAGCAGCTGACTACAACACTCTGGCGCTTCAACCATCCAGCCAATTCTTTATCCACTTAATAGTAAACCTTCAAATCCATACTTCTCTGATTTAGAGATAAGAACATAGAGTGGGACAACATCAAAGGCATTGTATACACTCTTGGCCTTCTAAGTAGGCAAAACTTGCTGTTGAGTTTCTTCAGTAATACCTGGATTAATGTACAACCTGTTGGTGGTAAAGTTCTTTTGTAAGACCACTGGAATCTGGTGATTTCTGGTTTTGCTACTTGAGGCTAGCAAAAATTCAGAAGGAAATCTTTGGTACCACAAATGAGAACATTGACTAGATTGTTGCTGTTATAGTGCAAATTTCATTTATGCTCAAAGAACCTTTGTAGTCTGAATCTCTAGGAAAAATGAATGCTATTTGCTACTTGATTTGTAAAATAGTTTTATTTTTTCCCTTAAGAAAAGCAACTTGACACTTTTTCTGCTGAAAAACTAATAAGCTTGAGAGCTTGTGAATCTGACAACAAATTGATGGGTGGACTGATTTCTCTGTTGATGTGAGCTGCAATAACATCTCCATCAGCTAGTGCAAGCTGAAGTGATAGCCTTGGACTGTTACCTTAAGAATGTCACCATATGGATGTTTTACTTCCCTACTTAGTCTGCAGCCCTGAGTCTTAGGTTCTCTTGTAGTCTGGAAAAATCTTCCCAGAACTTAGACTCTCCTTAGAACGAAGTTTAAAAAGATCATAGCTGTGTCCTCTCTGCCTTGCTACATTCTTTTGTACTTCAACTGTATGATTTGTATATCCTTCAGGAGGCAGGTTTTAAGGTACTTACTGAACTGTCTGATGGGAGCCAGGGAGGTTTGATGTACCGTTCTTGATGCATCAGGAAGTGATTTCGTAAGATTTGTATGTGAGTTCAGTAGGAGGATGAAACAGGAAAGTTTGTGTCTGGTTTGTAATAGATGGACCAGGGTAAATGTGGATACAACGAGATGGAGAGACATCCAAGGTAGTTCTAACTTACTCCCATCTGACTCTACTGTAGTGCAAGTAAGCTGCTGCTGGCTGAAGGATCATTCAGATCTGCTGAGAACCTGTCAGCTGCACTGACAGGCTGATGGCTAGCTTAATGCAGGAAGAGCACAGGAACTGATTCAGGATCCTCTGCAACAAACAAATTACACAGAATCACAGAATTGCAGGGGTTGGAAGGAACCTCAAGAGATCACTGAGTTCGACAACACTCCTGCTAGTGCTGGTCCCCTACATTAGGTTACACAGGTAGGCATCTAGACGTGTCTTAAATATCGCATGTTTGTTTGGAACTTCCTATGTTCAAGTTTTAGGCCATTCCTATTGATACACATTGCCGAGAAGAGCCTGGCCTCATCCATTTGCCCCCCACCTCCCTTTAGATATTTATAAACATTAATCAGATTCCCTCTCAGTCTTCTTTTCACCAAACTGTATATGATTAGCAGCTAATTGGCTTTTTTGAAGCAAGATATTTAACATCCCTCTGATAGGTAAACAAGGCCAATACATGACCTCCTACCTCAGCTATCTAACTCATACCTTCCTACTTCAGGATATAAAATGTCCATTGAAGAAAATTGTCTGGGACGTGGAAGGGATTTTGACACTCTTGTAGCAGCTCCTCACTTGTGGATATCAGCATTTATATTGTTCAGTGTGATTTTAGTGAACTTGGGTAATGCAATGTTCTAAGCAGTTGTTTCATATCGATGCTGAATCTTTGCAGTTTTTCTTTATGGTATGTTTTAAACAAGTCTTAGAAATTGCAGTTTGGAATTAGCGAGGCAGAAGATGTCATGCAACATGTGAGATGATCTTGTTAATCTGTCTGCTCAGCTGATAGCTCTTTTGGTTGAGCAGAATTAATCTTCTTACTAGACCTCACTGGCTACATGAACCCCTTCAAGGAGCAAACTTTTTTTTTTTTTCTTTTTTTTTTTTTCCAAAGCATCATATTTTCTGGGATGAAGGAAAAAGTATGTGCTGGATCTCCAAAGTTCATCAGTTACCCTGGCTGGCATTAGTTAATGAAGTTCTCAGGCAATAGGGGAAGCAGAACATTAAGCAGGAGACAAAGGAGGTCAGTGCTAGAAAGGAGGTTATAATATCGTGAAAGTTAGATGAAATCAGCAGGCATTACACATCATGTCTCCTTTTCGATTTCCGCAGTGAGGATTTTCATTGGTTAATCTTCACATAATATAAAACAACAACGAAATGCTATTGTGTAACTTAAAAACTAAACTAAAAAATAACCACAAAAATTTCTGTTAATTCTGTTAAATTGAAGCTTATCATTCCTGATTTGTGTCCAGCCAGTTTCTAATCCAATATGCTCTATTAACCAAAACTGTCTATTTCTGTCCCTGCCAGTACTAAGTCTCAGCATGCTACCAGGAGCTACCCATGTACTCATTCTGACTTGCACATTATCACTGACAATGCAGACCTAGAATATAGACTAATCAGATCCTTTGCTATTTCCATAAAAATATAAGGGCTAGACAAGCAAAAGCAAAATATACTTTTGTTCACAGCTTCAGGAGAGATTCATGAGAGTATGACATAGGAGCATTGAGTACATGTCATGTTCATAGCCATACAGTTTTGTTTTTTCTTTCTGTGAAAGGTCATTACTATTTGAAATTATGACTTTTCAGAATGCAACTGGAGTTTGTCTTCAGTGTTCCCAGTTAGTATCCCTGAAGTGTTGGTGTTGTCCGTTTGAATATGGGATAGCTGGTATAGAGAGGAAAAAGGTTTGAAAAGGTGACTCTTCCCCCTCTCCTCCAAACAAAGATGCAAAATACAGGGAGAGGGATTCTTCTGACACTAACAGACAAATTCCATGTTTTGAAGCATAAGTGAGACAGTGACATTTTTCTGAGCTGATGTAATTGCAGATATGATCTGTCTTTTTCTTAATCTTCTGACATCCACTCTTCAATTTTTCGGTAAAAAGCTTCGTTAATGGGATATTGAAATAGAAACTTTTTTCAGTGAGAGTCGTTTTTTATTTCCTGTGAGCAAGCTAGATAAGAGCTGAGAGCACACAATAACACAAATCATTTTACTGATAATCCAGTATTATGTCGTAGCAGTGACACTATGATAATTTGGATATTTTTGTGACTCTACAATCTGTTGCTTCATCTTAGTGACATTGCTGTAACATTGTATGTCTATGAGAGAAGAAGTCTATATTTCAGACACCATACACATGAACCTAATTTAATTTGCAGTGGTGTAAATCTGAGATGACTGCAGTTACCTTGCTATAGCTAGTATCATGAAAGAGTTAGGAAATGTCAGTGCTTGAGTGCATGCTCCTTATACACTTTGCGTCCAGAAAAGTAAAATTAAGATACTTTGGAAAGACTATGAAAACTGAACTTTTTTTTCCCTCAGAAGGCACCACGTGGCCTTTTGACAGCACAATTCTAGTTCTCTCCATTGCTAGAGTGTAGATAGACATTATAATTTTACATTAAACATCCCTCTCAACCATTTCTCAGATGAGTTTTACCGGAGTCCTTGTGTACAGTAATGGAGGACAGAACAATGACTCCCTCCCCCTCCACTAGCAGCTAAGAACCTACACAGATTCTTCTTCACTCACCTCCCTTTCTCCCCCCGTCCCCTCACAGCTTCCTGCCCAGGGTGAGTGTGGAATTGGAGGAACAAGAGTAAAAGAACTCATGGGTTGAGATAGAGGCAGTGTAATAGGTGAAGAAAAAGGGAGAGGATGGAGCAAAAAACCAGTGGTGCAAAGGCAATCACTCACAACCTTGAAAAGGGAAGCAATGCCAACCTAGTCTAAAAGCAATAGCTAGCTTGAAAGAAAAGCACTCCTTCCCCAATTTTATTGCTTAGCACAATGCTGTATGGCATTCAATATCTATTTGGGCAATTTGGATCAGCTGTCCTAGCTGTGTATGCTCCCAACTTATTGCCCACCCCCAGCCTACTCATTGTGGGAGATAAGAAGGGAGCACAATGAGAAATGGAAAAGGTTTTGCTGCTGTGCAAACACAGCAGAGCAATAGCAAAACATTGGTGTGTTATCAGGGCTATTTCAGTCACAGACCCAAAACAAAGCACCAAGGTATGAATACAACTCTATGCCAGCCAGACCCAGTAAAATCTCTATTTCTTATTTCGTACTGTTTGTCGCCCATATCCAATACATCCTCAACACTCTCCTCCCCTCTAGTCTTTTTATGTATACATAAGTATCATTCAGTTAGTCTATGGACTGTCCCCATCAGATGTCCATTCAGTTCATTTTTCCATGACTTGGAATCCATCTGTTATAGTGGTCATCCAGGAGAGGGGTTGGGTTGGACTGTTGGGCATTAAAACTAGCTCAGGTTTGGTCACTGGCACACTTACCCAGTCCTTTACAAGGCTCACGCACCTTGCCACCTAGGGATTGATTTTCTCGGGTCCTGTTCCTGGACAGCATTTCCAACTGGCTGCTTAATATTATGCGAAGTCATCATCAGCTTCAGTGCATGCAGTAATACTTGGCAATCTGGTTACATAGGGGTATTCAAGAAACTGGAGGGCCATTGTGACATGGGTGGGAGCATCTGCCCTGGAGGAGCAGAAGATTTCATTCTTCCTTCTTTCATGAAGTGGATTCTGGACTAGAGGAGAAAGAACTATTTGCCAATTGTCTCCACAAGGCGGTTCCCAAAGTACTGGGATGACAGCAGTGCAGGAGCCGCATACTAGATTAGGCTGGAGGCCAATGCTTTTATCATAACTCTCTCAGGCAAAGCAAAATTAAGTGATAACACTGCAAAAGCTGAAAGCAGCCATTAACAACCCTTCACATTTGGTGTACAGAAAGAAAAGGAAAAAGCAGTGGAGCAAGTGAGAGAACAAACAAGAAACTTGTCTGAGAACAGACAAGTCAGCATTGTGACCAGTAGCAGCAAGTAAGAGCCTGCCAAGTAACAGCTAGGTAAAACGTTTGTTCTAGCACACTATTATCAAGTCTATTGCTGTATTGAACACATCTTGAGCCCCTGTTCAGGTGCCAAAGCAGACTGCTATGGGTTGACCTCTGTCAATACCAAGCAACAGCACACCTGCTTACTCATCTCACACTCCAAGCAGGTCAGGGGAGAGAATAGGGAGAGCGAAAGTGAGAAGAACTTGCAGGTTAGAGGAGACAGTTTAGTAAGTGAAGGAAAGGTGTAAAAACACCAAATAATGCAAATGCAGTCACTCACCACATCCCAAAATCAGACCAATCTCTAGCAAGTCTCTGAACAATGGCTACCTTAGAAGACAACTCTCCCTGCCGTTTATTACTGAGCATGTATTTATATGGTATGGTATACCCAATGGCCAGCTCGGGGAGTTGTCTCAGCTGTGTCCCTTCCCAACTTCGCTGCAGGAGGCAGAGGAGAGCTGAGTTAGAAACAAACACTTTAATGCTGTACAAGCACTGCTGGACAACAGCCAGAGCATTGGTGCATTATCGAGGCCAAACCCAAAGAAAATGAGAATTTAAAGATGGTAGTTCATTTTCTAAGTTTTCCTAACTCAATTATTTGCTTTCAAAGTTAAAGAAAAATTCTAATGTTCTGCCTCTCATTGTATATTTCTCTAACAGTTGGATTAGTAAATTTGCTCATGAGTTATTCAGACTCTTATGTAAAGAACTGCTGTTAACAGACTGTGGCACTAACAATTCAGTATCCTGCAGGTTAAAAACAATATTTAAAAAATGAATGGATAAATAATTACCCTGCTTAGTGTTATCTTTCTTGCACAAACACAGGAAAGTCCAGACAAATGGAGAGGTTGTTGCAGACTGGTACATTTGGGGCAAATACACAGGGGGACTATAATATGACGTCAAGAACTGAAATGCCTTAATTTTGGGCAGGTGGCTTCTGGAGTGAAGTTTGTAGACCCTGAACAGGGCTTTAGCTTCTTCACCTGATCGACGAGGAGCCACAGCTACACAAATCCAACCTGGATCAGCAGTAGCCAGAACATTGGGAATGGAGAGTTCTTAATGTTGCAAGCAAGAAATAGTGAAAAAGTGGTCTGAATTTAGTCCTGTGTCTCACACCTCCCTCTTCTGTTCTCTTATATCTCCACAATTGAATTTGCAGTCTTAGTCTAGAAGTGAATTGTGGATCTGTTCTGGAGATTAGAAATCACCCCTTTCCCAGTGAAGCTGCACTCTGATTTTAACCTTAAAAAGGATCAAGTTAGCCCTTTGAAACAGCGATAGTTTTCTACACAGAAAATTTGCCATTGATGTGAAATTGCCTGAAATTTAGACTAACCAAAATTAAAAGGAAATCTATTTCCAGGTGGGAGTTGTAAGGAAAATAATTACACAGCAGACTGACTCTTCTTTCTCTTTTTCTTTTTTTTTTTTTTCCCCCTTCTTGGAAGCTGTCCAGATGGTTTAGAGTGTTAGGGTAAGCACTGATACACTGTCTAGTGGACACAGCAGTAGAGACAGAGATATTTGATATTTATTGTCCTTCCCTGAAATGCAATATGTGACTATCAACTCCATCAAAACAGTGAAGGCCTATAGACAAAGAAATAAAATAGCTGCTGAAAGGGGGACAGTGTTCTCATGAAACTATTCAGTGTGCAGTCAAATACTGTTGCAGTGATTTCTTTGTACTGTTAAATTTCTGTCTTTTTTTTTTTTAAGATTTTTTTTTTTATATGTGTAAAATGGCAAACTGGTAACTACTCTCTAATAAGGAGAAAAGAGAGAATTTAAGAAGTCTGGCTAGAGATCATTCCGGAGTTACTGCTCTGGCTTGCCATTGTGGAGTTTGTTATGCAGAGCTTGAAAGCTGTTGTTTCGGATCCTTAAGCAAAGTGACATAATGCCCTTTCAGCATGTCTGCTGTAGGATCTTCAGTTCAGGAGCCAGGGAGGTTGTGAGGCTAATGTGGTACCCAGCAAGGCTACATACATTTCCTTGCACCCTTGCATGGATCTTGTCCAACTCAACAACTTGGTGGTCCAGTTTAGCCTTCAGAAAAGTGATAATCTCACTAGATAAAAGTTCAAGTGAACTGCTCAGATATTGTATGATGTCTGTTTAGATTAATGATTAATGCTGCTCAAATTTTCTTTACTGTAGTGGAGAGAGTAAATTTCTGCTGAGCACCGCAGTTGTAGCCTGAATTTTCTGCTTTCTAAATATTATGTATAGCTGTTTCAAGATAAAATAGCAGGTGTGTTCTTGTAAATTATCCCACCATTTAAAGGTAATAGCTGTCAAAGACTGGACACATTTTGGAGATATCTTAGTCTATTTTCAGATACTATTTCCTAAGTAGAGTAATATAGAGTGTTTATGTACTTTCCTGTTGTGCAGGAAAGATTTTCTTAGTTTTGTGTATTTATATAATACTGAGAATACACGTGCGCATATGTTCGTTCTCCAAGGAGAGCTGTGCTGAGTAAGGCTTTCCATTGTAATCCTAATCAGATCAGTGAATGAATGTCATCTGTCCCAGAGAACTGAGCTGCCCTTTTTAGGAAGGATGCTAACAGCTTGTTCTCAATGGCCCACAGTATTCACTTGGTCAGTAGCAGAGTGCTCATTCAATGTGTTTAAATTATGAATTGCCCATTATTTCTTGTAAGAGTACCTTGCCTTTTTTATAAGAATAGAAAGGTCATGATCATATGTAAAAAAAAAAAAGATTGCTAAAGAGAAACAAGTTAAAAAAGCATGGCAATAGAGGTCTCTTTATATGCTGTCCAATTAATGATTACATTTTTTAAAATCTGCATCAAAAAGCAGGGCAGGCTACATTTGGGCAGGCTGCTTGTTTTTCTACTTCTTTGTGTGGTGAACACCTGATAAACAATAAGAATCTGTCTGAAATGTTTAACAAGTTCCCTCTTTCTCTTCTTGAAAAATAAAAGCAAATGGGAAAAAAACCAACTTGTTCTTTTAAAAAAAACTTACTGGAAAGAATTTTATTCACTGTCTTTGAAACTGCAGTGGGTAAAATGTTCTCTATTCTCAGCTGCATTAACATATAGACAGTATCTGTATAATTGCTGACTGGTAGACAGAATTTGCTTTGTGCTAATGTTTTACTTTGGCCCAATGCCATCACTTTTTTGTTATTATTCCTGAAGGACAATTATTTACGCTGATCTACAGCATCATCAATTTTTACTTCGATGTGCAGCAAATATTTTCTAGCAGCAATTGTGTTATTTAAACAAGTCTCAGTTTACCTGCTTAACAAATGGTCAGCCACATTATTTATGGCAGTGTCTGTAATCACGTCATTGAAATGATCTGGTCTCATAGCAATAGAGCTATATTCTGCTATAGAGCAATACAGCACACATAAGGAGTCTGCATCATAGTCAAGATGCAGCTGCTCCTGTAGCCAGGTTGAGTTTTGTGAACAGCTTGGTGGTTGCTACTGAGAGAAGAAGAGCTACCCTGGAAGTGGAACTTCTAAAGAGCGGAGAATTCCCAAGGGCCAGCAGCTTTCCTACCAGGATAAGTTGGCATAAAACCCACAGAAATGCCAGGAAGCTGTAAGGCATTTGTGTTGTAATAAGGCATCAAATCCTAATTACCAGAATGCTTGTCCACCAGGTCAAAGAATAAGCAGCTCTTACCTCATGGTAGTATTTGGGCAGTGAATGTGAATTGCCACCTGTGGCAACTTTGCTTCTGAAAACCTTTTCAGCCACAGTCTGTCTCTATCCTGGTTGGAGACGCACAACAGGAGCAGGGAAAGCAAAGATGAGCTGTATGCTACTCTCATGAAAGGCCAGCAAGGTCTTGCATTGCTCTGAAGGTGAGCAGTTGAAACTTAAGTGTTGTTAGCTTTGTTTATTTTCTACAAAGCAAGAGCTTATTATCTCAGCTAATCTGCTCTCCAGTAGCTCTTCCTGTGTCTTTACTGTCCTGGTGGTAAAACAGAGGGGCTGTATCCTGGTCAGACTACTCGGTGATCAAGCTGCTGCCGCCTTTACAGATGAGAAGCCAAGTCTGAAGCAGTCATGTGGCTGGTATCCTGTTAAGAAGCATTTTCTGCCTTGAAATATCCTTTTACCAACCCCAATCATTGTCCCATTGCTTTTCTATCCCCTCAAACCGTCCAGAGAGATATTTTTTATCCTGTCTAGCACTCCTTATTCTCTGTAACCTTTCATACCCTCATCTTCATGATTTATCACTCATATTTTTGTGTCTTTTCAATTTTTCCAGAGGGATTGAGCATCTCTGTCATTGATTATTCATGTCCACTGTCCCCTTTGTTTTATTAGCTACTAAATTTGCCATGCTTTTATATGTTAATAAAGTGTAATTAGCAGCTCTGGGAAGCACAAGGATCGTTAATACAGTCACATTTCTGTCTGTGCACATAGCTGCCTTTTGCAGTGGGGCTGTGGGTGCCAGTTTGCCACATCTGTGCATTTTTTAGTTTATCAGCTGGTTTCTGAGTGCCTCCTGGGCATGAGTTTACCAGGGTCAAGACAGCACTACTCTGCTGAGCCCAGCAAAGCCACTGTGCCTGTGGGCTTGATTGCAAGGACATGGTAGTATCCTGCTACTGCTAGTGAAGCCCAGTGCAGAGCAAGGAGCCATTGCCTGGCCAAAAATAGCGGATGGTGGGTTACTTCATCTGTAGGAGGCAATGTGTCCCATGGAGTTTTTTAAAGCGGAACCCCTTAGATTGCAAATGTGTTGGGCTCCTGCCTGACCTTAGCACCATTTTCCGTCCTCAGCCTCATTGTCTTTCTATTTGGCTCAAATACCCACAGACCTTCTCCTTATAAAGGTCAGGTGAATGATGGGATGTATTTAGAACATGTTATCTCTCATATATTACAAGGAAAGCCAGAGATGCTCACTTTGAACTCTTCCCACACACTGGAGTAAAGCAAAACTGATGAGTCCTTGTGACTATAGTATTTGAGATCATGTTTCTCAAAAATCTCTTAAGAAACTGCCTTACCGAAGTGATTTCTGTCAAATTTTATAGTGCTATTATGCATTTTTATAACATTTTTTCAAAGTATTTTGAGGTCATATATTTTCATTGCAGACATTAATAAGAAAACTCCTGTTTGAAATTTTATTGCTGCTTTATTTGAAAGTGTGGTGCTTTTTCTTCCTAACCTGCAGTAAAGCATGAAAGTGTCAATAGCATTATAGTGAGCTTTGTAATGCAGATATTTCAAAACTTGAAAGAAATTTCTTCTAGCTGATCACCTTTTGGTTGTTCAATGTTCTGTTCATTTTAAAATGAATGAATGCATTGGGTTCTGTGCTCTTGCGATTATACTCTTACTTCAGCTCATTAGTTAACCTTCAGGGTCTTTTCAGAGAGTGAGTGCAGATTTG
The DNA here is from genome assembly GCA_028571105.1 of Tragopan temminckii. Taxonomy (NCBI): domain Eukaryota; kingdom Metazoa; phylum Chordata; class Aves; order Galliformes; family Phasianidae; genus Tragopan; species Tragopan temminckii. The sequence goes on along the minus strand of JAOWBP010001760.1, from coordinate 66,278,726 downwards.
ATAGTCAGCAAAAATGTGGGATAAACTTAGGGGTTCTTCTAGAAGTAAAAATTGATAATTAGTGCTTGCAGAAAGCTTTTGATGATTGTTTTCTGGAGGTTAATGTTCATAGATACTGGTGCATGAGCCAGTCACAAATTCACTGTCAGAGCAAGAAATGCAGCTCTAATTCTTATGATGCTATTTTCTGGCTGTGACTATTTCCACACCCTGTTTTTCTTTCACATTTCTTATGAAAACATGAAAAGAACACAAAACTAAGAAAATCTTTCCTGCACAACACGGGACAGTCTAAACATTAGTTTTCCATTAGCTAACTTCCTGATAAGATCTCTGGACAGGATTTTTAAAGAGCTTATATGACTGATTCTACAAAGCAATTTGTTAGTCCTCTCCCGTGGGCTAAATACTTATTTTGGTAATCTCTCCAGTTGTAGGCTTCCGAAAACAAAGGCTTTTATAAAAAGGAGGCCCATGTCAGCTACAGCTCTATTATTTGGACAGTTACATGCTAAAATCAGGCTGTTGTTATGTTTGCCATTCATTCAACAACCACAAAAGGATACACAGTCATCACATATCCAGGAACTAACATCCCTCACCTCTGTACAGGGAGTCCAAGTGCAGAAGAGCTTCCCAAAATTAAGATATCAAAGTGGTATAATGCCCACCTGGGCAGGAAATATTCGAGTGTGAATCCAAGAAATATGGATGACAACAGGTATGACACTTTTGTGCACCTTCTAGCTATTTTTTTCCAGCACCTTTACAGATAATCTTGAGCGAGATCACAAAGCATGTGCAGGACAGCTGAGTGATCAGACCTGGCCAGCACAGGTTCATGAAAGGCAAGTCCTGCTGACCAGCCTCATCTTCTATGATCAAGTGATCCAACTGGTGGATGAGGGAAAGGTTGTTAACGTAGTCTACCTAGACTTCAGCCAAGCCTTTGACTCTGTCACTCATGATATTCTACTGGAGAAGCTGGCTGCTTGTGGACAAGTAGACTCTTTGCTGGAGACTCACTAGCTGGAGTGCTGGGCCCAGACACTGGTGGTGAATGGTCTTAGAGTGGTGATGGATTTAAAGTTGACCGAGACATCAGGATTAGGAAAAAATACAGGACTTGAAAATGCTGATGCAAGATGAGGACTCAATTGAGCAGTCTTCTCTTGGACACTGCTGAGGCAAACAGGTCACTGGGGGCTCATGAAAATTGTTTGTGCTCTTGAAAGGAAAAAAAATCCTGGTGGGCAGTGAAAATGATGTTTGCTTTGAGCCACGCAGCTGCAGAAATGCTTGCAGTAGCTGCCTGCCTGCAGGTTGATTGCTTACAGTCTTCAGGTTTATAAAGAGTAGCCTAAGTCAATTTAAACCTGCCCGAATGCCAAAAGGATGCCCTTATTTTTCTCACTGTGGGTTGTACTCATCCACTGCTTCCCTACCTTTGGCTCCAGAGACAGTGTGACACATGTGAGGATAAACCAGGGTAAAAATAAAGGCTAGTTCTCAGATAATACTATCTTCACATGTGCTTGCTTATACAGCTCATGCTCCTCATGTCTTTTCATCTGCTTTAGCAGAGCCAGGCTGGATCCTTTTCAGATTTAACAACATCTGTGCAATTTTCTGGTTTTATTCTTAGAGGTCAAGGGCTTAATTGATCATCTTCTGGCAGAGCTGCAGTATCGCTTATTATTCATCTAGGTATTTAATGATTACATTGCTCTCTTTTCATCCGTGGCATTGTTGGGTTTGCTTCCAGTAACATTTCAGCTCATACCATGGCCTAGTTGTGAGATCTGTCAACTTCATCTGGATTTACTTTGTGTCTATTAATTTTAGATATATGTTAAATCAGAAATTACCATCAGCTCATCATCCTCAAGGATTTTTCACTAATGGAAATGTGTCTATTTCCTCTATTTAATTGTATGTTTAATGTCAAAGTTAGGTAGAACAGGCTGTCCCTGAAAGTAACAAAGGAGGGACTTAAAACTGTCTTGAATATCTCCATATGTTAGCATTTTAAAATGTAATGGTAATAGTTCTGTGCTCATAAAGATAAGCAGCATCTGTCTGCAAGGTCTATTTTCCAATCCATGATGCTGATCAGTGCAGGAGACTGTACCTTCCTATGCGCCGGTGTGGCTTTATTCCTTCAGGCATTTAATTCCCCTGGCAGCGAAAGCAAATTAACTTAGCATTTCTCATAGGCCAAGTGAGTAGGTGGCATTCATTGGAAATCATGTATCACACTTGAAGAAACATTTTTTTTCTTCTACTTAGGAGCTAAGAAGGCAAAATGTAAACACGAGTGATGGTAGGGTAGGCTTTAGTAAACTTTGGTTGGAAGATAGAAGGTTCTTAATCTTACACACCATTATGGCCTTCCAACAACAGCCAGGTCAAAGAATGATTTTTGCTCTTCAACTAGAGCTTCTTTTGCTTAACTTACATGATCCCTTGTGATTGTGGGTGGCTTGTGAGTTTACAGGTTCAGGAGGAGGCAGAAGTGGAAGGAAACAAGTGGGCAAAGCAGATATTACTGGGCAAAAATTGAGGTTGAATTTCAGCAATAGCAGCACCTGTAACTGTTACAGTGAGAAATCAGTCTCAAAAACTAACAAGATCAGAGGATAGGAGCAAAAGGAACGCTAACTTTTGAGGTCAGGAGCATTGCAAACCACTACCATGCAGATGGCAAGTATGTGGAAGTCCAAAGACTACCTGTTATTATTCTGTATTGAAAGTGTACACAGTCAATATTTAAAGGGATTTCTCTTACTGGATGCATTGAAGTTAAGTGTAACTACTGATTTTAGATATTTAGAGATAATTGCTACGTAATGATGAGCACATAGCTGAAATTTCCTGACACGTACATAGTATTTTACATGTCAGAAACAGTTAAGTAGGGATTAATATTTCCACTTTATAGCCATGTGGAGGAGGAGAGCAGTCTGAACTGGGCGCTTTTATTGTTTGTCAGTGGAGAAAATATAGAGAAAATCTTTACTAAACTGTTAAGAAAACCTGAAACTTCCTGGCTACTTGCTACTTGCCAATTCACTAAATTGTTCTCTGTTCTTCACCATTTCCCTTAAAGACTGAAGTCTATCAGCTTATCTGATGATAGAAGAATAGCAGTTGTCCTATGCAATAACAGTAAAAGCAGTAGTAACACTTTGAGATCAGAAACCGATTTTAAGCAGCTCAAACCTAAAAGGAACATAGTTATGACAATGAAACTTTTTTTTTTTTTAATCTTTCTATAAAACAAAAATCTTTATGGTAACATTTCATTTATAATCATGTGATGTGTCCAAATCTGAGATAAGATTGCTGACTTCAAAGGATGAGAGTTGTAGTGAAGTCTCTTCCATTACGGAAGAAGTGGTCAGCTGGAGGTTTCCATGTTAGTATTTTATTTGCTGAAATGCATATTGGAAACCTCATCAGAAGCTTGTTTGCACTGTTAGGCACCTAACTACCTAAAAATATATCTGCAATGGATTTCTTGTTCATGCAAATCCATGGTTATATTTCTCTACCAAATAAAGTAGTGAAAGGTGTTTCAGTTAGAGAATATATGCATTTTTTCATTTCCTTTGGAGTTGGTGGTGTCATTACATTTCTGAATATGTTTGCGTGGGAGAAAATGGGTATTGGTATTTTTCTGAGCTTTATTACATATCACCCTTTATTCTGATACACAGTGTGGGAAGATCAAGAAGGAAAATATGAATACAGATGTTGACTCATCTTTTTTTTTTTTTCTTTTCTTCTAGGATTATGATGGCTTTTTTGAATCGAAGGAGAGCAACACTGTCTTCTCCTTTCTTGGACTGAAACCTAGTTTGGCATCGAAGGTCAGTGCAACATGGCAGACTTTTCTTGGAATTCTTGAAATACTGAGACTGAACTTAAGCTGAATGAACTTTGCATCTAGATACACAGCTACCACGGTAGCTATTTATGTTAATGAGGTATTTGAAATAGTCACAAAGAGAAGTAAAGCATTTAAAATAAAAAATAAGCATACACATATGAGGAAATTTGAGTCCTCACATAATTGAAGTATGAGAAGTATACTTTTGTGTCACGTTATCAATGTAAATTGATAGCAACTGGCTTTTTTAAGTGAACAGAGATAGACTTGATCACTGGAATGTTTGGAGCTTATGTCACCAAAATGTCTTTGTGCTGGGTCAGCCTGGCTATATGGCCAACAAGGACAGCATTTACTGATTATGCATCATTATGTTTTTAAGTGCTGACTAGATGGAGCAGCCAGGAATTGCAGAAAATTTTTGGACAATAATTAAAATTTAAAGAATAGAAATTTGCAGAACAGAATACAAATCCAGTAAACATATTTCTGTTGAGGACAGTATAATATATGAGATTTTATTGCCACCTGGAAGCCTGAATGATACCTTCAAATGGCTGTATAGAGCACCTTTGGGCATTAGATTAGAAACATAGGAGAGGATTTTCTTCCCTTTGCTGCTGTAGTATAGCTGTGGTTGGTAGTGGTGCTGCTTCAGGCCTGGATGGTAGCTCTTTGGTATGTACAGAGTTACACTTCTGTCAGGAGTTTATTTCTGGACCGCCTGGAGGAGAGGAGTAGGAGGGAACTTCATCAGGGAACCACAAAAGCAGGTTATTTCGGCAGCATGCCTTGCTTTGGAGCTTGAAGAATTAGTCCTAGAAAAAGATGTTCTATTGCAATCAGAAATAGCAGCTTGTATGCAGTTATATTCCTGGGAAAGAGCCTGCTATAAACCTGGAGGATTGTCATTACAAGCTTGGCTAGAACAGTCTATCAGTCCAGTATTATTTCAGAGGGATGTGTCTGTAGCTGTTTTGTGGACCAGGGGTAGGAACATCCTATTGTGAGAGTCACAGACACAGAAAATGAGAATGTATTCATAGCATTAATAATCTTTTTTTTTTCCCCTCTCTTTTCTTTTAAATAGGAGTCATAACCCCGGAAAACCTCTCTGAAGTATCAACAACTGCATCCTCTGGATGAACGACCCTGTTCTTTAGCACATGACAGCTTCACTTATGGATCACTGTGATAGAGCAAACGTATCCTTAGTAGTAGTCTGCTTGCTATAAGATGGTGCTCTCCCACCAATGTGGAGTTAATAAGATGTATATGAAATAGGATTAAGGCTGGGCTACGCATGTTCCTTTTTAAAAATACTCATTGATGGTATCACTTCTATCTTTGGATTGCTTTTGCAACTAGCACTGATATTCTAATAGACACATAGGTTTAAAGATAAGAAGTGGAAGTGCAGGGCTTCAGTCATTCATGAATAAATTCATACAGACAGGTTCCTTATGTTTTTAATTCTACCAACTACTGTTTTTGAAATTACCTCATCAGCACAGTTAAAATGCTGGTGGTTATTAGAATGTCTGTGCTAACTACTATCCGGAAACAAAAAACTGTTGATCTTAACATCTTATGATCTCAGTTCAAGCCAATAACTGCTGTATTTTTATTCTACATTTATTTATTATTATGTTTATGCTAGATCATTTTTATTGTAAGAAGCAGAGTTGCTAACCTTTGTCATGAAAACTTGATTTGCCTCATGATATCGGTTCTTTAAAAACAGTTGTTATCATGAACGGGGTGCCAAAGCAAAATATTTTGACATGGTTCCTTTTCCAAATGAGGATGAAATGCATGTGAAATCATGTGGTGAAACTGTACTGGTTAGTTCAAAAGAAGAGGTCTCATAGCTAAAGATTACATCGTTATCTCTTTACCGAGAAAGATTAAACACCCAGAATTGGAGCTCTATAGTTGGACTGTCTAAAAATGAAATTTTGCCAAAACTTTGAGTTGACCTGTAATCAAACACACCTCCACCATTAGCCACAGAAGAGTCAAAGAGATACTTTTGGAGAGAGCATTCGGTGCCCTATGTTGGTAAACGCTCTGCCACTGTTCATCAGCATACCCAACTTGCCCAGTTGTTGTCCTACTTATGTCCCCACGTATAGAATTGTGGAGATGCCTCAAAGACAGTGAGAAAGCTGAGCACATACTTTGCTGGATGAGGCCATGACAGTCAGCTCAACTGAGGAACAGGAGCCAGGTGGAGATTGTTTCAGTAGAACTGTAATGACAAACATAGCAGATGCAAGGCCCCTGACTTGCCAATAACCATTACAAAACATGTTGTGGAAAGAAGTCAAATTGCATTCTGTGTTTTGAATCAAGTCTGGCTGTTAAAATAAGAGCTATGCTGTAGACTGTCTGATTCTTAAGTGACTTCATAATGACTGGATAGTGCTACTCAAATACACATCCTCACGTCTTTGCATAAATGAAGGACAACAAATCATGTGGGAAAGGCTTTTTGCAATCACGGAATCTCTGAAGCCCAACTTCTTCTAAAAGGTGTCAGAAATGAACCCTGTCTGTGTAACAAATCTCATGTTCTATTAAAGTCAATAACCATGCCGTCCTATATGAGTTAGTTGGAAAGGACAACTAGTGATCATCTGGTCCAGCTTTCTATAAACCAGGATTCACACCAACGCTAGCTCAGGTCAGATGTGGGTTTGTTCAGCAGTGTTAAAAACATCCAGAGATGGAGAGCTCATAACCGTCTATTTAACCAGTGCTGATGCTGCAGTAATCTCCTAGCATCCAGCCTGTTCTCCCAGGTAGTAACTTGCAGCTATTCCTTTGCTTTCTTTTCCAGCTCTCACAGGAAGAGTTTGGCACCACCTTTTTGTGACCCAAGATAGTAGTAGGATACCATTAGATCACCTCTTAGTCTTCTTGCTAGGCTAAACAAACACAGCTTTGTTAAACTCTCTTCATAGACTCCGTGTTTCAGGTCCCTGGTTGCTTTGGCTTGGTGGAGGGCTACTCTCTCCAGTTTCTTCAACTGGAGAAAAAGTGGATAAAATGTTTCAGAAGTAGCACTCATCAGTACCAAGTAGTGCATTGCTGGCTACTGCCCAACCTGACTTTCACCAAGTCCCGTGGTCAGCACCTTGAGGACAGAACTTTGCTTTTGTCCTTCTCAAAATTCAGGAGGTTTCTGTTAGCCCAGGCTTCATGGCTATTGAGATCCCCCTGGACTGAAGCTCTGCCAGCTGTTATCAGCCACTCAAGTTCTCAAGTTCTATGTTGTTTGCAGTACAGTACAGTTTGAGGGTACACACTAGATATTTCTCCAAGTCCATGACAAAGGTGCTGAATGATAGAACGTTAGCCTCTCAGATTGTGGACAAGAGCCTACTCAAGACTATAGAGGTATGATCTGAACAATGTTCATGAGTACCAGTTTCTGGAGTAAAGAACAGGTTACCTTCCTTTTGGTGTCATCTCAGCTACAAACTGCTTACATCTGTGTAACTTTTCCCTTTAGTACAAAGGCAAGAAAGCTTTATAAAAGGAGATGTTAAGCTTTGAAATGATATCCATCCATAAATCTTTGGACCCTCTTTGGTCCCTCCTTGGACCCTTGGGTACGTCCTCAGCTCAGCTAGGGGGGCTAGATGGAGCAAGAGCACACACGGATTTCATGTCCATGGTGGTATTTACTAGACAAAGTCTTGGTTAGAGCACCTTCTCTAGAGGACCCCTTAATGGGGGTTGATAACATTCATATGTATGTATGTGTGTATACAAGTATATGTATATGCATTTTTAGCATTTATGTTGTATGTAGTGTGTTATTATTTCACTCTTGTCACCAATCCCATATTTTCATGAGACTTGACCTTTACTATAAGAAGGGAACGTGACACGAGATAGAGCTGTACATTAAGAAGTTCTATATAATTATTATTTTCTTAAGTTTAAGATTCTTTAACTTAGAAAAAGAATACAGATATAAATTGAGATCATTACACAGTTAATTACAGAGAAGCCATCCTGGATTTATCATGTACTTGATATATTGTAAACTTAGAAAACTGCCTGAAGTCCCACTTTTGAAAAATTCACACAAGTGAGTAAATCCACTTGAATAATCCCAGGGGAAATCCCTGGTTGCCTGTTGCAAAAGGCAAAATCTCATTGAGTTCTCCAGGGATGAAATTAGTTTTACAGAATTCTTCTTGAATTTTGGTAATTATAGAATAGAAATCTCCAGCTCAATGGAAAGCAAGTTCCGTTGCAGCCAAAAGGTGAAAATAGCTTATTTCAGAGCATTCCTGTGGGTCTAATCAGTTGTATGGAGGACAACACTAGCTCCAAAGATATTCTGCTTGTTTGCATGTAAGTTTGCAGTGTAAGTCCCTTAGAATGTTTGCTTTTGAATTACAAGGGGCTAGCTAAAAGCCAGAAAGTATATACGTTGCTTGAATGTGAATTTTGTCTGTTGTGCAACAGCCTTATTTTTGTAATTAAAGCAAGTAGAGTTCTAGTTTGTTACACAAGATGATCTGGAATTTTTTAAACCAGTTTTGTAATAATGAAATGTAACTACTGGATAATGGAAAAGTTCTGTGGAAATGAACCATTTATTGAAAGAAATAGAAAATTCCTAATTTTGTTTAAAATATTTTGCATATAAAGGTGATCCCAATTTTTAGCTAATATTTTTAATTACCCCACTTTTTAAAGGAGAGAGTAGTGTGAGCTAAACTTTAAATATTTATACCTAGCTGAGGTTGTTGTGTGGGCCTATGTGCATGCACACGTTCACTGTATCAGTGGCTTTATAGAGATGTTTTTGCTTGTGCCACACACTGCTGGATAGTGCCTTGCCAGAGAGGGGACTGTTACTGTAGGGTCTTCTCAGATGTGCTCAGCTTTGAACTCACAAAGGGGTAGTTTCTATTATCATTATTTTTTAAATAAATCTGTATGTTGATTTTGTGGCCTGAGTCAAGAGACACGTGCTTTGGCTGTTTAGAATCAAACCTTCCAAGGAAGTGGATGTGGAATAAAGCCCCTAAATCCATCTCTATGCTTTAAAATAACTCTCTTATGGAAGCATTGAGCAGCCCAAGTGTTATCACTGAAATTGAAAGAGGCTGCCAGCTCTTTGTGGGTTTCTTGGTTGTCCCTCCCAGTTTCCCCACCCCAGTCAGGCCTTTCATTTAGGGAGTCCAGTTCTTGTTGGAACCCCATGACAGCAAAGTGGGAGCCTGAGACTTTAGGCAGTGATTTGCAGCAAAAGAACTGCCTTCACAGGAGCGCAAGACTGGGATCTTCAGCAGGTAGTGCCAAATCCCATCGGTTTTAAACAACTTCCCCACTGGTTTCACCAGAGCTTGGTGTGCGCAGTGCAGGGAGATGTAAGCGCGGACTGCTTGCCTCTTCACCCTGAAGAATTTGGGAGGGGAAATGGAGAGCTGCTTCTTGAGGGCATTCCTTCAGCCAGGGCAGATCCACCTAATTCCTTTCATCCTGTTCTTTGCCTCATGTGCTTCATCCCATCCTGCGCAGACCTGTGTGCAAAGCTCCTGCTCCCCACCGCTTGTAACACTGCAAAAGCAGAGCTGGTGCTCGCCTCGACACGGCCTCGGTGTTCTGTAGCCCGGTGCGGGAGGGAGCACGTTGCATCCTAGACTGTGTACACGTGGAGTTTTAAATTATGTATTAAAACTGTGCTCGTCTAATAAAAAATGTAATTCGGAAAAGGCGTTTGGATTGCGTTCTGTATGCCAGTGAAAACAACGGCGAAACGCCGCTTTGTCCTTGCTGCAGCTCCCTCTGGTGACAGCCCGGTGCTGTGGCTTGGGATAATTGATAGATACTATGGAAATGAGGGGTGGCTTGGGCCAGCAGCTCTACTGGGAGCGCATGCAGCCCTCTCTATGCCACAGTGCCTGGGAGAGATAGGGCTGAAGGCTTGTTTTCTTTTTGCTGCTCTTAATTTGTGTGCTAATGAGAAGAGGAGGGAAGAATGTAGTTGTGAAGAGGCAGAGGTGAATGATGCACTGATCGGCTTTTTGGCTGTGGGAACTAATATAGCTCATTTACTTTTAAGTATGATGTGAGCAGCATACTAATATGTTCGTATATACAATTTTTATCGTTTAATTATACACTTTCTAATTAAAATTATATCTGGAGAGGATATAACTTTATGATAGAATCATAAGATCATTTGAATTGGAAGGGACCCTTAAAGGTCATCTAGTCCATCTCCTCTGCAATTAACAGGGACACCTACAGCTAGATCAGGTTGCTCAGAGCCCCATCCGGCCTGACCTTGGATGTCTCCAGGGATGCCCCATCCACCACCTCTCTGGGCAACCTGTTCCGGTGCCTCACCACCTTCATCATAAAAGACTTCTTCCTTATATCCAATCTAAATCTTCCCACCTTTAAGTCTGAAGCCATTTCCCCCTGTCCTATGAGTACTCTCTGCCTCAGCTTCCTTTTTTAATATACCCCCAGTGCCCCCCCTTTACCCACTGCAAGTCTCTCTGCTTGGATGGGCACTGCAGAGGGTGCACAGTTCTTTCCTGCTCACTATGTTTCTTTCTGTGTGTGGGGGAAGCCCAGACTCACACAACCTGAGACGTGAAACAAGTCTGGCAGAACCAGCCTGCTGGTGTGCACTTGTCATGAAGTGATTTAAAGAGTGGTGGTGGCAGCAGGAGAAGCCTTCGGAGTTATTTTTGGCACCCAGATGGCACAGCAAAGCTGCTCGGGAAGCCAGTGCAGGCAGGCTTGGAGGCTGCTTGGAAGTGATGGGACATTCCCTGTGGCTTATCCCTGGTCCCTTGCTATGCTGAAGGCTCTCAGGTGCCCCTTGAGGTCTGCTGTCTCCAGTGCTGTGACCCATTGGTATGGGCTGCACATTATAATCATAGAATCATAGAATCACATAGAGATTAAATGGAGGTGGAGGAGGCTGAGGTGATGTCAGGGCCTCTGGGCAGTGGCAGCGTCTCGTCCTGCAGTGGGCTGCTGGCACCACTAGTGTCTGGGGGAAATTAGATCTCTGGGATGAGGAGTTCTTCTTTGTACAACAGTAGCACCACGAAGCACTTCTCAGCAGGTGCTTTAATTACTGCAACAAGCAGAATTCATAATTTAGAGATGAAACAAAGACAGAGACGGTGTTGGTATTTGCTTTCAGTATTTGGCAGAAGCCTTGTCACTTAGCAGTTTCTCATTTTAGCACTGCCTGAGCTAATGCTCCAGTTTAGCATACTTCCAGGGCATGTTGTGTGGGCAGATGAAAGGGCTGCACTTGCTAAACACATGAATTAAACATTCTCTTGACACACTTTAACCTTTGATTAATTCAAGGTGTCAGAAAAATCGATAGACAGGAATGTGCTCCTTGAACTTACACCAGCTGCAGGGCTAAAACAAAGATCTTGGGAAGACCTGAAGTACGCAGCAATCTTTTAAAAACCCCTTCTGCTCTCCCCAGGCATGTACCAAACCTGTGACTCTCACAGCAGCCAAGTGCTGTCGGCTGAGGCTGCGAGGAGCTCTGCCCCTTCCCGCTCCTTGGCCATCTCTCCTTCACTTCCTGCCCTCCTGCCCGTCAGGCCAAATCACCACGTTTTGTTTTCTTGCTCTTGCTGTGTTTGCTCTAACATCTCTTGTCATGTCTGAATCTCGTAAGTGGGCTTACAGCATGTTTATTTGTCTCTTCTCTGTCTTTTCCTTGTTTCACTCTCGGTCCTGGCTTCAAACACGGCCTCTGTGTGGTGTTCAGGCCCCTTTGCCACCCTGCATGCCCATCTCCCCACCTGGTGTCACCAGCTGGGAGGCAATGAAGCAGGTGAGATGCTGTGGGATATCTGGTAGGCAGAAGTGTATGGAGCACACTGACCACTTTCTTCCTGGGATAATTGGTGGGCATTTCAGAGCACCACCCATCAGAACCACCTCTCACCGAGCAGTAGCTGATGTCCCACGGAGCAGATACGCCACTGCCTGTGGGGTGCAGCAGGGTTTGCCCTCTCCAGATCCCATAGGAAAAGGTCTCTCATGGTTAGTAATAACCAAGATAAATAATGTTGCAGATGCCCTCCAAATCCACCAAGAATAAACCATTAAAATAAATATCATAGAACCACAGAATATCCTGACTTGGAAGGGACCCATAAGGGTCTTCGAGTGCAGCTCCTGGCTCCGCAGTGCCACCTAAAAATCAGACCAAATGGAGGCTACTTCAGATTTTTTTCCCCAACTTATGAACTTGTGAGGATTTTGATCACAGTAACTTTTCGGATTCTGCTTTGCCATCAAGAACTGCTCAACACCTCATCATCCCCTCACAAGTGAATGGTCACCCACAGAAAAACCAGTTTGGTGCTCAGATTGCCTTTAAGCATTCCACCTAAAATGCTGATGTTACCATTTTTGGCCTGTGAGACACCAGCACTGCCACTTCTTCCAGGGATCTGCAGCCTCAGTGTCCTCTCCTGGGCAAGGATACAAAGCCTGAGGCTGGCTAACCAGCTTCACACCAGTGGACATTTTCTAATTGCATCCATTAGGACCCCAAAGCCTAGGGGCTTCACCTGATTGGCTGATGGACACTGAACTCCAGGAGAGCATGCATGCACTCGCTTGGCACCACGGTGTCAGCAGGGCAAGCTGAAGAGGTAACTCTGTCTCAGGCAGCAGCCAGGAGTGTCATCACTCCTTTGTTTGGCATATTTTATGCTTGCCTATAAAACGTCTGTAACAGTTAAGAGAATATATTGCTGAAGCCTTTGTTAATGGAAGCTAAGTGAGCTTTTCAAATGAAAGAAAATAAGTAGGGAGGCTCCTGGGAAATTAATTTTAATTTTAGAGACATATTTTCACAGTAGGCTCCTCTTCACGGCACATCTAAGATGAAGACAAAAGTTTTTATAGCCAGGCCACCTCTTTATGTCTTTATCCTACATTTTGCAGATGTGGGAAACAATAGAAGAGGTTAAAGCAGCTACAATTTATAGAAAGCTTTGGTGTCTCATTTTAACTCTTTGCAGCTCTTTGGGGTGGGAGGGCTGGTTTTGCACCAGGAGATGATTGTTAGTCTCGCCAAGACAAGGAGACATGTCTCTATTCAGGGTGGGGGAACACAAGCACAGCAGCTCTTCAGATCATGCCAAGTTGCACCTACTGGCGCAGTTCACTGGAGTCAATGGATTACCCCACGCCTTTCTTTTTTCTAGCACTCAGGAACAAGGTGTCCTCATAAGAGAGTGTGAGTAGAATAGCAAAAGGATGAGTAAACCATTTTGCAGAAAGCTAATAAAATTTTTAGAGCAATTATAATTGAACTGACAGAGCT
>JAOWBP010001760.1:66255017-66265379 GCA_028571105.1 Tragopan temminckii | reverse complement strand
ATTTAAATAGTCAGATATTTAAATATCTGCCACTTCCCTTCAACATTAATGATGCAATCAAGATCATAGCAAATCTGTAAATACATTTACAATCCCAGGGTCCCAAAGGAGCTGGCTGATGTGGTTGCTGAGCTGCTCTACATTGTGTTTGGGAAGTTGTGGCTGTCAAGTGAAGTCTCCAGGGACTGGAAAAAGGGAAACATCACTCCCATTTTTATAAAAGAGAGGAAGGAGGACCTAGGGAACTACAGACCAGTCAGCCTCACCTCTGTGCCTGCAAAGATCATGGAGTAGATCCTCCCGGGAGACATGTTAAGGAACGTGACGGTTGAGCAGATGATCCAAGACAGCCAGCGTGGCTTCACGAAAGGAAGATCGTATCTGACCAATCTGGTGACCTTCTATGTTGGAGTGACAGCATCAGTGGACAAAGAGAAGGCAATCAATGTCATCTATATGGATTTCTGCAAGACCTTGATGCCACACCACATCCTTATCTCTAAGTTGGAGAGAGACAGATTTGAAGGGTTGATTGATACAGCAGAAGGACGGGATGCCATCTAGAGGGACTCTGATTGTAATGGAAATGCAAAGTCACAGCTTGAAACAGTAATTGAGCATCTGGTGGGAAGGCAGGACCAACCCAGTGGAGCTCAGGTATATGCAATGTACCTGAGTGTCTGGAAGGGGTGGAGCAAGGATCCACCCCTTCACAGAACTCACTTAAGGGTTGGCAGTAGAGACAAGGGTAACTTGCTGGACATCTATGCCTACCTAGGGTCTTTCAAAGCAGCTTTTTTTTCTTTGTTTTTGTACCCACAGCTGCTAAGCACTTGTAGCTCATACCCTGGGCTGCATCAGAGAAGGGGTAGCCAGCAGGATGAGAGAGGTGATTATTCCCCTCTACTCTGCCCTCATGAGGCTCCATCTGTATCCAGGTCTGGGATCCCCAATGCAGAAAAGATGTAGAGTTTTTGGAGGGGGTCCAAAGGAGAAAATGTAGATGATCAGAGGGCTGGAGTACCTCTCCTATGAAGATGGGCTGAAGGAACTGAGCTTGTTCAGCCTGGTGTCTCTTTGCTAGGAGGCTCTGAGAAGGCTCTGACCTTTCAGTATTTAAAGGGTGATTATAAACAGGAGGAAAATCAACTTTTTACATGGGCAGATAGTGATAGCGTAAGAGGGAATAATTTTAAACTAAAGAAGGAAAGATTTACTTTATGTGTCGGGGGAAGTTCTTCACTGGCAGTGTTACGAGGTGCTGGAATAGGCAGCCCAGACAGGTGGTGGGTGCCCTGTCCCTGGAGGTGTTTAAGACCAGGTTGGATGGGGCCCTGGGCAATCTGATCTAGAGGTAGGTGGCCCTGTCTGTGGCATAGGGGTCTGAACACAAAGATCCTTGGTATCTCTTCCAACTGAGTCATTCTATGTTTGTATGATTCTATGATCTCCCTACCTCATCAGTTGAATTTATCGCTTAGTAAATATGTCATCACTCTATTGACATTAACTACAGTCCTACTGCTGAATGCATCACTTGGCTTATTATTTTTTTTTATATCTAGTTTAAAATATGTGTAAAGAAATAGGGATGCAAGATAGCTCCATACTGAGATATCTAAATGAACGTTCTTATGTGTGAGCAAGGTAACAAAGTTCCTGTCACAGCCTGTGGACTTCTGGAGAAAGCTTAGTTCAGCTGCCTGAATATAAACCTGGACCCAAATCCCAATTTCCATAGGAAATATAGCCTATTCCTGTACTTTATCCCATATCCATCTTGCAGCTCTCCTGTCACATCTTCTAGACATTCAAGGATTCGTTTACCTTCTGCTTGTTCTGCTACAGGTGCCCTGAACTTTAAACTAGTCACTGTGAAGGAAGGTCTTGGGGGCAGAAGGAAATGACGAAAAATGGCTTGAGGTGATTTACCAGTGGCTATATTTTAGAGGAGAAAAAAAACTCTTAACATTAGCATAAAATAATAGGTTAGCCAAAGCCAAATTTTGACCAGCAGGAACTCTGGAAGTCCTAGCTGTGCCCAAGATTTTCTCCAAACCTGTATGTATGTATCTTATTATCAAAACTAATTGGGTCAATAAAGATAAGTTGAAATAAAGTTCAGAAAATATTCATTTACTTTGCATTTACAATATTCATAACCATTACTTATTTTAACTAATGTAACTGTATCTCAGAAGTGTTTCATAAATAGGTCCTGTCATCACTATCTTCTTCAAACAAACATCAGTTATAACCAAATATAGCCTACAGAAGGGTACTGGGCAGTGAAATCCACCAATGCCAAATGCAGAATTATATCCCCATAATGTTGTGAATGACCTTCACCTCCTGCTGCTCTTACACCAAAACAAACAATGCACAAACGTGTTCAAAACATGTACTGTGGCATTATTTGCAGGCAGTGAAGTTCCCAAAATCTGATTCCTAAAGCAGAACCTAAAACATACGTAATGAATATGTGCCTCTGCACAGAGCTGAATCCCTATGTGACTTGCTTCCAACAGAGAACTAACCTGACTTCACATACCAAAGAAGAGCAGAACATCCTTGAAATATTCTTGATGGAAAGGCAGGAAAACCAGGGAAAAGAACAACGCCATCATTTGTTAAGCAGTTGTTTTTAATGGTGTTTAATGGACAGCAAGCAGCATCTGCTGCTGACTCTGTGTGGTTCAACTAAAAGAGGCCACAACCCTCTGGAGTTTACAAGTGCTTAGTAGGAACTGAAACAGTCTAGCTGACATCTGCTTTTACAGAAGATTTCCCATAGCTTCCAGCCATTCCAATTTATTCATAATTAAATGACATCAGACACATCTGCCTTAAAAGTGGAAGCAAACCTTCCTGAGCAGCAGTCATAGCTGCATGATCTTTAGTTAATTTTCAAAGCAGTGGGACCATCCTTTCAAAATGACCTTTAATTAATCTCCCTTTTCTAACTACCTCTATAAATACTGCCATTGTCTGCGTCCTGTTACCACAGTGAATTACTGAACTAGAAGCAATACAGAATGACCTTCTTTTGGATGAGATTGCTGGGGATGGAGCTGCCTCTCCGCAGTACATCAGTAGCAACAGGAAGGAGCAGGAGAGGCAAGCAGAAATAACACCAACACTAAAAAAAATCTGACGTGGGTAGAGCTGGAATTTCACCTGGTGGGAAGGAAGAACAAGCATATGGAGCAAGTGCTCCTTCCCAGTGACCAACTCCCTTCATTAAATGTTTTATAAATGATGATGCATCTCCCTAAGAGCAGACAAACAAAGTTCTTCCCACCCATACCTGGGAAATGAAATATCACTGCCTTTTTTTTTTTTTTTCTCTGTTCAGTTTTGCTTCAAAGGAAGCCCAATTTCACCTGCATTTCTCTCTGCTCTCCCATTGGCTATCCTGGTAATAATCTAATGATATAATTTCAGCTTCACATACTGCTAGTCTCAAATTCACTGTCAGTGGCACACCCCTCTAAGAAGGTCACTGCTGATCTGCAGGGGTGACGGAGGGCACCCAAGGCTCGTACTCCTACCGAAATTGCTATAATAAATTATTTACAGCCTGAGAAAAATAACTGCAAATAGAACATACCTTTCTCAGATACTTACAAAGGGAAATTGCATTGCTCCCGTCAGATGGCAAGTAACACGGAAAAATGTTTTACTTTTTACTCCTTCCTTTAGTCAAACTCAGTCAAGATGATGCATCTGCAGGAAGTGGGATGGTATCCCACTAACATATCCAAGGCAACAATTTGTGATGGAGAAGCTAAGGGAGAGCAGGATGTGCTGTGAGCACAAGAAGAATGGAAAACATACTACTAGATGATATTTGCCACTTGGCTAGTTTGCATACGAGGAAAAACCATGCTTGAATTTAACTGGAACCAACCAGAGGCATTGAGGCCAAAGTAGCATGCTACTTTTCAGAAAGCATACAATACAAGCAATGTGAAACTAGACAGGGGGCATTCAGAGGCTCTTCTGAGGAGCAAAGACTTGAAAGAACAGCTGTGCCTAGGAGACCAACTCTTTAATGCCAAATAATGCTGAAACTGCATAGGTAATATTGTAAGAAGTACTGGATTTAAAAATAGTATAGCAAAATAAGGGTAAAATATTTGTTTTTTTAGAAGGAGGCTGAGTGGAGAAAGGGAAGTAAAGGTTATAAGAACAGGCTGAGAGGGCTGGAGCTATTCATCCTGGAGAAGAGAAGGCTCCAGGAAGGCCTGCAAGTGGCCTCTCAGTATCTTAAAGGGGGCTACAAGAAAAAAAGGGACAAACTCTTCAGCAGGATCTGACATGATAGGACAAAGGGAAGTGGTTTCAAACTGAAGAGGGGAGATTTAGACTGAATATTAGGGAAAATGCTTTTTACAGTAACTGCGGTGAGGCACTGGGACAAGTTGACCAGAAAGGTGGTGGATGCTCTGTCCTTGGATACACTCAAGGTCAGACTGAGCAGGGCTCTGAGCAACCTGATCTAGCTGTAAGTGTCCCTGTTCATTGCAGGGCATTTGGACTAGATGGCATTTAAAAGTCTCTTCCAACTTAAATAATTCTATGATTCTATGGTTCTGAATCAGCTATAGAACAAAAGACAGAACAGTTCATGGTGAGAGTGTGGACACATATATGAAGAACTGATGCTGATGGGCACATTCAATGCCTTTTGGGACACTGGGACAATGCCTGGAGGAGAATCCTGGGTGAGCTGCTGGACTCTCCATCAGGTATGTTTGAGAGACTTGTGTGGAAGACCAGAGAAGAGAGTGGAACTGTGCAGCAGTCTGATGTGAAAGGCAGAGCTGGGATTCAGCAGTCAGAGTGTTTAATCAGCAAGTATGAAGGTGATTAAACTGTAATTCAAAAATTACCACTGTACCACTGTAAAGAATGATAGAAGTGTGAATCAGTGAAAGTGCTCTGCTCTTATTTAATTGGTTGATTGATCAGTTAATTGGTTTATTAGATTATTAGTACTGTGATGGTTAGTCAATAAGTTATAGTCTCTCAAAAACCTCTCTCCCAAACCTGCAAAATAGTTGGGAGAGCTGGCCCTTGAGGCAGTAGTAGGCCAGCCAGCCCAGTGTTTGTAAAGCATCCCTGCAAAAAAAGCATACCAGTTAGCAGTAAAGACAAGCTATCTATTTCTTTTTTTCAAAACAGAAGCAGTTATGCACCAGCAGGGTGAAGGCAGGCAGTTTCTACCAGATGAGAGGGGGATACAAAGTTTAAACAAAGCTGAGAACAGGGAGCCCGGAGCTACTGAGGGGTAGCAGGTGAGTTTCAAGTCTGGACAAACTGGAATGGAAGTGGCTGAGGTATTATCTGCCACACAGTAACAGCTTCCCACTAGAGTTTTCAGTCTCACAGGTAAATAAAACAGTAGGCAGTCACTGCAGAATCATAGCGCTATCACCCATTCTAAAAAGAAAAAAAAAAATCTGAAAAAAACATAATATCACTTATTAAAAAAAAAAAAAAAAAGAGTTTCGAAGATCCTTCTTGTTGCTGAAAAAGCTATCTTGTCATTTAACACAGACTTCTTAATGCATAGACAGTTAAAGTGAAACGTTTGTTGACAGATACGTAGTTAATTTGGATTTTTCTCTTTACTATGAATGATGGTGAAACATAAATGCATTTAGAAAGAGTCGAAATAGCATCCATTATTTATGAGCTGGCTGGTAAACAAATAACAAAGCATGTTCCTTGTTTACCAGCTGTTCTGGCAGATAATGGTTCGACACTCAACATCATCTTATCAACAACACAAATGTCTCTGTAGTTTTGCACATCAACATAGATCTGGGAGTGCAAAATGCTGCAAGGCTCTCATTGGGTTAAGCAATCAGAAACTCTCCAAGCTTGCCCATAATCTGCTTACTGATTAAGCTGGTCTGGAATCAGGCGGAAGAGTTCCTGCTGACCTTGCCTAGAGGGTCATCTCAGTCCACACACAACTTTAGGAGAGTCTCACACTGCGCAAATGTGGCAAGCTGGCCCCGCTCAGAACGGCTACCAGTGCATCAGTCAGAGATGTGTTGTTCTCTGGCTTGCATAAGCATTTAGGAGAGATATGTGTATGACCACAGAATCCCAGAATTGTAGAGGTTGGAAAGGACACTTGGAGATCATCACGACCAGCCCCTCTGCTGAAGAAGGTACCTCCCTGCTAAAGCAAGTCATATTGTTAACCTGAGGAGGCTGACAAAACTGACTAACAAATCAGCACAAGGTCTCCTGTCCACTGTACTACATTCAGATTTTTTAAATATATGTAAACATATGATCCAACTCAAGGGGGCTGATTAACTTGTTAGCTAGTTACACATTCAAACCCATTAGGTTAGGGTGTATAAAGCTATGGTTCTTGAAAATTCACTGTGATATGGAATTATTACATCCATGTTCAAGTTATTACTGAAAACTGACACCTTTTGATCTTTTATTTCTTTATTTTAAATATTTGTTTATACCTCAGATGTGTAAGCTACAGGAACCAGAGACCTGGCTTTTTACTTCCTATTCCATGGAGGAAGCTGCCTTCAATCCCAGGGATTCTTGAAGGCCAGTTTTACCAATAAAGCTCAAGTAAGAGAGAGAAGTCACTGAGTGCCTCATCTTCTTTCATCACCTTCTCAGCGACTGAGGTGAGGCTGACCAGCCTATAGGTCACTCTTGCTCTTCTTGAGGACAGAAGTGGTATTTGTTCTCTTCCAGTCCTCAGAAAACTCAATCATTTCCATGGTCTTCCAAGGATATTCAAGAGTGGCATTGCTCTGATAATGGCCAGTGTCCTCAGCACATGTAGCTACATCCCACCGGGTCCCGTGGACCTGTGTTTGCCCAGTCTGTTGACATATTCACTAGCCTGATCGTCCACTGTGGAGGGGAAGCCTTGCTCCAGACTTTTGAGGACACGGGGCTCCTAGTGGTTGGTTTTACCAGTAAAGGCAAAGAAATAAGGCACTGAACTCAGCTTTTTCCATGCCCTTTGTCTCTTTCATCAGCAAGCGTGTATTTACATTGGCATTGCTTCTACTGCTAATACATTTTAAAAAGCCATTTTTAGCTATTGTTGCTGTTTATGTACTTTACTGGATACAGCTCTGGAGGGGTTAAATTGGTCACATCTCTTTCCATCTGAGCTATATTCCCACAGAGACTTCCCACATTAAATGTTAACAATCTTCTTCTTCTTCTTCTTCTTTTTTTCTAATAATTCTGTGTGATTTTCTATAATCATTTTTCTGTTACTCACTTACTCCACATTACATTTATTTTAAACTGACACCATACTGTTGACAGATAGTTGTATGTGACTGTTTGGGATGATTCTTTACTCCTTTGGAAGACTTTGCAAAAGAAGCAAGCTGTTACAATTTTAAGGGTTTCATGTTTATGTTATCATCCTTTAGGCCTAATACGTTGGGGAAGAGAGAGAAGTTGAAAATCAGAATTTCTTCCTTCACGTGTACCTTCATTTTTGTAAAGCTGATCAAAATGGATTAGAAATACTCAGCAGAAACATTTCCCTACTCAAAATCATTTCTGTTTTCTGGCTCTGGAATATACTGTTTGTCTGTTTTTGTTTGGTTTATTTATTTGTTTTCTTTTACTTTGATCACTTGTTTTTCTTCCAGTGAAAATGTAAAAACATAAAAACATTTATATTCTTACACTTATCTTTATTACGATTTTTCTCCAGAGGCACAAATTATTACAGAGGCACACATTTCATTCTTATGGGAGAACAGCAGACTGAAACCCTCAGATCCACCTGTGGCCCTGTGTTGTTTGGACTGTGCGTTAGTGGCCCTCACACTGCCATCGCTCTTGAAGGGCCTTTTAGATTTTTTTTGCCATCTCACAGGACTTCTTTCAAGATGCATTTCTTTTTGCTGTGATGCTTGCTTGAGAAATTCCCATCCGAGTGCCTTTGCCTGAGGCCACTTGCTCACCTTACTGGCTTCCCCATCCAGCCCTGAGGCACTACAGTTTGCTGCCACTTGCATAATGTTGCTACATGGCTTATTTTTAGCTCTCCCTCACCTCCTGTTTACAGCGTGGACCTCAGTGAACAACGGCAGAACTGGGGAAAGGATGTGATCTGAATAAGAGGAATATTGGCCCAGACAAGTGGCTTTGGGTCTGAGGAGGACTGACAATTCAGTATTGTATGAAGCCAGTCTACTGAGAAATGAGGATTTTGGTGGTCAGGGGTTGGTGGTTTGGTGGTCAGAGAGGATGAGGCTCCTCCAGAGTTTGATGAAGTAGCCACAGACCTTATGAAATTCTGAAGGATCGTTGAAGGAAAAAAATAATGTTCTTGTGAAATGAAGTCATACTCTATTTCTCATCTTACACATAAATGAGAAATGAGAAACCAGCGTGTGTGGGAAGTGGAGATTGAGGACAGATTTCCATACGCTGGGAGCCAGGAATCTTTGAATTTCTGTTTGTTTTTAAGCTGGATTTGGCAAAGATTTGTGCAAGATTTATTCACGGTTTTACAAGAATTTTAACTCCATTCCAAATTTAAAAACATTGCTGTGCCTCATCCATTCACCTCTGGAAACAGACTGAATTATCTGTGCTCCTAGCAAACTTCATCTATTCTGTCTCTGCTGACTTGCTCCTTAAAGGTCGCTTTGGGGAAAACCTGTGCTTACTCCAGCAAAGAGGTTAAAAACATCTCAGTATGCATGGGCAGACACCTGCTATTATTCCTGATATTTCAACAGACCCCTGGCAATTCTGAAATTGTCCTTTTTTGTTGGGCTCTACTCTATCAGCATTTTCACAACAGAAATACTGAAAGCTTTTGAGAAGCCAAGTAAACCAGACTGCCTTGCTTGCTGCCCATGGATACATTCCTTTTTTAAAAATGGATTTTCTCCTGAAGAATCCTCACTTCTCTGAAAGAAGACTTCAGTTTTTCTCAAGTTTGTGCTATTCTGGCTTGACAGGACAGATTGGCCTTGGCTTGGTTGTCCATAAAGGTATGTTTGGTGCATCAGGATGCTCCTGGCATCTGCCTGCCCTGGTCCTAGGCCACTGCCAACAGCACCACACAGTGTCTCAGACATCCTGTGATACCTTGAACAACACAAGACACGACTATGTGGGTAAACATATGGTACTACCTTTATCATTTCTGGGACACTGGCTGATGGCCCGTGATCCTTTGAACTTTCTCTGGTGAGAGGCTGGAGATGGAAAAGGCATTGCAAATGCGTACTCCATGTAGCTCTCTGAGGGTTTGCATGCAGATTTTCTCTTGAAAACAAACAAACAAAAAAGTCATGATGGGAATCTCTGATTTTATCAGCTATATACAGACTCTGAGTTCATTTAAGATTCACACTTGAAGAGAAGCATATGGATTCATTCCTTTTAATCATTGATTTTTTACTAACTCTACATGTTCTGATATTCTATGTCTTGACATGGTAAATACGCCTTTGCTTGCAGACAGCCTGCACAGTTCTTCCTAAATATCCACTGGGAAGAAAGTGTTATATGTGCGTAGGTCTAGTTAATTTGAATTCTGCTAACAGCTTCATTTCAGTTTATTTTTTTCTGCAGTTAATGACCAAAGCTACACATTGATGACTACTTTTAATATATTTTCTCCAGTGACATTTGTGTTTTCACTACTTTTCTAGCTCTCATGAGACTATTCATCAAATTCATATTTCAGTTTGATTTTACAAATCTTGGCCCATGTGAACCCCATGAAGTTCAACAAGGCCAAGTAAAAAGTGCTGCATCTTGATGTGGGACAGTCTCAAATATCAGTTTGGGCTGGGGATGAATGAATAGAGACTAGACACAAAGGAGTTGGGAATATTAGTGGTTGAAAAATTGAGTATGAGTCAATAGTGAGATCTCGCAGCCCAGAAAGTCAACCACATCCTGGTCTGCATTGTAGCCAGTAGATCAAAAGAGTTGATTCTAACCCTCTGCTCTTGTGAGACCCCACCTAGAGTACTACGGTTTGTTCTTGGACCCCCAGAACAAGAAAAATGTGGAGCAAGAAAAAAAAGAAAACAAGAAAAATTGTTCAGGCAGCCAGGCCCGATCCTTCACTCCCAGACTGAGGAAACCTCATGAAAAAAAGTTTTAGAAACCTGGCTTCAGGTAAACTCCCAAAAGTAAGTGTTGCTGGTTGGATTTGCAAATGGAGAATACTGCACATTTTTTCAAAACATAAAGAGTTTCTGGACTAGATGAGCACAATCAGATATACATTAAAAATAATAATAATAATAATAATGTTTACTGCAAGTTCTAAATTAAATGAACTTTAAGAACAAAATTGATTTTTCCATATCA